>BFEA01000073.1:962359-983774 GCA_003427395.1 Chara braunii | reverse complement strand
GTGTGTGTGTGTGTGTGTGTGTGTGTGTGTGTGTGTGTGTGTGTGTGTGTGTGTGTGTGTGTGTGTGTGTGAGAGAGAGAGAGAGAGAGTTTTCCGTCCATGCACGTGGAGTGTGAGAGACAGTTTTTCGACCATGCATTACGAGAAGAAGAGAGGGAGAGCCGCGTCGGGGAGCTATGGAGTCTATCACGCGCGCGATAGAGATAGTTGCGCGGGTTGTAGGGAAGATGGGCGCGCGAAGGAAGGGCGGAACACGTGGGGAACGTGATAGGAAAGAGCGGGGAAACGATGGAGATAGCTAGCGGGGTAGTAAGGAGAGGAGATGGCCTCGCGGTGAGACAAGAGAGAAAGTAAATGCGCGGAAGAAGGGTTGTAGCATCGCACAGATAGAGAGGAGAGTCGCATGAAGGGAAGGAGGAAAGGGAAGAAGCGAACAGGATAGGTGAAGTAGAAAAGAGAGAAGAAGAAGAAGAAGAAGAAGAAGGAGGAGGAGAAGAAGGAGAAGGAGAAAGAAGGAGGGAGGATACTTACCTGAGCGACGGCAACGACGACAACGATGGTGACAACGACGACGACAAAGAGAGAAACAAGTAAACCTTCAATCCGCGGCTTGCCTCATGATGCATCGATAAAATAAAATAAATAATTAAAAATAATGAATAAATAAATAAATAAATAAATAAAATAGATCGAATGAATCTACCACTAGAATGTGGGAAGATTCGCTAGTACATGTGTGTGTGTGGGGGGGGGGGAGAGAGGAATGAATCTTCCCTCGTTACCGCGAAAGATTCATACTCATTTTGAAAGTCCGGAATGAATGGCGCAGTGGGGAACAAATCATGCAGCGGGGAACGAACTGGGCACACACACAAAGTGTGTGTGAGAGAGAGAGAGAGAGCTTTGAGTGTGTGCATATGGTTACCCAACGTGCTCGATGTGATTGGACCACGTGGCTAATCAGGGATGACTGACACGACAAAGGATAATGAATGTGTGTGTGGGGGAGAGAGAGAGAAGCTAGCACGTTGCCGACGGTCGTCGCCGGTACTGTAGCACACCAATCCCCCGAACACAACACACCCTCTCTTCGATTTCACCGGACCGGAAAGATAGACTGTATACATGTATTATCACTATATTTTTATTATTATTATTATTATTATTGTTATTATTATTATTATTATTATTATTATTATTATTATTATTATTACTATTAGTATTATTAGTATTATTAGTATTATTATGTCTATTACTGTCGAGTTCCAATTAATGCTATGCACGTTCGCGAAAACAAAATGAGAAACAGGAGGGGGAGTGCATGTGGCATCTGTGAGTTGGGGATCGAGGTTGTGAGTGATACGGGAGACGTACCTGCTGCTTGAGGCGAACGGCATTGGCCGAGATCTGCTCGTACTTCGGGGAGCTGTTGACGTCATCAGCGGCATTGTATACAGTCTAGGTAGTATCTCCATCTGTAGTCTGGGCGCCGGCCCAGATAGGATATCGACATGGGTTTATAATAATGGTGATGATAATGATGATGATGTATGTTTGGTCTGCCTTATAACACTGATCAGGCGGATCAGTGGTATTCCCGCACTCCGCTGCGCTACCTTGTACTTGGTATGAGCGGTTGATTCTTGTTCTGGTCTGCATCTTTACAGTATACGACAGGCTGTGGGTGTGTGTGTATGTGTGAGACGTTCATGATTCGACCAAGAAGAGAGAGTGGGAGAGAGAGGAGATGGAGAAGAAGGAGAGAGAAGGGAGAGAGAAGGAGGAGATGAGGTGAGATGGTGATGATGATGATGATGATGATGATGTGGGGGCACTTACCTGGTATTGGCGATGGTCTGCATTGCCGCAGATGTCAACAGTTGCATTGTCTTTTGTAGTCTGTAGTAGCTGCGTAGGAACAGGCTGGGCGTTGAGCGCCAAGTGTGAGTGTGAAGGAACAAGACTCTTGTATTGAGTGGAGAGAGTTGCTCTCCATGGACATGGGTTTCAGGGCTACGAACCTCCATTGATGTATTATTGGTACAATGTTGTTCTTTGAGCACGGTGTGACTATCTGGCTTTCAATGTGATGATGCCATTTGGAACATCATCTCGCTGTTATATTATTATTATTATTATTATTATTATTATTATTATTATTATTATTATAATTATTATAATTATTATTATTATATTTATTATTATTATTATTATTTTGCTTGATAGCCTCGTGGCATTTATAAGCAGGCAGAGAGAGAGATCGGCATTGGTGCTGATATCATCACTTGCTGGTAGTCAAGTTGTTCGGTTGCTGTCATAGTGTAGTTGTAGTGATAGGCTGTAGAGTAGATAGGGCGCCTGGCGCCAGTCGGAAGAGAGAGCTACATTGGGTTATGCTATTGGTGTGGCCCTGTGGGCTTGGACCTTAACTCACGATTCTTCTGTATCATTCTCAAATGGATGGTTACTTGGTTCCCTTGTGCTATTTGCTCTCGCTTGGACTACTTGGACATCTGTGTGAATTAACAACTTGGTTTTCTGTTTATCTTTCACACTCATATTCCTTATAATTATTATTATTATTATTATTATCGTTATTATTATTATTATTATTATTATTATTATTATTATTATTATTATTATTATTATTATTATTGGGCGATCAAACCCGCTTCCACTCTCACTTTTTATGCATGTAGACAGTAGCGCCACGAACTGGCGACATGCGCCCACTCAATACTCAGAGATAGGGCTTCTAGATAAGAGTTTACTTCCACTGGCTATGACGACTCAGCACCCAACAACCCACTGTTCACACACACCGTACCACCCTGGGTATCCCACAGTGCTACTTACTAAGCACACACTAAAAGAGAACAGACAAACAGGCCGAACAGACAGACAAAATCGCACAGACTGTAACACACACACACACACAGAAGAGGGAAAGACGAACAGACAATACCGGGCGAACAAATATACCAGGTAACAGACACACCGGGAAGACGAATGCACAAGCACACATGGACAGACGCAGACCTATCAAGACAAGCACTGATGTGCAGACAGATCGAACCAAACGAGCGGACCGACTGGACAAACCAACAGCGAACAGACAATCAGACGACAAATAGACAGTTGGGAGGACTGATATACCAAGAAACAGACAGGCAGGAGAACTTACCTGTGGCTCCATAGCTTTCGCCTGATCCCTCTGCTCTGTTTGATCCCCTTCTCTCCGTCTGTATATACTCAGGACTCTGCTGAGTTGTCCATTATGTGGCCCTAACAGGTGCTACTTCATTTCTGCTTCGCCTTTTGCCTTCCATGGAAATGTCCCAAGATGCGCACCTGACATTATGGTTCTCATGCGAATGCTACCCCGGGTCAATCGTCAATGACACCGTCCGACCTCACCAAACTGAGACTCACCCGCGTGCGTTTGCACTTGCACACACCACGTCCAAGCTCACCAACTAAACACGGGGCATACTTGCAAGATCGCATGATCACAAACGTATCCAGGGAACACAGCAAAACAAAGTCTGATTCTGAATCTACGGTGGTCCTCGGGTACACGTGGCCGCTGTGTGAATGGAAACGAGGTTGTGAGTGTAGCTAGAGACATAACTGGTGCTGGGAACGTGCGGCATTGGCCGCTGTACGCTCGTACTCCGGAAAAGCTGTTGCCGTGAACTTCTTGCACTGTAGTATAGGCCAGTAGGATCTATTGCATGTAGTCTGGGCACCGGGGCGCTAGATAGGATATCAACATTGATTCTTCGTTGATGATGATGATGAGACTACTTCAGCATTGTCAATTATGAACTCTTGGTGTGACCTCATTTGCTTAATCTCGTGGTGCAATCCTGCAGTTGGTTCGAGATCAGAACTGTCTGATCTCATATGTATGATGCCGTTTGATTACTGAAGTTTGCTATTATTCATTTCCTTGCAGTATTACTGTTATTATTATTATTATTATTATTATTATTATTATTATTATTATTGTTATTATTATTATTATTATTATTATTATTATTATTATTATTTGCGTAATTAGACTCGTTTCATTCATTTTTTTTGCATATGAACAGTAGCACAGCAACAGGCAATATGTGCCCACTCGGAATTCAGAGATACGGCATCCAGACATGAGTACACTTCCAAAGGTGACTCAGCGCTCAAACAACTTACTGTTCACATACACCGGATCGCCCCGAATGCCGTACACTCTGCACTCTCCGGGCGCATGCAGACTAGCGTGCACAAGCTGTTGTAGCAACGCTTTCGCATGGCTTCAGCAGGAATGAATGAATGGCTGAGTGCCGCCTCCTGATGTATACTCCTGTAATCGATGATCTGAGTCTTTCCATCGGTCCGTGGTACACACAATCTCAGAGGGCACTTACTGGGCTGGACTGGGACTGACTTGTCCCGGTGCCGCTGGCCGCATGGTATTGCACCGCAGATTCACCCTTGTCACACGGACGCAGAAACGCAACAATACCCGCAGGAACACGTAGACATACAGCGAACACACAGATACAACAAAGTACACAAACATAGCAGAATACACATGGATACAGCAAAATACACATATACAGCAGATTACTCACATACGCAGTCACGGGACCTGCACGCGAATATAGTGGAATACATACACACACTGTGACACACACGCTTGCACTTGCACACACAGCGTCCAAAGTCAACAAGTGAGCGCGGGGCATGCATGCAAGATCGCTTGATCACAAGCATAGCCAGAGAAAACAGCAAACAAAGTCTGATTCTCAAAGGATTGGATTTTCTCAGAAAAGTCTTGAGTTCGAGTGTGTGAGTCATCAAGGTCTTATGAGGGTGACGAGATAAGTACCTGGCGCATGAAGGAAGTGGCGACTATGATATTGATATCACGTCCGTCATTGACCTTCGAGAGTGTGAGTGATCATGTTGCATGAACGCAACTGTAGGTAGGATAGTAGGGTAGAGTAGGCTGGGACGCTGGGGCGCTGAGCGCCCGACAACAATAAGTGACCATGGATATTATGTTGGTGTGACTTACGGGCTTGAACATTGGCTCGTTTCTCCGCCATGATGCTCTATAAGGAATGTTTCTCGGTGCTTTATACTCTCTGTTTGATCACGACCACTTCACATCTGTGTCATCTCACAAATTGTTCACACTCATATTCCTTATTGTTGTTATTATTATTATTATTATTATTATTATTATTATTATTATTATTATTACTTTTATTACTACTGCTGATATTGATTTTCAGTAGCTTGTGACTCCAGCCAACCTCGTGCCCGCCCTAAGTGAAGGCAGGGCTGAACATCCGCTAAGGGCACTTGCCCCAACATTCCACGTAAAGGTCTCAGATAACTGCTGCAAACTAGTTGATTGAAGCGCGATCCGGACCTCGCTCTCTGCCTGGGGGCCGACACATTACGAAGTGGTTGTGGATCACAAGGGACTCAGCGGTGACGCCGCACCTGTGTGCAGGAATGAGGTGGCGTGAGCTGCAGCCGGACAGCAGGGCGCCAATTGCTATGGCAAGGAAATACGGAACAACGGGTGCGCGAGCAGGAAAGAGGGTGTGTACGTGCGTATGTGGGACACTTAGGGTAGATCCTAGTTGGATGAGAATGTGTTGTGTGTATGTGCAAACGACTTGGTAAGGTGCAGCGAACTGGAAGGTATCCTGTTAAGGGCGTTGTGCCACAACCACGACCAAAGGAAAACTGATCTGAGTATATTCCTGGTCAGGTTTATACCTATGAAGTTCATGGATACCGGATGCCAAATCAAATTACCATTATTTTATCCTTTCCAGTATTTACTTAATTTACTATTATTATTACTATTGTTATTGCTATTACTATCTTTTTTTTTTTTTTTTTTTTATTATTGTTATTTTATTATTATTATTATTGTTATTAATATTATTATTATTATTATTTATTATTATTATTATTATTAATTTTTTTCTCGTTTATCATCGTTAGGCATCATACAAGGCTGGAGACGGAGAAAAAGCATGGGGTATTGGAGGGTAGGTGAAGTTATCCTTTGCGATAAGTGCCCACCTCCTTCATCCTTCTCTATACTTATCATTGGGTGGTCCTCTCAGATGCCTGCCTCCTCGGTCTATTTGTTTGACGACATGATCCCCATTGATTAATAATGGTCTCAGCTTAACCTCAGGACTAGCAATTGATTGCATATATCACACATGATCAGTGACAGGGCGATTGAGGGAGCTCTGCCGGAGTTCAAGCGGGACTCTGGAGGCAGGGAATGACGAGGTACGTTACTTCGACCCAGGTGCTGTCTCATACATGCTATCATCGTGCCAATGATCATAAGCGTTAGAAATTCAGAATCAATAAACTCTTAAAGCCTTGGATTGCGGGTAGAGAAAAGGTTGGCTGAATGGAGACTAATTGCTCCTGGGTACAACAATCTTGTTGTGGGCATTGATTGGAGGTATGGATGCAACCTATCAACCTCCCGCGATCATTCTCTTTATATCCCATCCAAACAAATGATGGGTACCTTGATTTGAGTTGCCATAATCAACTGTCATGGATCACGTCGATCATTGCTCATTATACATCTGATCCAGCGATAAGTTTTCAAACTAACAAATGATTCTGGGCTCGAATGCCATCAAAAGGGATGACTTGAGTCATAAATAAAACTTGTGTGGGGGTAAGAATAGCAGGGAAAGCCTGCCTTAAATCCAAATGAGCCTTACGCTTGGTCAGTGGTAAGTGCAAGGTTTCTTGGACACCCACCTTATTGAGGGCTAGCCTGTGATAAGAGAAGCAGAAAATCCTGCCTTATGAGTGACTGGTCTGATATAAGAGTTGTGAGGTTTCAAGGACACCTGCCTTATCATTAACCAACTTAACATTCTTTTCAGTGGTAAGAGTAAGCAAGGACCCTTGGACACCTGCCTTATTGAGAGCTAGCCACCGATAAGAGTAGCATGGGAATCCTGTCNATTATATCATACTTTATATTTATATATGTATCCAAAGGGGATGAGTTGGTGGACACGACGCACTTGTCACATAGCCTTTGTCTTTGGTTGAGTCTATGGTAATCTAAGATCTCCCTTCGTCTATCACTACTAGACTCTGTTGAGATCTAAAGAGGTGATAGAGGAACGGACGGATCTGTATTTCATGTGAAAGTTTGATGAGTGCTTGTGAAAACTTCGAAGGCTGGATTGATTGTACATTTCTTGTTTGAGACCATGCTACGACATGGATAGACTCCTTTGAGTACTATCAATTCTATTGCAGAAATTCTTTGGCAGTCTTTTTGAAAGTGATGTTTTTTTTGTGGATTCTGACAAGCAAAGAGTCAATAAAGTTTATTTTAAAAATAATGGTTATATATATATATATATAAATAATGGTTATRTATATACAAAATGACCCCGAGGTGCGTGCCTYACCGAGCTATGATCAAAGACTTGGAGGGCACAACCCTTAGTGGTAGCCTGACGAATGCTCAATTTATTATCTTATTTATTTGGTTTATTTAAAAAGCATCGTTCATCCACCCTAAGGGTTAACCTGAGGGCATAAACTAACAAGCAAAAATCGGTGAGAAAATTGCCTCGGCCACTGAGGCCGGGGCAATCCTCGGCCACGCTTGGCGTGACACTGGAAGCAAAATCCTCGGCCATCGTTGGGACGTAACTCCCAGCGTGGGCTGCTGAGCTAGCATAACCAGACAGCGGACCCTTCGACTATGGTCTCGAAGAGAAACTAGAGGGGAGGCCTCCCCAATGAAAGGATCTATTCAGGTGGATGTCGAAGGGGTSGAGATTAKTAAATTTTAAAGATAGGAYAAATATCSCATCATTGCGCAACTAACGAGGGTAACCTCYGATAAGCAACAACGTGGTGGGCCGCAGCTCCGRYCTGATCAGCAGGACTGTGGTGGGTCGAGATGGAGACCGTTGTCCTCCTGTATTAGGCTTCGGGCAGAACGACAGGCAACTTYGGATYGTGATATCAAGAGTTGAACACCCAAGGTCTCGGTTAGGACCCTCGTTTGAYGGGTTGAGTTCGTACGCGAACACCAGCCCTTAAAACAACCAACGAATACCTGRACCAAAGACTAAGGGTGTGGGGGAARGAAAGGTGCGTTGTYATACTTAACTATTTCATGTATTGTATTACAGATCAAAGATCCCCACTTTCAGTTATTATATTTTATGTGGGAGACCCGGGTTAAAATCCCGGCAGTAATAATGAAAAGTAAGGTGACGRYGTCAATCCTSAAACCACATTTCATTYYAGGATTCGGATTTRACGAATTGCTTGTCAGGAAAACACCTTTATTTGCATATAGTTCTCCGAGCGACGKGKACGTCGCTTAATGAGGTCTGGGATACTGTCGGACAAAATACCCTTACAAGGGTATTTTGCYATGTCTTTGCATTCGGCACAGTGGCGGCATCAGCTACCATGACGTAGCCGGTCTGGAACGAGAAGGGTATGCACGCTTGGCGTGACACTGGAAGCAAAATCCTCGGCCACTGAGGCCGGGGCAAAAATCGGTGAGAAAATTTCGTTTCTGCGGGCGTTATTATGACGCGTGCCACGGTGATTAGGATTAGTAGTAATACCCCTCGACAGAAGAGGTCGAGGGGTCAGTTGGGTTGATGTTGTATCAGGTAGATCTATGACATGCACTGGGACTTGGTCTGGTACCTATTTGTCTACTGCTACCAGGGGTTTAAAAATTTTCAACTTCCTGCCTCCGAGTCGAGTACCCACCACATTACCTCTACTTGGTGTAGTACCAGCCTACCCGCCACTTGGGTGATTACCCCACTGCGACCTTAATGCCGCAGCCACGGCTAAGTACCGGCCCTTCGGGCCTTCCGATGAAAGTACGTACCTTACGGGTCACGCCCGTGCTCAAGGCAACAGACACTCAGATAGGCACGCAGACCGGCAAGCATGCACATACACAGACTTAGAATTGGGCTCGGGCCACTAGGCGGACCGAGCCCGAATCCTCTACTTATACCGGGACTACTCCTGTATTACTCAAAACAGGAGCTAGCCGGGTAGATTTCATTATGGACTTGATGAATGACAGAGTCGAGGATCGAGTCCGTCTGCCTGCGGGCTAGCTCCTTTTGACAAGGAGCCCCGTATCGTTCCACCTCTGATCCTGGTAGGCAGGGCTTGAGCCTGCGACCTCCAGATTAGGAGGTAGTTGTTGTTAGTTGGTTAGTTGGATTGAACCTCTGTTGTAACGTGGCCCGCCATTTGGCAGGCTAAAACAGTTACTAGTTAGATTTTGTTCTTTTCTTTTATTTTGTTTTTCTTATTGGTTTTAGTTAGATTCTTCTTTTATTTACTTTTAATAATTTTGTTTTGGTTTGTCTTTCTTCCTCTCACGAGATCCACATGCCTCAATGAATCCGCGCCACAACCACGGGAAGGTTCATTCCGTCGAAGCTGTGGATCGGGGACATCGAGCTTAGCCGGCTCGATACTGGCTCACGCCCTCGGAGAACGGCGATGCAGAGCGGATCGCGAGCCAGGGAGCTCGCCACTTCGGATTCTAGAAAGGGGAAAACTCCGAACGAAGCCGAGGTGGAGAGACCTCACGGGCGGTAGCGCAAACGGGAGAAGTGGTAGAAAGGGGGAGGAAAAAGTAGAAAGGAAGAAGAAGAAGAAGGAGAGGAGAGAGAGAAAGGGGGAGTTGCGCAAGGATGGTAGCGCACACGAGCATGAGAATCGGACAACCTCGCGAGTAAAAGAAGAAGAAGGAGAAGAAGGAGAAGAGGAGGAGGTGCGCCGGAGAACAGAGAAGGAATAGCGCGCAGCCGGAAAGCAGCAGAGAAAAGCGGGCGCGACGAGGTAGACTGTGTAATTATCGATCTTGAACGAGGAATGCCTAATAAGCGCGAGTCATCAGCTCGCGCTGACTATATCCCGGCCCTTTGTAACCACCGTCGTCGCTCCCACTAGTTGAATGGTCCGGTGAAGTGTCTGGATTGCGGTGATCTGGGCGGTTTGCCGCCGGGAGTGCGGTGCACCTACGGACGACGACGACGACGACAGTGATGACAACTAAACGACGAACTGCTGACGATAACGACGACGACGACGACGGAGCACGAAAGTGAGAACAGGTGCGTCTCCGATTTCGCGGCTCACCCCGACATTGTCAACAACCAAAACAAGGGAAAATAAATAAATAAATAAATAAATAAATAAATAAATAAATAAATAAGCAAATAACTAAAATAAAGTGAATGAATCTAACGCAATAACGAGGAAAGATTTATTCACTACTATACACGTGTGTGTGTATACGATTAGTTTATGTGTGAGAGAGAGTGTTCTTCTTCTTCCTCTTCTAGTTCACCATCTCTTCTTCTCCCCCTCTCTACCTGACTTCGCAGTATCTGCGGACTATGTAAGAGAGAGGGGAGAAAATCGGAGAGGAGGAGAGAGAGTGAGGAAGAGAGAGAGGGCTAAGTCTCCGACACGCGCCTCGCTGCGCGCTACTTGGATCGATACAATGAGCAAAATCAGAAGGCGGCAAGTGTATATTTCCACATTTAAACGGAAGATTCATTCCGTTTTTGCTCATCCTATCGATGGAATGTGCGTGTGTGTGTGTGTGTGTGTGTGTGTGTGTGTGTGTGTGTGTGTGTGTGTGTGTGTGTGTGTGTGTGTGTGTGNATTATATCATACTTTATATTTATATATGTATCCAAAGGGGATGAGTTGGTGGACACGACGCACTTGTCACATAGCCTTTGTCTTTGGTTGAGTCTATGGTAATCTAAGATCTCCCTTCGTCTATCACTACTAGACTCTGTTGAGATCTAAAGAGGTGATAGAGGAACGGACGGATCTGTATTTCATGTGAAAGTTTGATGAGTGCTTGTGAAAACTTCGAAGGCTGGATTGATTGTACATTTCTTGTTTGAGACCATGCTACGACATGGATAGACTCCTTTGAGTACTATCAATTCTATTGCAGAAATTCTTTGGCAGTCTTTTTGAAAGTGATGTTTTTTTTGTGGATTCTGACAAGCAAAGAGTCAATAAAGTTTATTTTAAAAATAATGGTTATATATATATATATATAAATAATGGTTATRTATATACAAAATGACCCCGAGGTGCGTGCCTYACCGAGCTATGATCAAAGACTTGGAGGGCACAACCCTTAGTGGTAGCCTGACGAATGCTCAATTTATTATCTTATTTATTTGGTTTATTTAAAAAGCATCGTTCATCCACCCTAAGGGTTAACCTGAGGGCATAAACTAACAAGCAAAAATCGGTGAGAAAATTGCCTCGGCCACTGAGGCCGGGGCAATCCTCGGCCACGCTTGGCGTGACACTGGAAGCAAAATCCTCGGCCATCGTTGGGACGTAACTCCCAGCGTGGGCTGCTGAGCTAGCATAACCAGACAGCGGACCCTTCGACTATGGTCTCGAAGAGAAACTAGAGGGGAGGCCTCCCCAATGAAAGGATCTATTCAGGTGGATGTCGAAGGGGTSGAGATTAKTAAATTTTAAAGATAGGAYAAATATCSCATCATTGCGCAACTAACGAGGGTAACCTCYGATAAGCAACAACGTGGTGGGCCGCAGCTCCGRYCTGATCAGCAGGACTGTGGTGGGTCGAGATGGAGACCGTTGTCCTCCTGTATTAGGCTTCGGGCAGAACGACAGGCAACTTYGGATYGTGATATCAAGAGTTGAACACCCAAGGTCTCGGTTAGGACCCTCGTTTGAYGGGTTGAGTTCGTACGCGAACACCAGCCCTTAAAACAACCAACGAATACCTGRACCAAAGACTAAGGGTGTGGGGGAARGAAAGGTGCGTTGTYATACTTAACTATTTCATGTATTGTATTACAGATCAAAGATCCCCACTTTCAGTTATTATATTTTATGTGGGAGACCCGGGTTAAAATCCCGGCAGTAATAATGAAAAGTAAGGTGACGRYGTCAATCCTSAAACCACATTTCATTYYAGGATTCGGATTTRACGAATTGCTTGTCAGGAAAACACCTTTATTTGCATATAGTTCTCCGAGCGACGKGKACGTCGCTTAATGAGGTCTGGGATACTGTCGGACAAAATACCCTTACAAGGGTATTTTGCYATGTCTTTGCATTCGGCACAGTGGCGGCATCAGCTACCATGACGTAGCCGGTCTGGAACGAGAAGGGTATGCACGCTTGGCGTGACACTGGAAGCAAAATCCTCGGCCACTGAGGCCGGGGCAAAAATCGGTGAGAAAATTTCGTTTCTGCGGGCGTTATTATGACGCGTGCCACGGTGATTAGGATTAGTAGTAATACCCCTCGACAGAAGAGGTCGAGGGGTCAGTTGGGTTGATGTTGTATCAGGTAGATCTATGACATGCACTGGGACTTGGTCTGGTACCTATTTGTCTACTGCTACCAGGGGTTTAAAAATTTTCAACTTCCTGCCTCCGAGTCGAGTACCCACCACATTACCTCTACTTGGTGTAGTACCAGCCTACCCGCCACTTGGGTGATTACCCCACTGCGACCTTAATGCCGCAGCCACGGCTAAGTACCGGCCCTTCGGGCCTTCCGATGAAAGTACGTACCTTACGGGTCACGCCCGTGCTCAAGGCAACAGACACTCAGATAGGCACGCAGACCGGCAAGCATGCACATACACAGACTTAGAATTGGGCTCGGGCCACTAGGCGGACCGAGCCCGAATCCTCTACTTATACCGGGACTACTCCTGTATTACTCAAAACAGGAGCTAGCCGGGTAGTTTTCATTATGGACTTGATGAATGACAGACTCAAAGATCGAGTCCGTCTGCCTGCGGGCTAGCTCCTTTTGACAAGGAGCCCCGTATCGTTCCACCTCTGATCCCGGTAGGCAGGGCTTGAACCCGCGACCTCCAGATTAGGAGGTAGTTGTTGTTAGTTGGTTAGTTGGATTGAACCTTTGTTGTAACGTGGCCCGCCATTTGGCAGGCTAAAACAGTTAGTAGTTAGATTCTGTTCTTTTATTTTATTTTGTTTTTCTTATTGGTTTTAGTTAGATTCTTCTTTTATTTACTTTTAATAATTTTGTTTTGGTTTGCCTTTCTTCCTCTCACGAGTTCCACCCGCCTCAATGAATCCGCGCCACAACCACGGGAAGGTTCATTCCGTCGAAGCTGTGGATCGGGGACATCGAGCTTAGCCGGCTCGATACTGGCTCATGCCCTCGGAGAACGGCGACGCAGAGCGGATCGCGAGCCAGGGAGCTCGCCACCTCGGAGTCTACACAGGGGAAAACTCCGAACGAAGCCGAGGTGGAGAGACCGCACGGACGGCAGCGTAAACGGGAGAAGTGGTAGAAAGGAGGAGGAAGAAGTAGAAAGGAAGAAGAAGAAGAAGGAGAGGAGAGAGAGAAAGGGGGAGTTGCGCAAGGATGGTAACGCACACGAGCAGGAGAATCGGATAACCGCGCGAGTAGAAGAAGAATAAGGAGAAGAAGGAGAAGAGGAGGAGGTGCGCCGGAGAACAGACAAGGAATAGCGCGCAGCTCGAAAGCAGCGGAGAAAAGCGCGCGCGACAAGGTAGACTGTGTAATTATCGATCTTGAACGAGGAATGCCTAGTAAGCGCTAGTCATCATCTTGCGCTGACTGTGTCCCTGCTCCTACCAGTTGAATGGTCCGATGAAGTGTCTGGATTACGGTGATCTGGGCGGTTTGCCGCCGGGAGTGCGGTGCACCTACGTACGACGACGACGACGACGGTGACGACAACTAAACGACGAACTGTTGACGACGACGACGACGACAACGGAGCACGAAAGTGAGAACAGGTGAGTCTCCGATTTTGCAGCTCACCCCGACATTGTCAACAACCAAAACGAGGGAAAATAAATAAATAAATAAATAAATAAATAAATAAATAAGTAAATAAATAAATAAGCAAATAACTAAAATAAAGTGAATGAATCTAACACAATAACGAGGAAAGATTCATTCACTACTATACACGTGTGTATGTATACGAGAAGTGTGTGTGTGAGAGAGAGTGTTCTTCTTCTTCCTCTTCTAGTTCACCATCTCTTCTTCTCCCCCTCTCTACCTGACTTCTCAGTATCTGCAGACTACGTAAGAGAGAGGGGAGAGAATGTGAGAGGAGGAGAGAGAGTGAGGGAGAGAGAGAGGGCTAAGTCTCTGACACGCGCCTCGCTGCGCGCTACTTGGATCGATAGAATGAGCAAAATCGGAAAGTGACAAGTGTATATTTCCACGTTTCAGCGGAAGATTCATTCCGTTTTTGCTCATCCTATCGATGGAATGTGTGTGTGTGTGTGTGTATGTGTGTGTGTGAGAGAGAGAGTTTTCCGTCCATGCACGTGGAGTGTGAGAGAGAGTTTTCCGACCATGCATTACGAGAAGAAGAGAGGGAGAGCCTCGCCGGGGAGCTATGGAGTTTATCACGCGCGCGATAGAGATAGTTGCGCGGGGTGTAGGGAAGATGGGCGCGCGAAGGAAGGGCAGAACACGTGGGGAACTTGATAGGAAAGAGCGGGGAAACGATGGAGATAGCTAGCGGGGTAGTAAGGAGAGGAGATGGCCTTGCGGTGAGACAAGAGAGAAAGTAAATGCGCGGAAGAAGGGTTGTAGCATCGCACAGATGGAGAGGAGAGTCGCGTGAAGGGAAGGAGGAAAGGGAAGAAGCGAACAGGATAGGTGAAGTAGAAAAGAGAGAAGAAGAAGAAGAAGAAGAAGCAGAAGAAGAAGGAGGAGAAGAAGGAGAAGGAGAAAGAAGGAGGGAAGATACTTACCTGAGCGACGGCAACGACGGCAACGACGGTAACGACGGTGACAACTGCGACGACAAAGAGAGAAACAAGTAAACCTTCAATCCGCGGCTTGCCTCATGATGCATCGATAGAATAAAATAAATAATTAAAAATAATGAATAAATAAATAAATAAATCAATAAATCAATAAATCAAAAAAAGAAATAAATAAATAAATAAAATAGATCGAATGAATCTACCACTAGAATGTGGGAAGATTCGCTAGTACATGTGTGGGGGGGGGGGGGGGGGGAGAGAGGAATGAATCTTCCCGCGTTACCGCGAAAGATTCATTCTCATTTTGAAAGTCCGGAACGAATGGCGCAGTGGGGAACAAATCACGCGGGAACGAATTGGGCATACACACAAAGTGTGTGAGAGAGAGAGAGAGAGCTTTGAGTGTGTGCATATGGTTACCCAATGTGCTCGATGTGATTGGGCCACGTGGCTAGTCAGGGATGACTGACACGACAAAGGATAATGAATGTGTGTGTGTGGGAGAGAGAGAGAAGCTAGCATGTTGCCGACGGTCGTTGCCGGTACTGTAGCACACCAATCCCCCGAACACAACATACCCTCTCTTCGATTTCACCGGATCGGAAAGATAGATTGTATACATGTATTATCACTATATTGTTATTATTATTATTATTATTATTATTATTATTATTATTATTATTATTATTATTATTACTATTATTATTATTATTACTATTATTATTATTATTACTATTAGTATTATTAGTATTATTAGTATTACTATGTCTAGTACTGTCGAGTTCCAATTAATGCTATGCACGTTCACGAAAACAAAATGAGAAACAGGAGGGGGAGTGCATGTGGCATCTGTGAGTTGGGGATCGAGGTTGTGAGTGATACGTGAGACGTACCTGCTGCTTGAGGCGAACGGCATTGGTCGAGATCTACTCGTACTTCGAGGAGCTGTTGACGTCATCAACGACATTGTAGACAGTCTAGGTAGTATCTCCATCTGTAGTCTGGGCGCCGGCCCATGTAGGATATCGACATGGGTTTATAATAATGGTGATGATGATGTATGTTTGGTCTGCCTTATAACACTGATCAGACGGATCAGTGGTATTCCCGCACTCCGCTGCGCTACCTAATACTTGGTATGAGCGGTCGATTCTTGTTCTGGTCTGCATCTTTACAATATACGACAGGCTGTGGGTGTGTGTGTATGTGTGAGACGTTCATGATTCGACCAAGAAGAGAGAGTGGGAGAGAGAAAAGATGGAGAAGAAGGAGAGAGAAGGGAGAGAGAAGGAGGACATGAGGGGAGATGGTGATGATGATGATGATGATGTGGGGGCACTTCCCTGGTATTGGCGATGGTCTGCATTGCCGCAGATGTCAACAGTTGCATTGTCTTTTGTAGTCTGTAGTAGCTGCATAGGAAAAGGCTGGGTGCTGAGCGCCAACTGTGAGTGTGAAGGAACTGGACTCTTGTATTGAGGGGAGACAGTTGCTCTCCATGGACATGGGTTTCAGGGCTACGAACCTCCATTGATGTATTATTGGTACAATGTTGTTCTCTGAGCACGGTGTGACTATCTTGGCTTTCAGTGTGATGATGCCATTTGGAACATCATCTCGCTGTTATATTATTATTATTACTATTATTATTATTATTATTATTATTATTATTATTATTATTATTATTATTTTGCTTGATAGCCTTGTGGCATCTATAAGCAGGCAGAGAGAGAGATCGCCATTGGTGTTGATATCATCACTTGCTGGTAGTCAAGTTGTTCGGTTGCTTTCATACTGTAGTTGTAGTGATAGGCTGTAGAGTAGATAGGGCGCCTGGCGCTAGTTGGAAGAGAGAGCTACATTGGGTTATGYTGTTGGTGTGGCCCTGTTGGGCTTGGACCTTGACTCACGATTCTTCTGTATCATTCTCAAATGGATGGTTACTTGGTTCCCTTGTGGTATCTGCTCTCGCTTCGACTACTTGGACATCTGTGTGAATTAACAACTTGGTTTTCTGTTTATCTTTCACACTCATATTCCTTATCATTATTATTATTATTATCATTGTTTTTATTATTATTATTATTATTATTATTATTATTATTATTATTATTATTATTATCATTGTTTTTATTATTATTATTATTATTATTATTATTATTATTATTATTATTATTATTATTACTATTACTATTGGGCGATCGAACCCGCTTCCACTCTCACTTTTCATGCATGTAGACAGTAGCGCCGCGAACTTGCGACATTCGCCCACTCAATACTGAGAGATAGGGCTTCTAGATAAGAGTTTACTTGCACTGGCTATGGCGACTCAGCACCTAACAACCCACTGTTCACACACACCGGACCATCCTGGGTATCCCACAGTGCTACTTACTAAGCACACACTAAAAGAGAACAGACAAACAGGCTGAACAGACAGGCAAAATCGCACAGACTGTAACACACACACACACAGAGAAGAGGGAAAGACGAACAGACAATACCGGGCGAACAAATATACTAGGTAATTGACACACCAGGAAGACGAACACACAAGCACACATGGACAGACGCAGACCTATCAAAACAAGCACTGATGTGCAGACAGATCGAACCAAACGAGCGGACCGACTGGACAAACCAACAGCGAGCAGACAATCAGACGAAAGATAGACAGTTAGGAGGACTGATATACCAAGAAACAGACAGGCAGGAAAACTTAYCTGTGGCTCCATAGCTTTCGCCTGATCCCTCTACTCTGTCTGATCCCCTTCTCTCCGTCTGTATATACTCASGACTGTGCTGAGTWGTCCATTATGTGGCCCTAACAGGTGCTACTTCAWTTCTGCTTTGCCTTTTGCCTTCCATGGAAATGTCCCAAGATGCGCACCTGACRTTATGGTTCTCATGCGAATGYTACCCCGGGCCAATCGTCAATGACACCGTCCGACCCCAMCAAACYGAGACTCAYCCGCGTGCGTTTGCACTTSCACACACCACGTYSAAGCYCACCAACTAAACACGGGGCATACTTGCAAGATCGCATGATCACAAACGTATCCAGGGAACACAGCAAAACAAAGTCTGATTCTGAATCTACGGTGGTCCTCRGGTACACGTGGCCGCTGTGTGAATGGAAACGAGGTTGTGAGTGTAGCTAGAGACATAACTGKTGCTGGGAACGTGCGGCATTGGCCGCTGTACGCTCGTACTCCGGAAAAGCTGTTGCCGTGAACTTCTTGCACTGTAGTATAGGCCAGTAGGATCTATTGCATGTAGTCTGGGCACCGGGGCGCTAGATAGGATATCAACATTGATTCTTCGTTGATGATGATGATGAGACTACTTCAGCATTGTCAATTATGAACTCTTGGTGTGACCTCATTTGCTTAATCTCGTGGTGCAATCCTGCAGTTGGTTCGAGATCAGAACTGTCTGATCTCATATGTATGATGCCGTTTGATTACTGAAGTTTGCTATTATTCATTTCCTTGCAGTATTACTGTTATTATTATTATTATTATTATTATTATTATTATTATTATTATTGTTATTATTATTATTATTATTATTATTATTATTATTATTATTTGCGTAATTAGACTCGTTTCATTCATTTTTTTTGCATATGAACAGTAGCACAGCAACAGGCAATATGTGCCCACTCGGAATTCAGAGATACGGCATCCAGACATGAGTACACTTCCAAAGGTGACTCAGCGCTCAAACAACTTACTGTTCACATACACCGGATCGCCCCGAATGCCGTACACTCTGCACTCTCCGGGCGCATGCAGACTAGCGTGCACAAGCTGTTGTAGCAACGCTTTCGCATGGCTTCAGCAGGAATGAATGAATGGCTGAGTGCCGCCTCCTGATGTATACTCCTGTAATCGATGATCTGAGTCTTTCCATCGGTCCGTGGTACACACAATCTCAGAGGGCACTTACTGGGCTGGACTGGGACTGACTTGTCCCGGTGCCGCTGGCCGCATGGTATTGCACCGCAGATTCACCCTTGTCACACGGACGCAGAAACGCAACAATACCCGCAGGAACACGTAGACATACAGCGAACACACAGATACAACAAAGTACACAAACATAGCAGAATACACATGGATACAGCAAAATACACATATACAGCAGATTACTCACATACGCAGTCACGGGACCTGCACGCGAATATAGTGGAATACATACACACACTGTGACACACACGCTTGCACTTGCACACACAGCGTCCAAAGTCAACAAGTGAGCGCGGGGCATGCATGCAAGATCGCTTGATCACAAGCATAGCCAGAGAAAACAGCAAACAAAGTCTGATTCTCAAAGGATTGGATTTTCTCAGAAAAGTCTTGAGTTCGAGTGTGTGAGTCATCAAGGTCTTATGAGGGTGACGAGATAAGTACCTGGCGCATGAAGGAAGTGGCGACTATGATATTGATATCACGTCCGTCATTGACCTTCGAGAGTGTGAGTGATCATGTTGCATGAACGCAACTGTAGGTAGGATAGTAGGGTAGAGTAGGCTGGGACGCTGGGGCGCTGAGCGCCCGACAACAATAAGTGACCATGGATATTATGTTGGTGTGACTTACGGGCTTGAACATTGGCTCGTTTCTCCGCCATGATGCTCTATAAGGAATGTTTCTCGGTGCTTTATACTCTCTGTTTGATCACGACCACTTCACATCTGTGTCATCTCACAAATTGTTCACACTCATATTCCTTATTGTTGTTATTATTATTATTATTATTATTATTATTATTATTATTATTATTATTACTTTTATTACTACTGCTGATATTGATTTTCAGTAGCTTGTGACTCCAGCCAACCTCGTGCCCGCCCTAAGTGAAGGCAGGGCTGAACATCCGCTAAGGGCACTTGCCCCAACATTCCACGTAAAGGTCTCAGATAACTGCTGCAAACTAGTTGATTGAAGCGCGATCCGGACCTCGCTCTCTGCCTGGGGGCCGACACATTACGAAGTGGTTGTGGATCACAAGGGACTCAGCGGTGACGCCGCACCTGTGTGCAGGAATGAGGTGGCGTGAGCTGCAGCCGGACAGCAGGGCGCCAATTGCTATGGCAAGGAAATACGGAACAACGGGTGCGCGAGCAGGAAAGAGGGTGTGTACGTGCGTATGTGGGACACTTAGGGTAGATCCTAGTTGGATGAGAATGTGTTGTGTGTATGTGCAAACGACTTGGTAAGGTGCAGCGAACTGGAAGGTATCCTGTTAAGGGCGTTGTGCCACAACCACGACCAAAGGAAAACTGATCTGAGTATATTCCTGGTCAGGTTTATACCTATGAAGTTCATGGATACCGGATGCCAAATCAAATTACCATTATTTTATCCTTTCCAGTATTTACTTAATTTACTATTATTATTACTATTGTTATTGCTATTACTATCTTTTTTTTTTTTTTTTTTTTATTATTGTTATTTTATTATTATTATTATTGTTATTAATATTATTATTATTATTATTTATTATTATTATTATTATTAATTTTTTTCTCGTTTATCATCGTTAGGCATCATACAAGGCTGGAGACGGAGAAAAAGCATGGGGTATTGGAGGGTAGGTGAAGTTATCCTTTGCGATAAGTGCCCACCTCCTTCATCCTTCTCTATACTTATCATTGGGTGGTCCTCTCAGATGCCTGCCTCCTCGGTCTATTTGTTTGACGACATGATCCCCATTGATTAATAATGGTCTCAGCTTAACCTCAGGACTAGCAATTGATTGCATATATCACACATGATCAGTGACAGGGCGATTGAGGGAGCTCTGCCGGAGTTCAAGCGGGACTCTGGAGGCAGGGAATGACGAGGTACGTTACTTCGACCCAGGTGCTGTCTCATACATGCTATCATCGTGCCAATGATCATAAGCGTTAGAAATTCAGAATCAATAAACTCTTAAAGCCTTGGATTGCGGGTAGAGAAAAGGTTGGCTGAATGGAGACTAATTGCTCCTGGGTACAACAATCTTGTTGTGGGCATTGATTGGAGGTATGGATGCAACCTATCAACCTCCCGCGATCATTCTCTTTATATCCCATCCAAACAAATGATGGGTACCTTGATTTGAGTTGCCATAATCAACTGTCATGGATCACGTCGATCATTGCTCATTATACATCTGATCCAGCGATAAGTTTTCAAACTAACAAATGATTCTGGGCTCGAATGCCATCAAAAGGGATGACTTGAGTCATAAATAAAACTTGTGTGGGGGTAAGAATAGCAGGGAAAGCCTGCCTTAAATCCAAATGAGCCTTACGCTTGGTCAGTGGTAAGTGCAAGGTTTCTTGGACACCCACCTTATTGAGGGCTAGCCTGTGATAAGAGAAGCAGAAAATCCTGCCTTATGAGTGACTGGTCTGATATAAGAGTTGTGAGGTTTCAAGGACACCTGCCTTATCATTAACCAACTTAACATTCTTTTCAGTGGTAAGAGTAAGCAAGGACCCTTGGACACCTGCCTTATTGAGAGCTAGCCACCGATAAGAGTAGCATGGGAATCCTGTC
>BFEA01000073.1:933364-949654 GCA_003427395.1 Chara braunii | reverse complement strand
CCCCCCCCCCGGATAGCCCGCACGTGTGTAAATACATGACAATAGCCCGTGGAAAGAGGGGCAATAGGGAGAGGGTGGGGTAGGCTACATAGGTTGTGGAGCGAGAGGGAGACAGATGGACCGGTCGGCTGGGAAAGAGAGATAGATACATGGTGAGCTACACCAACACATTATGAACCCCCCCCGGCCACGGTTGTTGTAGTCACGACCGCGGCTTGCAGTCATGGCCGCTACCTCGCGGTCATGACCGCGGCCTCGATGATTTTTTCGGCCGCGTAGCGGCAAGAGGGGGAGGGGTTTGGGGTCAGGTGTTGCAGATTGGGGTTCCGGAACCCCAACCTTTTTTTTTTTTTTTTTTTTTAATAAATGCTCCAATCTATTCGTGGGGAGCATCACGTGCTGGGAACCGGACCCAGCGTCCCTTATAATGGGAATACATAGATGATTGACAATTGATGAAAATTTGGGGTGAAGGATCATTTTGGATGATTTAGGATGTCAGAGTGGGTGATTGAGGTCATGAAATAGAGCTAGATGATGACTAATCAGAAAGATTGTCTACTCAGCACTGAATTACTATCCTATCCCTAATTTCCTGTATCCATTCCAAACAACCAATCACAATTGAGCCTGTGATGTGCACCAATCAAGCCTCTTCCCGGTCTCACACCCCAATTTGGCTCGGTTACAGGGCAGCGCTACCCACCCCAGCTTCGACCATTGTCGGCCAGATTGTAGCCATTAGTCAAGTTTGCAGATTGCCTTCCTCCCTCGGCAATTCCAGACCTCTATACAAAACCTCAAGCTCCTACATAAGCAGGTTACAGGGCACTGCCCCAGCGCCGACTAGCGTCGTTCTGGCGCTAACTCAACCTGGCCATTGCACAAGAAGACTCAATTAGGAAATTAACTAATCTAGAATGCCAACCAGAAATCGAGGATTTGATAATATCAGAATCCTGATCAGCAAAACTTTCTGATGATGAAATTTGACGAGTACTCTGAGATGATCACAAAGATGATGGATAATGATGACGACGCTGATGATTATTTCTCTCCACCCCTCCCCTTCTTCCATGTATTCTCCTCCTCTCTCCTCATTTCCTCTTCTCCTCTCACTGCCTCCGCTGAGCCCAACCCCAGCCCCAACGAGAGAGGGAACCTCCCCATTCCCTTCTACCTTGAGGCTTGATGTAACCGGTTCCCCCAAAAGGTATACCTCAAAACTAACACTCTGACCTAGTCTGCCTCCGCCAGAAGATAATGCGCCCCCATACATATCTCCCAGCCCCAGCCCAGGTCAGCTCACATCATCTGCATCTACTCCCTGGAGGGCAATCACCTCCCACCTTGTATTACCCTTGCGGAGTAGCGCTCCCTTCCTGACCAACCTACCTACCAACTAGACCATAGCCTATCTGGGAGATTAGAATATAACCACCATCTGGGAGATGAGAATATAACCACCAACGCAGAGATAACTACTGATTGATGAAAAAATGAATAAAGAAGCCGTGATGATGATGATGATGATGATGATGATGATGATGATGATGATGATGATAATGATGATTCAGATTGGTAGATGATGATGATGATGATGATAATGATGATTCAGATTGGTAGATGATGATGATGATGATGATAATGGTTATAAAGATTCACTGATTCAGATTGGTAGATGATGATGATGATGATGATGATGATGATGATGATGATGATGATGATGATGAACTAAAATCGACAAAAATAATTAAGGAACGTCGAACTTGCTATGCCCTAACGGCAACGATGTGGAAGATTGACAGCTCACTATTGCTATAATGAAAATAGAAGATGACGATGATTACAATTTTTACAGAGAAGTCCGGATGATAATCATGAAGAAGATTAAAAAAAAAAAAAAAAACATGGATGGCGAATAGAGAAGTCGATGATGATTACCACCGGTAGCCAAATGAGGATTACAGAAATGACGTTGTCCTTGATGAAAAACCCCCGCTGAAATGACAATGATGAAAATTTCGATGCTCTTCATGGATAACCTGCACAGGACCAAAAAAACAGACGAAACCACATATATAGGTTGATGACGACCTCTTAGCCGGAACCCCAACCTTACCCTCTAGAAAAAACGAAAGTAAAAAAAAATGAATTCCGTTAGAAGGGTTTGGTGGGTGAAAAAAATAAAATAAAAAAATCTTGATTGATTAATTGATTGTTTTTTTTTTTTTTTTGATTGATTGATTGATTGATTGATTGATTGATTGATTGATTGATTGATTGGTGGAGGAGGGGTCTCCAAACCCCCCGCCCGCCCGCTGCGCACACACACACACACACACACACACACACACACACACACTCATTTATAAAAATAAAAATAAAAGTAAAAGTAAAAAAAAAATTAAAAAAAAAAAAAATTAAAAAAAAAATAAAAAAAATAAAGATATAAAAATAAAATAACTTTTTATGACTGCTAACAACCCTTCTATATTTTCCGCAAGGTACCTTTTTCTGTATTTAAGAAAAAGGGGGGATACCGTCACGGACCTTATTATCAAATAAAATGTTTTATGAAACAAAACCCCGAGAATCTGCCTTATTGGACCTTTGGGCCTGTTTCGGCCCATTACGTGTGGAGGTCACCCGACGAGGCACGTATTGTGAGTATGGTCCCATATTTGGTCAGCCGGGATGGGGACTAACCTGAAATATGCCCCTACGCGGCCCAGGTTTTCCCTCCGGTCCCAATACTGGAGTTACTCTGTGAACCCAACCCATTATTACGACTGTGCTCTGGTGTTTAAACTCACGATAAAAACCAGGCAATCAATGCCATTATCCCTCTGTCTTCGGCCGAAGCGTTTTTCCGATTGTGAGGCGTATGTGCTTGCGCTAGGTACTCCCATTATTTGACAGTTTTCTAGCCCAAGCCACACACACCTACGCATGAGATTATCAACTCTGATGGCTGATTATGGCGCTCTTGCACGATCCGCCATCGATGACCACCTGACTTTGCAGTGAACCAAGAAACACTTTTTTTCACTCTTGGCGCCCACCTCATGATGTGAGTCTGTGCCCCTTCCATCGCTATACAAGAACCCAGGTGTCGAAAGGACTCACCAGGCTTTGTGTTGGGCTACTTTGCCCATCAGTAGGAGCGTACAGGGTGGTTTTTCGCATTGCTACTTGGAATCGTTGGGGCTACACCGTATGGCGCATGGAGCGGTAAAGCAATCTACGTCCTTTTTGTCCCCCCTCCCACCCCCAAACCTCCCCCCGTCCGGTAGTGTTCCACCATGGTGAATGAATGAGAATAATTTCTTCTTTCTTTTTTTGCCCCTCCCTATCTCCTACTTTGTCTATGGAGTCTGGGCTATGCCCGTTAATGGTTCATGTCCCTTTCAATACGATATGTGGGAGGTTTAGTTCTCTAAAGAGCCACCATGATGGAGGCTGGTGAAAAGTACTTAAGAGCGAGTTCCATCACCCTCTTAAACATTTGTCGACACTTTGGAGCCGCATGACTGCATTGGGACCTTTCATCTTCTCACTGTTTTTTTTGTTGTTCATTCTTTATGATTAATGATAACTCACTAGTGGTTTAGCATTTCTTATTTACTAGTGATGTCCTGTTGTGTCCCCTCAACCTTCGCTGGTATGTCTGTCTTGTGTATGTTCCTTGATGATGGTTGTAGGGTCTTTTGAATACTTCACATTTGGACAACTAGTGAAGTGACCAAGGTTGCACAACAGCATGGATTTTCTAAGCTTGGTCCTCATGGCATTCGTCATCGGACTTTCCTTTATGTCGTACCTCGGCTTCTTGTCGTTTTCGGATCATCAGTCGATCCGGTCACTGCATTTCGTCAACGGTTGCCGGAATCTGACGACCGCTTCCCCATACTCCAGATGGTGCAAGGCGTAATGTTTTTTGCTAATGCTAGTATTGGTTGACTCTCCTCGAAATGGAAATCATGGTTATTCCTAGCAACCGTTTTCTGCCACTTATCCACTTTCTATGCGCCCCCTTCTTTATCCTTGCTCTCCTTCATTCCCTCGTTATCGGCCTAATGCTATTTGCTATATGGTCTGCTTGCTCCCAGCAAACTTCCATTTGCCCGACGAATTTGCCTGCTCTCCCTGCTTCATGTATTTTTAGTATGATCGCGGCGTCCTTTTGGCTATGGCTCCATGTGCTTTTTTTTCTCGTAATTGCTATGATATTCCTCTGGCAGCATTTTTCAACTATGGAGTAGCATACGGGTCATATCTGTTGTGTTCCCGATGACGGATCGATTGATTTGGCACTCTCTCGTCGTGACGTGTCCTAATATGGAAACCCTGTGGTTTTCAATTCTTATGCCCTGAAGGAGTACAATGTTTTAGAGAGTTGGTGATTACGGATAGGAGGATATGGTATACGATTATGTGTGTTTTCTAATGACGGGTGGTGTGGATGTCGAGGGGGCTTACTCGCATGAGGTGGTCTAAGGTTCGATGTCGAGGATGGCCCAAGGCTTCCGGCAGTGTTCGAGATGGGTGTGGAAGTAAATGTCGGCGGAACTGTTCTTTACTCGTGTAATGCAGATTTGGTACCATCGGAATACCCTCATTTCTGAGAGGGAATGGTGTTGCATGACGAGATCTTAGTATGTCGATCCCTAGGTTTGACCATGGCTGCACTTGGTCTGGTTGTTTTGTCGCCCGTACAAGATGGCAGCCAAACACCGGTGGAGGACTTGTCCACTCGATCAGACCTTGGCACCCCTTCGTCTTCCTCCATCACTATCCAAGATGATGGGCAAGCCTCTATCTGCAGCAAGCCGTTAAGGAGGACCCCGAGGGGTCTTGGGCTCGCCAAGACATCGCTCTTCAAGTTCTAATGATTGTTGGGATGTGCGTGTCGCTATGTGTACAGGATAGTTCGGAGGAGGAGAGGGGGTTCATGACTCGTGACCCCGCTGGCCGAGTTAAGTGGCAGAAGTCTCCAGCAGAAAAGAAGGAGTGCTTTGTGCATATCTTGTACACGAGCAGGATCATGGATACTGTCCACTTCAGATGTATCCTTGAACGGGCTGTGGATTTTTTCTTTCCTCACGAGGCCAGTGAATTACTGTCTCTTATTGTCATCGGATGGACATATATGTGCTCTTTGGAGAATATTTTGCACATGTCAGCTTCTGTGTTTCGTGACTTCAATTTGGATGAATGGGTATATTTTTGTGGGAAATTTACCTCTTGTTTGTGCTGCACAAAAAGATTTTTTCCATTTCACCATCCCTGCACTAGTGGCATGGCCCAACCCTTCTCTTCTTCTTCCTCCCATATCCTCTCCTTGGACCCAGGGATCTCAGCTCTTCCTAAACTGAGTGAGCTTATCTCTATGGGTATGAATCACATTCCCATACGCCTCACAACCCCCATGTTGCCTTTCACGAATATTTTAAAGTTTGGCGAACTATCCACTCTTTTTTAGGTAGCAAAATGCTTATCACCAATGATATGCTATCGAGGGCATCAGAGTTTGTGTCTAAAGAATTGCGAACTCAATTGGGCTTCCTACGAATGAAAAAACATCAGGAACTTCCTGGTGTAATGGATACCCAAAACGCCTGTACATTGCAGGGACTGACAAATCTGCTAACACCACGCCTTTCGTTTGCATTCATCTCATAAGGAAACTGGCACTGGATCAACTTAGTAGCAAGGATTTCGTGTCGATCTCCGTAACTGCGAACGAAATTCTGGATAAAGCGTTGTCTTCCCTTTATGAGTTGTTCCCCACCTTATTGCCCGGCCCTAAGAAGCTCCCGTATCTAATGGCCCTTTACAAACCCCACAAGTTGGCATTTCGCTGGATTACCAATGCCTCACTGTCCTTCCTTACTCCGGTTGCTCGCTTGTGCGACACTATCTTGAAATGCCTATGCCCTTTTGTCATGGCTCGTTGCAAAGAAATCACTGATGGATTGAAGCATTTTCATGGGTTTCACACATCCATCTGGTGGGCTGTAGACTCAGTTCAAGATTACTGCTACAACATCCCAAGCAAAGTATTTTCAGTTTTTTCCGCTGACATTACTAGATGTTTTGAGACTATTCCCATAGACACATCGGAAGATAGCCTCTCACCTGTTGTACCATTCTTTACGGAAGTAGCATTCAAAATGGCGAACTCCAAGAAGGAGGGCAGTTTGGTGAAATGCAGGGTACGCCGAGATGGATCCTTCTCTTGTTCATTTGATAAGGAGAAA
Source organism: Chara braunii (assembly GCA_003427395.1). Classification (NCBI taxonomy): domain Eukaryota; kingdom Viridiplantae; phylum Streptophyta; class Charophyceae; order Charales; family Characeae; genus Chara; species Chara braunii. The sequence continues at coordinate 943,391 of BFEA01000073.1, read as the reverse complement.
ATCGGTGCCTCATCCTCTTCTCCCTATGGTGGATGGGCGAAGAAGATGAAGGAGGAAGAAAGGTTGAGGTGGTTGGCCATGGTGGATGGTTGAGGATGATGGGGGAGGAAGAAGGGTTGAAGTGGTTGGCTATGGTGGGCAGGTGGAGATGACGGAGGAGGGAGAAGGGTTGAGGTGGTCAGCTATGGTGGACGGGTGGAGAAGATAAAGGAGGAAGAAGGGTTGAGGTGGTGGGCTATGGTGGGCGGGTGGAGATGATGGAGGAGGAAGAAGGGTTGAGGTGGTTGGCTATGGTGGACGGGTGAAGTTGACGGAGGAGGGAGAAGGGTTGAGGTGGTCAGCTATGGTGGACGGGTGAAGAAGATGAAGGACGAAGAAGGGTTGAGGTGGTTGGCTATGGTGGGCGGGTGAAGATGACGGAGGAGGGAGAAGGGGTGAGGTGGTCGACGTTGTCTCCCACTCTAAGAGGCCGGGCTCGTCCTTCTACGTTATCCCTAGCCCCGGATACAAATCTCAGACTTGCAGCACTACTTCTACAGCCAATACGCAGGAAAAACACGGATCTGCAGAAAACACAGTTAAAAAAAAATCGCAGAATTTGCAGATTGTAGATTTCGGCATTTTTGCCGTTTTGCCATTTTTGACCAAGTATGGAGACCCGGAAAACCCAGATCTGTGTTTCCTACCCTAAACGACCTCAGAATCAATCCAAACTTGGTGGGCCCTCTCCCTGTATCACAGGGAGGGCCCCTGCAAAGTTTGGCGTGATTCCGACATCGTTTGGCCCTACTTGCCTGTTTTGGGCGTCGTCCGCCTTCAAGGCGAACAGTTCGGGGAAGTTTGTTTTCTGATTTTTCAGAAAAACGGACTCCGATGGCCTGCCGGGTGGGCAGGCCATCTGTTTATGCCTAGGGTATGAGGTCTGAGAAGTTTCAGGCCTCATCCCCCAGTTTTGACAAGGTTGTCATTGGCGTGCCCCCGGGTCATATTGGCCCGTTTGCTGTTTTCGGAGCGGCCTTGCACCGGGCGGTTGGCCACTTAACTTTTCTTGCAGTAGCAGCGGTCTGGATTGGCCAGACCTTAGCAGCAACCGTGGTCCTACAACTATCAGCAACAGAAGCAACAGCAGTGGTTCAAATAGTTGAAAAACAGGCCCCTACCTACCTTTTAATTACCGCGTTCAAATAGAACACTGGGGGGGGGGGTGAGAGCGAGCGGTAATTCGATTAGAGCACAGGGGGGAGTGGGACTGAACATCAAGCAAGCACAAGGGGAGTTGAACAGCAAAATGAGAACCGGAACACAACCAAGAGTATGATCTTGACAAGTGAGAGTGCAAACACACTCATGAGAAATTGAACAACAGTGAGAACCGGAACACAACCAAGGTATGGACTTGACAAGTGAGAGAGGAAGCACACACACATGAGATATTGAACAGCAAATGAGAACCAAAACACAATCAAGAGCATGAGCTTGACAAGTGAGAATGGAACCACACATGAGAAATTGAACAGCAAATGAGAACCGCAACACATCCAAAGCATGAACTTGACAAGTGAGAGAGGAAGCACGCACACATGAGAAATTGAACAGCAATTGAGAGTCGGAACACAACCAAAGCATGAACTTGACAAGTGAGATAAGAAGCACACACATATGAGAATTTGAACAGCAAATGAGAACCGAAACACAACCAAGAGCATGAACTTGACGAGTGAGAGAGGAAGCACACACACATGAGAAATTGAACGGCAAATGAGAACCGGAACACAACCAAAGCATGAACTTGACAAGTGAAAGAGGAGGCACGCACACATGAGAAATTGAACAGCGACTAAGAACCGAAACATAACCAAGAGCATGAACTCGACAAGTTAGAGAGGAAGCACAGACATAAGAAATTTAACAGCAAATGAGAACCAGAACACAACCAAGAGTAACTTGACAAGTGAGAGTGGAAGCACACCCATGAGAAATTGAACAGCAATGAGAACCGGGACACAACCAAAGCATCAACTTGCCAAGTGAGGGAGGGAGCACACACACATGAGAAATTGAACAGCAAATGAGAACTGAAACACAACCAAGAGTATGAACTTGACAAGTGAGAGTGGAAGCATACTCGTTAGAAATTGAACAGCAAATGAGAACCGAAACACATCCAAAGCATGAACTTGACAAGTGAGAGAGGAAGCACACACACATGAGAAATTGAACAGCAACGAGAACCGGAACACAACCAAAGCATGAACTTGACAAGTGAGAGAGAAAGCACACACATGAGAAATTGAACAGCAAATGAGAACCGGAACATAACCAAAGTCTGGACTTGACAAGCGAGAGAGGAAGCACATACACATAAGAACTTGAACATCAAATGAGAACCCGAACACATCAAAAGCATGAACTTGACAAGTGAGAGTGAAACTATGAGAACTTGATCAGCCAAGTGAGGATCGGAACATGATCATGTGGAAGGGATCATCCAAACTCTAATTCTAGTAAGCCACAGAGTTGCAACTTGCCCCCAAGTGGAGAGATGGCGAGAAAGTGGGAGTAGAGTGGGTGAAACTCACCCAAAGGCATGAAAACACAAGGGGGAAAGTGGCGCTGCACAGGGGAGTGGAAAAACAAACTAAACAAGGAGTAATCATCATCAAAACACTAGCACAAGCCAAACCCAGAATTGTGATTTGCTCCCAAGTGAAGAGATGGAGAGAAAGTGAGTGTAGAGTGGGTGGAACTCACCCAAAAGCATGAAAACACAAGGGGGAAAGTGGCGCTGCACATGGAGTCGAAAAACAGACTAAACAAGGAGAAGTCATCATCAAAATACTAGTACAAGTCAAACTAAGAATTGTGATTTGCTCCCAAGTGAAGAGATGGAGAGAAAGTGGGAGTAGAGTGAGTGAAACTCACTCAAAAGCATGAAAACACAAGGGGGAAAGTGACGCTGCACATGGGAGTGGAAAAACAGACTAAATAAGAAGTAATCATCATCAAAACACTAGTACAAGTCAAACTAAGAATTGAGATTCGCTCCCAAGTGAAGAGATGGAGAGAAAATGAGCGTAGAATGAGTGAAACTCACTCAAAAGCATGAAAACACAAGGGGGAAAGTGGCGCTGCACATGGGAGTGGAAAAACAGACTAAACAAGGAGTAATCATCATCAAGGCACTTGTACAAGCCAAACCAAGAATTGTGATTTACTCCCACGTGAAGAGATGGAGTGGAAGTGAGAGTACAGTGAGTGAAACTCACCCAAAAGCATGAAAACACAAGAGGGAAAGTGACGCTGCACATGGAAGTGGAATAAACTGACAAAATAAGGAGTAATCATCATCAAAACACTAGTGCAAGCCAAACTAAGAATTGTGATTTACTCCCAAGTGAAGAGATGGAGAGAAAGTGAGAGTAGAGTGAGTGAAACTCACCCAAAAGCATGAAAACACAAGGGGGAAAGTGACGCTGCACATGGGAGTGGAAAAACAGACAAAACAAGGAGTAATCATCATCAAAACACTAGTATAAGCCAAACTAAGAATTGCGATTTGCTCCCAAGTGAAGAGATGGAGAGAAAGTGAGAGTACAGTGAGTGGAACTCACCCAAAAGCATGAAAACACAAGGGGCGGGAGTGGCGATTCACATGGAAGTGAAGGAGTGGACTATGAGAAGGTCTTTGTTAGTGTTCAAGCCCCCTACTACTTGCTCTGAGCTTTGGGAAGTTCCGATGTAGAGAGAGATGATGAAGAAGGAGAAAGAGGAAATGTAGATGAGAGTTCATTGGGAGAACAAGAGGAGGAAGGGGAAAAGGAGGAAGATGAAGGAGATGAGAAAAAGAAGAAGAAGAAGAAGAAGAAGAAGAAGAAGAAGAAGAAGAAGGAGAGGGGGAAGAAGAAGAAGAAGAGGAAGAAGAAGAAGAAGGAGAGGAAGAAGAAGAAGAAGAAGAAGAAGAAGAAGAAGGGGGGGAATTTTCTTCCCTCCACTCACCTCCTTAGTGTCCTGCGAGGGAAGCTCCACCTTTGATGATATCTTCTCCTTCTCCTGGCTATGGCTCCCTCCTTCCTCAAACCCTTCTCACTCCGCGTTCTTAGTCTCTACTGAGTTGCAATCAAGCTGCCACAACTATGACTATGGAGTCCTCCCGTCTAGGAGGGCTCATAAGACTCTCTCTAGCCTTACCTTCTTCCTCACAGCCAGGGGGTTATGACGGATCACCCTCCTTACTACCACCAGCCTCTAGAGTTCCACACACTAGCCCAAAGTCTCCTCTAGACCTCTCAAACTGGCAGGGGTTCCCCTCTCCTCACTCTGTGTGAGTGTAGTGCTCCCATGGGCTCATCTCAGCAGCATGGGCACTCCTCATGCAAATGGGAGTGTAGCGGACTGAATCCCCAACTTATATAGGCTGGGCACAGTGCTTTGGCCAGCCCATGAGCCTCCCCATGTGCCCCATGGTGAACCGAGGTACCCTCATGACCAATTTTCGCCAGTAGGCCTTTCCGGAGGCATCTGGGCCTCATTTTGGCCAGGTACATGCAGTCCGAGTGGTTGGTACCAACTCGGACTGCTCCTTGGGCCTCTTCAAGCCTCATACCCTTTGAAAAATGCTGCCCCTTTGAGTCCAAAGGCCCAAGGGACAGCCTTACCTGAAAGGCCTTTTTCTCGACGTTTTTTTATTTTGGCCTACCTTGGGTAGGCCGAGATATTTTTCCATGTGGCGGTGCATTCTCAACCTTGGATCTGGCTGAGATCTAAGGCCAGCAATATTCCGGGCTACCCCCAAGTAGCCCTTGCTTAAATTTTGGCCCCTAAGTTCAATTTTTCAACTTTTGTTGCATCTGGCTCTCTTTTTGGGCCAAATGCACGTTTTTGTCTTTTTTCCTCTTTTGTTTCTTTCCATTTTGGGTTGCTAACTCATTCCGGAGCTAGCCGTTTTGAGCTGGCCCGCAAAAAACGGGTAGTTCTTCTCCACCACGAGATCTGATCTCAGATCTATGACCCACAAAAAAACGGTCAGCTCATCCTTGCATTTTCTCTCATTTTTCTCTTTTTAATTCAGATTTTGTGGAGATATGTCCCCAAGGGCCATATCTCTACAAGCCGGATTGCCCTCCCCCATTCTAGGAGGGATGAGGTCACAGTTGGGACCTGCCTGTCCCTACTGTGCAGGTCCTAATAGGCCAGCATATTCCCCTCCACTCTTTTCTCCCCTTTTGTCTCATTCTCCCTCAATTTTCTCTCATTTTCCTTTCTTTTTCTTTTAGTTCTGTTGTGACAAGTGTCAAACAGCTGTTGAGCCTTTTTCTAGGCCATAGATCTTCATCTATGGCCAGATTTGTGGTTGTCAGTTATCCGTTATATCTTGGATTACCATAATGGCACCCCCATACTCCTAGGGGGCTCCATTTTGCCTCCGTTAGCCGAATTTTGAGCCCTCTTTGCTCCGATTTTCTTTGGGCAGCCTTTTTCTCATGTTGAGCCCCTTGAGGCTCTATTTTCTCATGCCTAGCTAGTCCGTGATATCTCGGACTGCTAGGTAGCCCTCCCAACACCAGTACTTCATTTTTCATGACTCCCCCACTTGTCCCTACTAGTGCTTGCACTAGTGACGCTAACATTTTCCACCGTCAAGATCCTCGATCTTGGCGGCGCCGTTTGCTCACGCGACTATTTTTTGCCTTGGCGCATGGTTCCCTTGGGACATCCCAAGTCCCCGCCACTTTCTCTACACTAGTCCCGTTTTCTTGTTCCGCCAGTAGTCCCGCCGGCGCACGCCCCATTCTTCAACTATTATTATTTGGGCTCACTTAGTCCCCAACGTCCCGGACGGCATCACATTTTTATTTTGGGACCTCCTTGCCTTCGGTGGTTCCAATCTCCCTTCCTTAGGTGCCGCATGTGTGCCGATTGTTCTCGGTCGCGCGATCTCATCTCGCGGTTGCCGTTTACCGTCTTTTTCTTGCCTCGCGCCGAAATCACTTCTCTCTAGCCTTTTTGGCTCGCCGTGGCTTATTTTCCCTTAGCCTAGGCATCCCCATGCAACCCGTTATTTCTCGGATTGCAATCATGGTTATTTCCCTAGTCCCACAGCCCCACAACTTGCCCCACACTAAAAGAAAATGAAGCGTTAAATTCCCAAGTGCATCCGGGCTCAATACTGACTCCGGATGCACCTAAAACATGTGTTTTCCCTTCCCCATGTAGTCCATTGCAACTCGGACTGCAATAGGGGTCAATTCCCTAACCCCAATGCCCCACAATTAGCCCTCAACCCAAAGAAAAAGAAACGGTCAACTCCCAAGCGCATCCGGTCTCCATTTTGGCTCCGGATGCACATAAGACATGTGTTTCCCCCCCCCCATGCAATCCGTTGTATTTCGGTTGCATGAGGCTTTGATTTTTCTCGATTTTCTCTGCAAAATCAAGAGAAAATCAAGATACTTTGTAACCGACATATGCCAGAATGAATCTGGTCACAAATGCATCACCTTAGGTGACCGTTTTTTACCGTTAGTGCTCTTTTGTCTTTTCTTTCTTTTCTTTTTTCTTTTCTTTTCTTTTTCCTCTTTTCTTGAACAGTAGGGACCTGCCAGTCCCTACTTGTAGCAGTCCCTACTGACGGCCAACTCACTCACTCCCTCTCACTTTTTTTGTCTTATTCTCCCACATTTTTCTTTTCTTTTCTTTTCTTTTTTTAGCATGTCAAGTATCAACTAGCCGTTAAGGCCCTTTTCTAGGTCCTCCCTCTTAGTTTTGGCCCTTCCTATGCTCAAGGGGCAGTCCGTTATTTCTCGGACTGCAACTGTGGCCTTCTCATGCCCATGAGAGTCTCCGTTTGCCTCTATTTTTCTCAAACGGTGAGCCCGCATACTCCGATTTTCTCCTGGAGACCTATTTTCCACATGGAGTCTCTTTTGACTCAATTTTCTTGAGGGGGGCTGATCCGAGATTTTTCGGATTGCTCCCACGCCTCCCACTTCAAGTTTCTTCACTTTTTCTTTTTCTTTTTTGGCCTCCCCGTTTGCTAACATTTTTTGCCGTCAAAATCTCGATCTTGACGGTGCACCTTGTTTTAATTATTTTCTCCTTGTGCTGCTCCGCCATTTTCTCTTGAAGCCTTCTCTTGTCCCCGCCACTTGTCCCACGCTAGTCCCCGACACTTATCCGCTAGTGGTCCCGCCGGTACTTTTCCTGGCGGTGGTCCCCGACACTTAGTCTCGTCGGAGGTCCCCCACACTTGGTCCCGCCGGTGGTCCCCGATATATTTCATCTCGGATACCATTATTTTTACTTAGTCCCACGTGGCCCCTGGTGCCTTTTCCCAAGGTGTCCCACGTTCTTCGGGCGCCTGCCACCTCAGGGCGATCACTCTCTCTTGTCTTTTCTCGGACCTCGCATGCACCGGCTTTCTCCGACCGCGGGGCCTCCAATCCGAGGCTCCTGCTAATTGCCATGGGCGGCCCTCATGTTGGCCTCTTATTTTCTGGAGTCCTATCGTCACCGGGTCGTCCACCTCCTGGCTGCCTTATTCTCTCGTCGTCCGTCGCGCCACATTTCGCAGGTTGACGGCCCCTCGGCCTTAGTCATGCCGAATTTCTAGTGACCCTCTTGGCCTCATGCTATGCCCTTATGCTCTCATGTCCTTGCTTGTCGTCGCTGGTTCTTTCCCCCTGCGGTTCTCAGCCTAGGGCACCGTTCCTTCCGGCGACCTAGTCCCTTGTGCTCTCTCTCTCGTCTCATTACTCCAGATTTATCTGTCGTGCACAAATTGGCTATATACAGACTCTTGAGTGACGGGATATTATTCGGGACCCACCGGTCCCGACACCTGAGCAGTGTCAGAATTGTTGCCCACATTGCTACCAACGGGAACGGAGGATCCCAACGCCTGACCCATTGTAGGTGGGATTTTCTCGTTCACCTTTCTGTTACGGCACTTGAATTGGTTATGGCCATATTGGCCACAAGGAATGCAAACTTGCAGGGGGTACCGGTCTCTCCACACGTCCTCACTAAGACCCGCTTTCTCCCATGGAGAAGCATTGGGGTCAACTTGACTCCTAGACCGGAAATCTCCATGACGTCTATCGGTCGCCTTACCTTTTTGTGCTACGGCAGCGACTACTCCACCCCTTGAAGCTTCTATGCTGCCAGCCTCTGAACCTACTCCAGCCTGGATCATGCCACCTGTCTTCCACCAACTTGAGAAAGTCATTCAGTTTCTAGGTGACCGCCCAAGCGCGAAAGTCATGACCGTACCCCTGGAGCTGCACTAAATCGCTCAACCATCTTGCTGCACTCCCCTCTAGGTAGGAGGCAGCCGCAAACACTTCCTCGTGGGGCAAGGTAAGTTTGCACTTGACGTAGACCGGCACTGCCCTCAACCAAGTGTCGAGGTCCTCGCCCCTCTTATCCCCTGTAAAGGGCTTAGGAGGAGCGATGACCATTTTCGGAACCCACCGACTTTGTCCCGTTATTTGCACCATTCCGGACTCTGGACCCTATGGTGCAGGCTGCTGCACTATCTGTTGAGGTTGTGAACCCTGCAGTTGTGCAGGCTGTGATACAGCAGGCTGCCCGCTTACGGCAACCTTAGACGGAAGGAGACGGAGGTTGGGAGAACACTGTCAGTACAGGAACCTGTAAACTAGGACCTGTTGAGAACCCGCTTGTTAAAGGCCTACCCAGGGAGACAGGTTGAACCGATGCTGGAGTGGTATATGGGGATACTCCAGTCACCGGTGGGACAAAAGAAGGAGGATGTACAACAGGCCAGACACCAGGCCCGGACAGCGATGGTGCCGCCTGCGCTCACCCGACCAAGACAGCCAGACTCCGCTGGATGTCCTGTAAGATCGTCGTCTGCTGGTCATGCATCTCCACTACACCTAGCAAGACGGACCTCATGGTCCTCACTTGATCATCCAGCTCCGCTGGGTCCATCTCCTCTAACTCACTAACGTCTGCTTGCCTCCGCTGCAACCGGGCTCTTCTTCTAATCATCCTTTCTTTTTCTGCCTTAATGTCTCCTAAAGCCTGTTGTAGTTGTGCCTCACGATCAGCAGCTCGCTGTATGGCGACCTCCTCGGGAGTCGACACTAACGGCTGGCTGGCCATCAACAACTTCCCAAGTTCGAGCAAACCTCGGCCAATGCCGCACGCGTCAAGCACCAGGTATGTCTCTCGTATCACTCACAACCTCGTACCCCAACTCACAGATGCCACTTGCACCCAAGGACCACCATGCGCCCCATCCAGCATACAGCAGCGCAACTCGGCTATGGCTGTCTGGCCCTTTCAGCTCGCCCGTGAGCGCATGATCCTGGCAGGCGATAGCGCAGCAGCGCTTGCGCACAAAGCAGCCAGTTCCTAAATGTCCAATGCGTGGGCAGGCCCTTCCCTATATCGAAGTGGCCTGCTGCTGCGTGATGTGTTGCGGTACTAGGCCCCGGCCCAGAAGCTTCCTGTAGGCCCAGGGAGGATGAGCCCCAGTCCGAAGGAAACAGGCCCAGGGCCTGTGGCGGTTACCAGCACCCAACTGCCCTCAACCTTTGTCCGGTCCACTTTGTGTATCCGGCCCAGGCCTGCCTCAATTACATGCAATGAAAGGCAGTGTGGGCCTGGGTGCTTCCAACCGACTGGCGCTGCGCAACTGCCTGAATTTCCCCAATTGCGTGGTGACCCTGAATTGGCTTGTAGGGCCTCGGTCGTGCCTGCCTTCACTTAGGGCGGCCGACTATGTGAAAATTAGGCCCTATAGGGCATATCAAGGCCCTATGCCTCGCAAAAGGGAAAAAATATAATAATGAAAAAAAAGTCAAAGACGTCTGTTCTTTTCGTTTTTTTTCATTTTTGACACACACGCATAGTGATTGATTAATTGATTAATTGATTGATTGATTGATTGATTGATTGATTGATTGATTGATTGATTGATTGATTGATTGTGATTGGTTGGTTGGTTGATTGATTGATGCAAAAAAAAGTGCATGGACGCGCGTCTTTGTGTGTGTGTGTG
>BFEA01000073.1:916973-933139 GCA_003427395.1 Chara braunii | reverse complement strand
GGGGGGGCAGGTTGGAAGACCCCTCCCCGCCAAATTGCGCCAATCAATCAATCAATCAAAATGAAAAAAGAACAATGGGTTCCCATGTGAGTCGATCTGATAGAGTGTGTGCGCGTGTGTGTTTTTGTGTGTGTGTGTGTGTTACGTTTTTGATGCGTGGCTCCTGCGAACAAGTCACAACATGTCTACAGGAACAACATCGTGAAGTGAGTCACACCGTATTCAAAATATATAATGCACATCATAATGACGGGGGAGGAATAAAGCCAAAAATAAAAGGATAATGTTCATCTCATTGCCGTCATGCACGAGAGTCCAGAGCAAAATAGGAAAAACACACTAACTACACAAATACCAACCAATCCACAAAATTCTTTAATTAACAATGGGTGTGATTAGGGGAGAGCAAAGAACATTCCATGAAAACAGCACAATATAGTACACACTCTCCATCGACAAGATTCAGGCATTCTCATTTGCACGACCGCTGTCAAAGACCCGGAAATGTCAAAAAAAACCCGACGATGGATCAGAAAATAGAATTACTTCGGGACGATAGACTCCTTTAGTCCCCCGACATCAGTACCTTGAACAACATAGATATTAGGGATGTGCAGTCCCATTGAGGCTACCGTGACCAACAACTATAGTAAGCGTCCAAACCCATCACTAAGAAGTTCATCTACCAGGCCAAAAATACTTGCTCATGTAACCGTTCCCAAGTACTAAAAACAATTATAGCGACAAAACAACCAGACCAAGTGCAGCCATGGTCAAACCTAGGGATCGGCATACTAAGATCTCGTCATGCAACACCATTCTCTCTCAGAAACAAGGGTATTCCGATGGTACCAAATCTGCATTACACGAGTAAAGAACAGTTTCGCCGACACTTACTTCCACACCCATCCCGAACACTGTCGGAAGCCCTGCGCCATCCTCGACAGTGAACCTTAGACCACCTCATGCGAATAAGCCCCCTCGACATCCACACCACCCGTCATTAGAATGCACACATAATCGTAGACCATATCCTCCTATCCGTAATCACCAGCTCTCGAAACCATTGTACTCCTTCAGGGCATAAGAATTGAAAACCACAGGGTTTCCATATTAGGACATGTCACTGCGAGAGAATGCCAAATCAATCAATCCGCCATCGGGAACATTCATCCCAACAAATATGACCTGTATGCTACTCCATAGTTCAAAAATGCTGCCAGAGGAATATCATAGCAATTACGAGAAAAAGAGCACTTGGAGCCATAGCCAAAAGGACGCCGCGATCATACTAAAAATACATGAAGCAGGGAGAGCAGGCAAATTCGTCGGGCAAATGGAAGCTTGCCGGGAGCAAGCAGACCATATAGCAAATAACATTAGGCTAATAACGAGGGAATAAAGGAGAGCAAGGATAAAGAAGGGGGCACATAGAAAGTGGATAAGTGGCAGAAAACGGTTGCTAGGAATAACCATGGTTTCCATTTCGAGGAGAGTCAACCAATACTAGCATTAGCAAAGAATATTACGCCTTGCACCATCTGGAGTATGGGGAAGCGGTCGTTAGATTCCGACAACCGTTGACGAAATGCAGTGACCGGATCGACCAATGATCCAAGAACGACAAGAAGCCGAGGTACGACATAAAGGAAAGTCCGATGACGAACGCCATGAGGACCAAGCTTAGAAAATTCATGCCATTGTGCAACCTTGGTCACTTCGCTAGTTGTCCAAATGTGAAGTATTCAAAAGACCCTACAACCATCATCAAGGAACATACACAAGACAGACATACCAGTGAAGGTTGAGGGGACACAACAAGACATCACTAGTAAATAAGAAATACTAAACCACTAGTGAGTTATCATTAATCATAAAGAATGAACAACAGAAAAAAACGGTGAGAAGATGAAAGGTCCCAATGCAGTCAGGCGGCTCCAAAGTGTCGACGAATGTTTAAGAGGGTGATGAAACTCGCTCTTAAGTACTTTTCACCAACCTCCATCATGGTGGCTCTTTAGAGAACTAAACCTCCCACATATCGTATTAAAAGGGACATGAACCATTAACGGGCATAGCCCAGACTCCATAGACAAAGCAGGAGATAGGGAGGGGCAAAAAAAGAAAGAAGAAATTATTCTCATTCATTCACCATGGTGGAACACTACCGGACGGGGGGAGGTTTGGGGATGGGAGGGGGGACAAAAAGGACGTAGATTGCTTTACCGCTCCATGCGCCATACGGTGTAGCCCCAACGATTCCAAGTAGCAATGCGAAAAACCACCCTGTACGCTCCTACTGATGGGCAAAGTAGCCCAACACAGAGTCTGGCGAGTCCTTTCGACACCTCGGTTCTCGTGCAGCGATGGAAGGGGCACAGACTCACATCATGAGGTGGACGCCAAGAGTGAAAAAAAACGTTTCTCTTGGTTCACCGCGAAGTCAGGTGGTCATCGATGGCGGATCGTGCAAGAGCGCCATAATCAGCCATCAGAGCTGATAATCTCATGCGTAGGTGTGTGTGGCTTGGGCTAGAAAACTGTCAAATAATGGGAGTACCTAGCGCAAGCACACGGCGCCTCGCAATCGGAAAAACGCTTCGGCCGAAGACAGAGGGATAATGGCATTGATTGCCTGTTTTTTATCTTGAGTTTAAACACCAGAGCACAGCCGTAATCATGCGCTGGGTTCACAGAGTAACTCCAGTATCGGGACCGGAGGGAAAACCTGGGCCGCGTAGGGGCATATTTCATGTTAGTCCCCATCCCGGCTGACCGAACATGCGACCATACTCACAGTACGTCGCTCGTCGGGTGACCTCCGCACGTAATGGGCCGAAACAGGCCCAAAGGTCCAATAGAGCAGATTCTCGGAATTTTTTTTCATAAAACATTTTTTTTTATAATAAGGTCCGTGACGGTATCCCCCTTTTTTTTTTTAAATATATAAAAAGGTACCTTGCGAAAAATATAGAAGGGTTGTTAGCAGTCATAAAAAGTTATTTTATTTTTATATCTTTATATCAAGGGTAACCGACGTTCGGGACGGGCCGAATGCCCGAACCCGAACACCCGAACGTATGGGACCCCTTGGGAATGCGTTCGGTCATTCGGGCCAAACGCGGACCCAAAAAAAAAAAAGAATCTGATAAAAAGATATGTTATGAAGAAAATATATTAAACAAGATTTTCCTGAGCATTACATCCAAATTCCTTACCAAATTTGAAATGAAAATAAAATATGAAAAACAAATACTAATAATAAAAATAACGAAAAATAAAAAAGAATTAAATTTAGCGAGTGCACGAGCACGTTTTCGACACCGCCATCTTTGACGATTTTTCATTTCTTTTTGGCATAGCTAAATGCCCTGAAAATTTACAGGGGCGAGGTCTCATTATCAGTCGGATAGGAGTGCGGCCAATCCAGTGTGACACTGAGTGGCAGCGGCCAGACAAGTTCATTACGAATTTCTAGGATAAGAAAACAGGAAAACGGCCAAAAACAAAAAAAGGAACTATCCAGCGGCCTAACTTAGTTGGTAAGGCACGCAAGCGGCATTTAAGAGGTCTTGGGTTCAATCCCCATTGGCCTTATGTACCTTCCTAGGCAAGCTTGGCGCCCGCCACCTAGAGATATGCCGTTGGTCCCCCCGAGTGGCATTGCGCAGAGACTGTTGATGTTCAAAGTGGCGTGGGACCGGAGGGGAGGCACATTGACTGGCCCATCGAAGAAGCTTGGTCCTCATGCTACCGGGTGACCCCTGGCCGGTATCGCCCACCTACTGTAGCAGGTATAGCACCTGCTGGTGGGTGTAGCTCGCGCATGTTCCCTCGTTGGAGGCTTTAGCACGGATGTGGCTGCTACGGGGTTCCCCGTAATACTATAATGACAATAAAAAAAAGGCTTGGAAGGCCGTCCTGTCCAGATTTGACAAGTTATTGAATTGGTTGGGCTTAAAAAATTAGCCTTTAAAAAAAAAAAAAAAAAAAAAAAAAACAGGGACCTCCCACCAGAAATCACGAGATAGTGTTTCCCAGCCATCAGATCACAAATGATCTGATGGTGGTGGTTGCAAAAACAATGAACAAAGTAACTGCCACATTTTCTGGACTTTTGTCAGCAGTGATCCCGATACCCTCCATATACTCCGAGATTCAAGGAGGGCTCCACCCAATGAGATAATTGCACAACAGCAAGTAAAATGCTGAAAATCTTATATCGAGTGGGCTAAGGCCGACCCCAACCTCATTTGGGGTTRGCCACACCCCCAACCGATTGAAAAGATTCTGGCGGGAAGCTGTCTTCGCACGGGCATGCCAGTGTTAAGGAGAGGAGGAGGTGAACGAAGATCTCCTTACTTTTTCCGGTAATACATGTAAAATACAGACTGTGGGATCACGAGTACTGCACGACAGGATTTGGGTCACTCAACTGCCCCACAAACTCGTTTCTATCCTATCCCGTTGCTAGTGGGACCTCGCCCAGATGTCTACTTCACATAATGCAAAACCCACTAAAAAAATTTCAAAAAATAATAAAATTGTTTAGACCCTGAACTAAAGTGAAAACAAAAAGTAAAAAGTGAAAAAAAACGTGGGCGAGCACTTTTTGAGACGACCATCTTTGGCGATTTTTAATTCTTATTTGGCTGAGCCAAATGACTTGAAAATTCATAGGCATGTACCTCATGTCATAGAGAACTCACAAAACAGAAATGAGAAAAGAAGTTATTTTTAGGCCCTGAAATAATTTTTGGCAGTGGCCGAATGTCGTCAAGTTCGGACCCCGTACGGGACCCCGAACGCCCGTACGTACGAAGGTCTGGCCGGGGACCTCCGTACGTACGGGCTGGTGACCCTCTATTTTTTTTTATATTTTTTTTTTAAATAAATGAGTGTGTGTGTGTGTATGTGTATGTGTGTGTGTGTGTGTGTGTGTGTGTCACCCTCCCCTTCCCCGCTAGGGGTGACTTGCTAAGGCAGGTAGCAGGTACCTGCCTTAGGCAAGGTACCCGCTAGCTACCTCAGAAAGCCCTACTAGTGGGGGCACTCCAAACACACAAACAGATAAAACTCATAATGAGACCGGAACGAGGTGCTTGGGTGATAAGAAGCAGGTTGTAGATAACACACCTGGACGTGTTGTCTCGTGGCGGCAACATCCACCCTGGGAGGGAGAAAAAGCTGGGGGGAGTTAAAGACACGATAAACACGATTCAAACATCCGCTCAGCAGGAACCCATTACTGATCGTATACTTAACGATACGAAAGATTTCCTCGGCAACATTGCATGGTTCCGTGCAGAGTACAAGAACCGAAGCAACCTGTGGTATGATGATATTAAGTGATTGGCGAACAGGTTTATTCGAGTTATATCTAACAAATCTCACCACAGGAAAGTTCAGTCGTAACCGTTTGTCAAATTTCGTAGTGTAGAAGCTTCCAGAGGAATCCGATGTGACCATGATTTCAATATTCAAAAACTGCGATTTTCAGCCATAGATTTCCCCAGTTGGAGTTAGCTCGAATAGCTCCGTTTGGTTCTTGATCTCAATGAGGTGCCTGGGATAAAGAGAGGAAATCTCAGCATTTTCATTATCGGAGAGACCATTGAGGAACTTCATGATAAACGGATTATTCAATGAGTGTAAGTCGTCGATGTATCTGAAAGTGTGTTTGAATAACGAGAGAAGGTGGGAAGCCTTATAGGCCACGAGTCGCATGATCAGGGCATAATCATATTTAAAGAAGTAGACCGTGCACCAAATAGGGGAGCATGGGAGGCCCATGGGGATCCCAGATACCTGTCTCCGAAAGCATCTACCAAAAGATGTGAAGCAATTAGAAACCAACCACCCGTCCACCATAGCCGACCACCTCAACCCTTCTCCCTCCTCCGTCATCTTCACCCGTCCACCATAGCCAACCATCTCAACCCTTCTTCCTCCGCCATCATCTTCACCCGTCCACCATAGTCGACCACCTCAACCCTTCTCCCTCCTCCGTCATCTCCACCCGTCCACCATAGCCAACCACCTCAACCCTTCCTCCTCCCCCATCATCCTCACCCGTCCACCATAGCCGACCACCTCAACCCTTCTCCCTCCTCCGTCATCTTCACCCGTCCACCATAGCCNTCATCCTCACCCGTCCACCATAGCCGACCACCTCAACCCTTCTCCCTCCTCCGTCATCTTCACCCGTCCACCATAGCCAACCACCTCAACCCTTTTTCCTTCCCCATCATCCTCAACCATCCACCATGGCCAACCACCTCAACCTTTCTTCCTCCTTCATCTTCTTTGCCCTTCCACCATAGCCAATCACCTCAACCCTTCTTCCTCCTCCATCATCTTCGACCGCCCACCATAGTCAACCACCTCAATCCTTCTTCCTCCTCCATCGTCTTCAACCATCCACCTTGGCCAATCACCTCGACCCTTCTTCCTCCCCACCTTCCTCAACCATCCGCCATAGCCCAACACCTCAACTCTTCTTCCTCCTTCATCTCTTCCACCAAGCATAAACCATGGCCAAAGGGGACCGGCTCGGCAAGAAGGATCTTAGGTAGGACGGTGGAAAAAGCAATGGGATAAAAGCGATTAGGAATGGGAAGTCTCTCTCTCTCTCTCTCTCTCTCTCTCTCTCTCTCTCTCTCTCTCTCTCTCTCTCTCTCTCTCTCTCTCTCTCTCTCTCTCTCTCTCTCTCTCTCTCTCTCTCTCTCTCTCTCTCTCTCTCTCTCTCTCTCTCTTCCTCTCTATCTAGCTAGCAAGCTATCGGCCTATCTCTCTCTCCTTTTCTAGATGTGTATAAGAGACAGGGAATGCGATGTCTCTCTCTCTCTCTCTCTCTCTCTCTCTCTCTCTCTCTCTCTCTCTCTCTCTCTCTCTCTCTTCCTCTCTATCTAGCTAGCAAGCTATCGGCCTATCTCTCTCTCCTTTCTTCTCTCTTTCCCTATCCTCATACCCCCCCCATTCTCTTTCCTCCTTCTCCCCTTTCGCCGCCATCCCCCCCCCTTTTTTTCCATCATCATCTTTCTCCTATACCCTAAAGCTTTGACCCCTTCTTCTCCCCCTCTCTCTCCCCTTGGCATGCAACTAACCCTTCCCGCTCACTTGTTACATTGCTAGGGAACGAACGGTAAAGAAATCGGTTCTCACTTGGTGGAAAAAGAGGGCAAGGGAAGGATTGCCGGTCCCTTGTGCCGCGAAGAAGGGAAGGGAAGGATTGTCGGTCCCTTGTGCCGCCAAGAAGGGAAGGGAAGGACAATTGGAAGATTGAGAGGAGACAAGGTCCGGGACAAAGTGTAACTTGAAGCAAGGTCAGTTGACTCAACCATTTCCCCCGACTACATGACTAAGGAAAAGGTATGGCTTGACTGTGGAAAGGAAGGGAAAATCGAAAGAACTACGGAAGAGAAAGGAACTGAGGCTTGCGGGAAGGGCAATGTGTTTACCCCGTTGGGGGATTGTATCGGTCTTTGCTTATGTGGGATTGTGCAGGTGAGTAGCTTGGGATGACTTGAGCGGGACAGGGTCTAGGATACGCAGGCGAAAGGGGGAGAGAGGAACGAACGGAAGGGCCTTAGGCCCTAGTGTAAACTCTACCGCGGCCGGGCCTTGGTGTATGATGCTTCGAACAAAGGGTCGAGAGAGGGGTGTGGCCTTGCATGATGAAAGTGTGGGGTGATTCTTCGCATGCAACATAAAAGCCCGAAAAGACTAAGGGCAAGCAACGGAGACTATGGATGGGATGCATGTGTCAAACAAAAAAAATATGTAGAGGCTAGGGGAAAAATGGCGTTGCCGCGCCCCGATGATGCCGCAGGACTGATGTGTTTAGGAAAATGGTGCGTAGCCTAAGGATGACGCTTAGCCTACGCACAGAAAGAAGAAGAGCTCTCAAAGAATCCCTGGACTGCATGAGTATTGGAAGGAGCAATTGCTTGCGAACATAATCAAGAATCGAAAAACTTGTGCTTGCCGAAAGGACCAGCGAGACTACCACCCGGCGTGAGGGCTGAGCTACACCCCCAATGTCAAAGCCCTCTCCATCTCAAAGCACTAGGTGGGGGTGACCCTGGGACGAACGGCCCGCGCCCTGAGCATGAGCATGGGTGGGCCGAGCCAAATAGGACCCGCATTGGGGTCAACCCAGGCTCGAAAGTCTACCGGGGTTTGGCCCTACAAAAACGGTGGAGGCGCTGGGTAATGGGTTAAACTGACCCTTGCGATCCCGAGGGGGGTGCCCTACGCGAGACCATATTTATAACTTAAGACAAAGGAATGAGGACTTGTGCTTGCCTTTTCCCACAGAGAATCAGACTTGAGAGTGGCTGGGCGCATGGCATGGCCAAGCCTGGAGGTATAACATGTATGTTGTACACTTAATTAGCCAACTCCTTGTGGCTTGGCTCTAGCCCTCCTTCATCCGGTGCTGGTGTTCGCCAGTCCGGGGAGGCCTTGGGCAAGTCGCAGGTCGACCCTTCCTCTTCGTGAGAAAGAAGGGCTCCGGTTGCCTGGCAGACGATTGGTTCTTCGGCTTCGGCCGGGGTCCAATGGAAATCCCGCGGCGGAGTGATCCGGTCGAATGGGTACCCCCACACTGGGATTGAGACATGACCCAGACTCCTACGGGAGGCAGCAGTTGGGAATTTTCCGCAATGGGCGAAAGCGTGACAGAGCAATGTTGCGTGGAGGTAGACGACCTACTTTTCTTCTTTGAGCCCAGCGGGCTCATGCACTATACACTTGAAATGCTTGAAGAAACCTCATATGAACATAACGGTAATCGAGAAGGAGCAATCCTACCCTATGAAAGGACAGACAATAGAAGAGAAAGGAAATAAAGGGAGTTGCTAGACTCCAAGCAAAACTAACTCACCTTTGAAGATGCTCACGAAAAGGAACCGGACACTATGTATGGAAATTAGGGGTGAGTGGCACACATGGTCCCGAGTGAAAAATCGTGAGGGGTGGGTAGGAAGAGCTGGGCACACCAAGGGAAAGACACATGTTTATGTGTATCCCACTTGGGACTTGTGGTTTGCATGCAAGGGGGATTGAGCGTCATGTCATTTCGGAAGGAAAGGGTGGGTCTGCATCGGCTGGTGCAGGTTGCGAAACGTCATTTTCTTCGGGGTTCGCCGGGTCTCATCTGCAAAGGTTGATGTCACCGAGCTTTCGGACGGGAGTTTGTCACGCCGGTTGATTAGCAGCACTCG
Organism: Chara braunii; assembly: GCA_003427395.1. Taxonomy (NCBI): domain Eukaryota; kingdom Viridiplantae; phylum Streptophyta; class Charophyceae; order Charales; family Characeae; genus Chara; species Chara braunii. Next base: position 923,912 of record BFEA01000073.1, on the reverse strand, counting down.
CACCTGGGCGGTCCGAGCATGGCTCGGCACCTTGCCCGGGCGGGGTGCGAAACGTCTCCGCAGGCGGGGCCTAGCCTGTTGGCTGGCGGGGGAAGAACACCGCATGTGGGGCAAGGAAGGGGCCTCGGAGGCGATATGTAGCCTCTCACGGTACGGCATGGTAAAGGCTGATCCTTATCGGACAGATGGAAGTGAATGCCCGGACGGTTGACTTTTGCCCCTACCGAGGTACGCGGGGTGATTCCCGGTGTCAACGGGGGTGCGCAAGAGCGGCAAGACGGGATGGGGTATTCTGAGCAGAAGGTGAGGGTGTCCCCCTGTGCCGGAGCTTGGGTACCACGCTCGCGGCGGTTGAGCTGCGCTTGAGGTATGGGATAAAACTCTGCCGAAAGTACCAACGGAGAGACCACTTAGGTGAACAGTCGGTAAGGAGATGACCGTTCTTGTGTGTGAGATTGCCTGACTTTTTGTATTTTATATCCCCCTCTGTAAAGATGACTGAGACATGAGCTATTGGGCGGGTTATGATTCTAGTCTATTCTCACCCCCTGCCTAAGTCTGCACGAGTGAGTGAAGAGCATGAGACGGAGAGGTAGAGGTCAACTTGAAGAGAACCAAGAAAATGAGCTTGGGTGAAAAGGGTCGACTTGAGGGTATCCAAAGGGGGTTAGAATTTAAGGATTGGGGGGGGGGGGGGGGTAGAATATGCTAGACCTTGATGAGGGGTCTGAAATATTCTCATCCAGGATTTAGGCTAACCGCGCCCGAAAACCGGGGGTGGTGCTTGGCTGTGGAAAACAGGGTCGGGAGCTGGAAAAACAAGATGGCGAGGTGGATGTCGTCGCCAACCTACTCCAGCGGACCAGAGATGCCGATAGACGTAAGGGGTGGGGTGTAGGTCGTGCTGCCGGAAGAGGGAACCTGAACGGACCTAGAACTGGCATATCAAACCGCGATGCTGGTAGAATGTGACGCCTTCCTATGGATAGAAACGATGTGGACTAAGGTTAGCCTGACAAAGCTAGCACCAAGTCTGTTGGACTTAGAGTTTCGAGGGACTGTGGAAGCCCGGGGGTGGGTCTATTTGTCTAAGGAGAAGGAGAATGCTATGATCATAGAACTGGCCTTAGGGGTGCTCCCGTATAAGTTGTTTCGGGAGGCCGAACGAGAAGTGGTATGGGCGGCGTGTCAGCGGGTAGAGATGGTAATGGAAAAGATAGACGTACGGGTGGAATTCGGGGATAGAAGAAACGTGAGGCGGCCCCTTAGAGCTCTGAGGTGCGTCTTGCCCTCCTTCATGGTGGACATCGTTTTCGGGACTCGGAGTAGGCTGGTGCGGATATGTCGGTCCATGGCGAGCCTCGGGCTGTACCAAGGGGCCCGACATGATTTTTTCCACCTATCGGTGGGGATGGGATCATTTGCAGGGAACTTAGCAAGGGAGTTACCCGTGATACTAAATTGCCTCAGTTCGGACGGCGTGTTCGTCCCGAGCGACGTTCATTGGAAAATAATTCTTAGGAATGTAGCAATAGGGGAGACGTTTTTGGAAGGGGTAGCGGACTGTGGTATGAAGAGGATGATGATGTTTGGATGAAGAGGGGGATGGTGAGATCAAGGATTGAGATTTCTAAGGGATGGGCTCCCGGGCAGTATGGCATGGGTAGTTGGCGTTGTACAGGGGACATGCATGGCTAGGGAACAGAGCATAAGGAAGCAAATGTTTAGAGGATTGGCGCCAAGACGACTTGAAGGGGGGGTAGAAATGACCTTGCCGACAAGAAACGAATGGCGGGGAACGGTCTGCGATTGGGTAGGAAAGGAGATTGCGCCTGCATTGTCATTTCTATGGGTAGAAAGGGTGTGGAACCCGGCCAGGGAGGAGGAAGGATGGGATGACATAGCCGAAGGGAATGTGGAGGCCCTAGAAACGGTGTACCTGTCGGAGAAAGGTTGACATCTGTTTTGTATAGCATTCGCATCCGGACAAAACCCGATGTGAATCTTAGGGGAGGCCGAGCGCCGGACGCACAATATGGGCTATGACTTTGCCAACAAGGGTTGGGATACTGTGGACAATAGGGTCGTGATAGGTGGATGGGAGGAGCTTAGGCTGCCTTACCAGTTAAGTCCAGGCTTGGGTGCCGCGCCTCGTGGCAGATTGGTTCGGCGGGTTTGAACATATTCGCTCAATAGCCGAGTCTCTGGATGAGGTGGACCTAGGGTTTGCATGGTTGGCTGACGCCTACTACCGAATTTCGCTAGAAGAAGGACCCTTCCATGGAGATAGTATAGAGGTAAGCTTGCCAGCGAGAAGCAGGGTGAGCAACCCGATAATAGATTGGGTGGGGATAGAACTGGTGGAGGACACGGTGTACCTGGTGATGGAACCGGAATGGCGCGCAAGAAGGGAATTCGGGGGAGTAAATTTGGACCTCCCAGGGCGCGTGCACGCCGCAGGGTCGTTATACCTGTCGGAGGAAGGATGGAGGACCTTTGGGATCACCCTGGCCTCCGGGGGTGACGCGTGCGAATGCTCGAAGAGGCCTGACAAATAACCTGGCGAGAAGGGTTTGAGTTCGCGGATGCGGAACGGGACGACGTGACGGCAAAAGTAGGAATCGTTATGGTAGGAACCTTTGGTCTGCCAAACGAGAGCGTACGCATGAGCCTGCCGCCCTTCATACTAAGGCAAATGGGAGGCGCGGAACGAATTGAGCGGGCGGTAACCGCACTGACTAGGCTGAGCTTTGAAGAAACATCGGTGTATCGAGAGTATTACCGGACCTTCCTAGAAATGGGACCCTTTGAGAAGGAACAGGGATATAAAGTCCTGTGTATATTATAGGCGGCCGTGACTACTAGACCAAGGATTCCGAGAATAAGTGAGGAGACCATGTGGGAAATCGTTAGGCGCGAAGTAGATCGCGGAATGACCTACCTAGGCGATGTCTATCGTCTGTTCGAGTCGCCAGAGGAGGAGGCAGGACGGTAGGGAGGAAAGGAGGACAAGGGTGACAAAGGAGTTAGGGTAAGGTGCGGAAAGATAAACTAGCCATAACGGAAGGAGCTGATGAAATAAGGGAAAAACCCGCTTTCTGTCTGAAATATGCAGGAATCCGCTAATCAGCAATGGCGATGAGACGCACCAGGATGTCACGACGACCTACACACCCTCGACCACCCACGGAGAGCAGAAATGGATGGGAGGTGTCGCTTCCAGCAAGCTACGTGGTCTGAGGAATTGACACGGAGTGGAGGGCTGTAACCTTGGGGAGGGACTAAGCCTTCATGATGGTGGAATGCGTATGGAGCGGCATGAGGTTCAACAGGGGACCAGGAGACGATTTATACACCGACCTGAAGGTGACCGGGACCGTGTACCTACCGGAAATCGGATGGCACATGCTAGGTACCGAGATGGCAATGGGGCATGAGTTGTTGCCAATCTTCCGGATGGCGGCCAGGGCGCTAAACCAAATAGGCCAGGAAGTTCGGGAAAGGAGAAACGTAGGGTTAAGAACACGGGTGGAACTAGGAGGATGGCGAGAGTTTAGGACCCCGATGACAGCGGTGTCGGGTGCCCCGCTTCATGATAGATCTGGTATTCGGCAGCCTCTCGAGGGCGAGGGAATTAGTAGACTCGACCCCAACCTGGGTCCACCATTTCCGACCACAAACCACGGGAATGTTTTACGATGTGTTAGTAAGGCATGGGCCGTTTTGGGGAAATCTGGTCCGTGAATTATTAGAACTCGTCGAAATCGTGATATTTGGGGCGCCACTCCTGACTTTTGAGGAATATGAGCCGATAATTATCAGAGAAATAGAAATGGGAGAAAACTACCTTGCGGGATTGGCTAACCTGTTCGAAAAACCGGACGAACGGGGCGAGCCTGAGGAATCGGTGTGAGAAAAGTGTCGGGGAGGGTGGCGAACGAGGAAGTCTAGCGATGAAATGATAAAAATAAAGACAAGAATAGCAATCTGCGGAGAATAGTGGTTGGGGCCCTACTCTATCTAAGGGTGTGCCGGGAAGGGACTAGGATGGCCACTACCGCCAAGGACGCTAGGGGTATCTAAAGGCGGGGAAGGCAAAAATCCCATCTCCGAGAGAAGGACCCGCCTGCCATGGACACGCTGCCTTAGAATCAAGGCATGGCAGTGGTAAAACGTCGAAGCCCAGCAACAGGCTTTTCAGCAGGAAAAGCAGGCGGTGCCCCCGCAAGCGAGAAAAGGCAGACAAGCCTGTCACGGCCTCTGTAAGGCAGAAGTATGGAAATGACTAAGACAAGGAAACCGGCAGCAAACTCTAGGGGCCGGAAATCAGGAAAGCTGTGAACAACCGGCCTTTTTCGGGAATTTTTTTTTTCCTATATGCAGGATTAGGAAAGGATGGCGACTGAAGAGCAAGCTGGGAGCTTGCGAAGTAAGAAGAGTCTGGGCACAGAAAAGGACGTAGAACAGAACCAGGGGTCCGCAAGGGACCGGGAATCGGCAAACCTAGAAGGTACTAAGGAAGGAAGGAAGGAGATGACAAGCGGGGAAAGTTCAGGAAAGGCCGGAGGAAGCAAAAGAGGAACTCAGGAAACTAGGAGGGATAAGAATAAAGACAGTCCGGCGCCACATATAAACTTGTGCATAGTAATCGACAAATTTAAGCAACGTACAAGATCTACGTGACCAAATTTTCCAACTCTGGCGCGAATGTTTTTTCAATAGACAATCATCTACAAATGAACCTTTCCATATCAGTCTGAAACTGAGGGTCATTTTCAGGCCCTCATAAAATCGACCTGCCCTGAAACTCAGGCACCAGACCAGGGTTTTAGCTCAGGCCATTTTTGGCCTATTTTCAAGACAACCTTTGTTTGAGCTTCAACCCCAGAGTCTGGCACATTTTGGCATTGGCAACAATAGCCTCCTGGACGAGCCAGCACTATATAAGACTGGCCCGCCCTGCAGGCTGTAGGTAGACTGAGGTAGTTCCTAGGTACTTCCCAGACACTTCACGTGCAGTTCAGGAGGCAGGAGGTAGTCTTCAGGATTCGACAGCAGCACTCTGGAGGAGCGCTGCAGGAGTAGTAGTAGCGTTAGCAGTAGTCTTCAACGTTGGGCGCTAGTACCGTCAGCTGTAGTCTTCAGCGTTGGGCGCTAGTAGGAGCTAGAGTAGTACCGGAGAGAGAGAGAGATTGGGCGGAGGCCAAGGATACTTACCCGCAGCGCCATAGCTCCAGCTTCGTCTTCGAGGTACCTGCAGCACAGCGCCAACTTCACAGGTTAGTACTTGGCACGTAAGAGAGAGAGAGAGAGTTCTTATTCTTCCTCTTCTCAGTCCACCATCTCCCTCTCACCCTCTCGCTATCTGACCTCACTGCATCAGCAGACTACGAGAGAGAGAGAGAGAGAGAGAGAGAGAGAGAGAGAGAGAGAGAGAGAGAGAGAGAGAGAGAGAGAGAGAGAGCGAGCTTGGTGAAATTGGATCCAGACTCGACTTTGGGCTTCAGACATTTTGACGAGGGACTATTTGGGACTTGTAACAAAGATCGGTATTGACGACATTCCCATCTCCCCCTTGTGCTTCGTCTGATCCCCTTCTCTTCGTCTGTGTATGATCTGGACCTGGCGCATTCTTCCTATGTGTAGCGCCAGGCTCCTTCCCGCATTGTGACAAGGGTGATGTATGTTGGGTCTGTATTCCGACATTGATTGAGGTAGTCATTGGTATTTTAGCATTCTGCTGCGCTCTCTTATACTACGTGAATGAGGTCAGTCCCGTTCAGGTCAGGACTTGTATCTAAGTCTTCCACTGCACTGTAAAGCACCATTCTTGTATGTATCAGAATGCACACTGCTTGTTCAGATTCTACTTGCACTGCATTGTCCATTTACTCTTTTTTATCACATTGCGGATCCTTGGTTTATCTGTACATCGACCAACTGGGCATGTAACACTAAGCTTGGCAGTGTTGGAACCCTTGTTGCTTTAGAGGTTATTCTGATTACCTGAGTACGATCTTTAATGGTTTTTATCCTGATCAAGGTTCTGGCCACAAACAACTTTGGTATTCGCAGATGATTGATCTTTTTGGGTTCTTTTGGAACTACTTTCTCCTGGTTTGGAATACTCGTTGGAATACTCGATGTCATCAGTACTCAATTGGTTCTCATGAACTCTTCTCAGTTCTCCCTCTATCTTTCTTTGGTTTTCTCACATTTATGCTCCCTCCTTTATCATCCCTCTCTTGATCTCCTTCTCTACTCCCCGGTGATAGGTGAGGTAACAAGCAGCCATCACCACCCATCTCCTGGAGTGGCTGATGTTTCCTACTTGCAGCCTTGCCTTTCATATCTATTATGTTTACAATTACTATATTATGCAATCTTGATTCTTCCCATGCCCACCTTACTGAGTTGTTTTTCATTTTTATACAGATTTATGTTTCAACTATCTGAATGGAATGAATGTAAAATCAATACTCATGGATGCAACCATTTCGTCATTTCTGTATTTTGGGGGACATCTGGCTTGGTGGCCGTTGAAAACTGTATGATTGGGACATGACCGGACCTGGCGTATCACCGTAATGGTGGAGTGCATGACGAGTACGTCATGGGATCATCTGAACACACACACATACACACACGTCGCCACGGCAGCCCCCGTTCCACCCAGATGAGCACAATCAAAATCAAAGCATCTTCAATCCTATTACAGACAACGAAAGCCCTTGAGTTCAGACAACCCAACGATGAAACAGTTTTGCCTATGTAGCAAGCAACATGAAGCACAATGGGAACGCCCAGACATTTGTGTGTATGTGTGTGTGTGTGCACCAGACAGTGCATTGCACAGTCTACTGATGTCTGAGTGCGTACACAGACTCTCTCTCTCTCTCTCTCTCTCTCTCTCTCTCTCTCTCTCTCTCTCTCTCTCTC
>BFEA01000073.1:901832-911906 GCA_003427395.1 Chara braunii | reverse complement strand
AGAGAGAGAGAGAGAGAGAGAGAGAGAGAGAGAGAGAGAGAGAGAGAGAGAGAGAATGGGGCGGGTGTTAACGGGGCACGTGGCGCGGTCGGTGGCTTTTCGTGTACTGACAAGTGGGATCGTTTTCCACCCCGAACCCATTCCCGCCAGAAGCCAAACCAAAAAAAATTGGAGGGCCTGCTACCTGTACCTGCTCCCAGGCCAGGCCACGGGATAAAGGGAGGTACCACTAGCCCAGGCCACCTCCCGTTTTTGCCAATTATGAACAGGTAGGCTGTGGAAAGCATAGTTTACTGTTTTTCTTGCTGTTTTGAACTGTTCACGGCCCAGTCTTGCAGTGGACTGTTATTTCTGCGAATTATGAACTGTGCAGTGAATTTGTTTTTGCTCCCACGTGCTGGGAGCCAGGTCCAGCGTCCCATATGAGAACAAATATAGAGTAAATTGAGACACTGGCGCAATTACCCAGCTTCGGCTAAGCATCTCCTGCATGATCACGAACTTCTATTGGATTTAAGGACAGGATTTGACAAGACTGCAGGTCCTATTGAATTAACTTTGAAAACACAGAACACCGCCTGCTGTCCCTGTCCATTGTCCGAATTCCCCAGAACCGAGAGGCTATCTAAAGCAGATCCAATCAAAGCCCACCAAAAACTGTCCTTTTCCCTGCCAAGCTCTTCCAGGCCCCGCACCCCAAACGCGTTAGGTTACAGGGCAACACACCTCGTCCCAGCTCCAGCCTGCATCATCCCGACAGCAACCCCCAGATGTAAGATATCCGCCCCAAGATATCCCCGGATCTCTCTGAAACAACCTGAGCTTGACTTGAAGAAAAGGGAAAGAGGGAAACTGTCCGGCAAAGACAGTCACAGCATGAGAACGGAGATAAAGGAATACACCAATCAGACGCCACTCCATTATGCACAGCAAACATGAGACCAAGTTCGAATTCCATCAAAGGAACCAGTAATTGAGAGAACTCGTTCCAAGAGCAAAAACATCAACCATCATCCTCGACACGTTTTGTCTACCCCACATCAGCAGACTCTTCAGGAGGAACAAAAATATCTCATGATCGCTACTTGAGGCCATACCTGATCCCTTGCCTCTTTTATACTCCATCCTACGCCTATTCTATGCCATACCTCGGCCATACAGATCCTAGCACACGACTCTCAAAATTGCACTGCCATATATGTGCCGAACTGAAGTATACCAACAAAGTATACGAGGACAGAAGGTTCTCGAAGCAACAGTACTGTCATTTCAGCAGGACGTGCAAACAGTTGGGAGGTACTTGAAAAACCTGCACAGCCCGGACGAAACACAGCCAACCACACAAAGGAAAACAAACGACCGAACTCCTTTGCCCAGCTACCGTTCTTCAGCTCCAGGGTGGGGCACTGGCTTCACAAAGTCCATGCCCCAAGAAGACAGAGCGCAATGTACCGATCCACACTTTAGGTTGTCAATACGCCGTCGTACAAGCACCGCATGCGCAGGATGCACATAGGTGCCAGGTCGACGATGTAAGTGTCACCGGCTGCTGGACGAAAAGACGAGAGAGTATGAACGGAGCAAGCCAGCAGTATATAGTGTCCCCCGGAGTACTCGACCAGAAAGACGAACCCAGAGCCCCGATTCCGAAAGGTCCCACTAACCGTTGGGAAAGTAAAAGCTACGCACCGGGCCACAAATCACTGCCGGGTACATCGGAAAAGTGTATAGGTCCTGGTACCTCAAAGGCACACATCAGCTCAGACTGAACAGACACGGAAAATCGGTGATAAAGCCCTTACTGGCGGGAAAACACAGCCGAAACTAGTTACAAGTACAGGTAGATCCATTCGTCCTGCAGAAATGAGTAGCTGGAAACCTCCGAAAACTGGTTGGGAATGCGGACAGATACATCCAAAAACCCGAAAATATCCAAGGTAGCACTATTTACTTGAAGAAAAGAACAAACAAACAAAAAAACTCAATTTTTTTTTATTTTTTTTTTTTCTGTTCTTTCCACACTCTTCTCTCAACTTCTGTTTCTTTTACCTTCCATTACCTACTCCTAAGACTATCTAGAGGGGACCCCTGCAAGCATAGTTTTCCTCTCTCTGTGAAGGGGAGATTTCATGTTGCCCCTTGCCCCTAATGGTTAGGGTATAGGGTTGGGGCCGCCAGTGGGGGTCTGGCTAACACAAAGACCGAGACCTGCCAGTAGCTGTGCCTCCCTTTCTCATCGTCCCCCACCCTTCATCGAGTAGCAGCAGAGGCTATGGCCAACACTCTCCCACAGACCACACACAACCCACTCGCGCTCACACTCACACCCGTGTTGGTCATAGACCCCGCTAATACCGATCAGGGCTATCCAGTTCAGCTTTTTTTTTGCTTTTTTTGTTTTTTTTTTTAATGTCCAGATCGTAGTAGAGGCTGGATGCTAGGCCTCGGTAGGTGCCTGTCATTGTACTCGACCAGTGGGGAGATCAGATGGCTTGTGACAGCCCCAAGGAAGGTCTCCTCCAGGGGGGCATCATTCTTGAACTTTCTGTTGTCCTTATCAGATCGCAAGTCGAGCCCTACGGCGGTGTGACCCAAACCTGTATCTAGACCTAGACCTACACCAACCCGCTTCTTGTGAGGGTCTCAGAAGAGTGTCCCCCAGGCGCTACCATAGGGACACCCCGAATCCTCGAGGATGACCTGGACACAGGAGCGGTCATAGATATGTGATCATTCCCCACCTGTATCACATCTAGCAATGGGTGTCTAGCACCCTTCCACTATCAATGCTATCCATCCTCCCCTGCCTAAGATGAGACCCCTACCCAGAGACCCTTCCCCAGATTCATGCCCCAATAGACTCCCCTCAATGGGCACCCAGACAGGTACCGGCCTGGATAAGCCCAGCCCGCAAGCATCGTAAGATAGACATGAGGCATGCCTTGGGAATCGTATATGCCTAACACCCAGCCTTTACCACTACTCAAGGGGGATGTAGAGAGCGGAGCCGTACCGGGACCAGGATTGTACAATGTATGGACTCTCGGGGGTGTAGCATGAGGGCAGGAGACTACTACGGCACCCAGACACACCTGTAACACACCCACAGAGCAGCGCATACGAAAGAGGCGGCGCACACAGACAGGCACACAATCTCTACACAAATTCCTACCTAACCTAATCTAGACCTAAGACCTCTACCCAACCTAACTCCTCTACCTCACCCATGGTGAGTACACGAGAAATGACCCAGAGATCATTGGACAACACACCACACACAACACACACACACACACACACACACACACCCTCATCGGACCACCCCAAGGCCAACCACTCAAACAGCCCTCCCCCAAGGCCCGTGACCAGCATACTACAACCATGGACTAAACCCCTTGGGTGGTGCACAGGCAGTGTCTGTAATAATTACCATGCGTCCGCCCAAAGGGAGTGTGTGAATGGCCGTGCGTTGGTCAACGCCGGCCGATGTCCATGTGCAAGGCTGTGGACTTTTGAACCCGCAACCTTATACCACAATGCACATTTCCAACCAGTCCTCCACCCACTGAGCTACTTGCCATTCACCAAGTTCGGCTTTTTTCTCAAACATCATTTTTATTTTTTGCCTTGTTCTATCTTCCTCCATCCTCCATTGATTTTCTTTTTTTTTGTAATGGTACACTGATTACAGTACTCTCTCTCTCTCTCTCTCTCTCTCTCTCTCTCTCTCTCTCTCTCTCTCTCTCTCTCTGTTCTTTTTTTTGTTTTGTTTTTTNCTCTCTCTCTCTCTCTCTCTCTCTCTCTCTCTCTCTCTCTCTCTCTCTCTCTCTCTCTCTCTCTCTCTCTCCCTCCCCCCGCCCTGTCTGTGTGTGTGTGTTTGTGCTCCATGTGCAGCTGAGGTTGTTGCTGCAAAGTGCACAGCCAAATGGACCCCGTCACAGATTGTCGCCGGCAGCAATGACACCTTAGTGATCTTCCCGAGGGACAAGTTTGGCAACGTTGTGCCAAATGGAGGGACAGGTCTGCAAGTCCAGGTACTGTCAAGCACTTCGTCAACTGTGTTCACACCATTCGCACAAAGTGATGGGATGGCATATTCCTTCATCTTCTCCTCCCCGAGAGCAACAGAACACACATTTAAGGTGACTTACAACGGTCAGCCAATTGCAGACAGCACTTTCCAAGTCAAAGTTATAGCAGGTACGTGGGAGCGAATTCCTGTATTTAATTACCCATATTAAAACGAAAATCGGATCCGATCGGATTGGATAGGATCGGATCAAATTGCAAAAAGTACTTTCGAAGTCAAAGTTCTTGCAGGTACGTGGGAGTGAATTCCTATAAGAAATTATTAACATTACTCTTTGGCTAGGTTACCAGAGTGGCCCGGGACCACTTGCCTGGCCGGGCCAAAAGTTGTTTAGTTTATTTTTATGCATAACATTATATGTCTTCAGATTTAGTTTTTTATTTTTTTCTGACCTTCTTTGGTCCTCGCACGGCCAGGCCACCCGGGAAACAAGGTGATCCAGGCGGCATGGCTGACATAACTGGCCCCAATTTCGGTGTTTTGTGAAACTCAAATCATCACTTCCTAGTGGCGGGAACCCGGTAAGGCCTTTTTTTTTTTTTCAAACAAATGCTTCATCTATTAGTGGGGAGCTGCACCTGATGGAAAACGGGTCCAGCATCCTATTGAATACATCATTTGGAATATATTTTTTTAAAGAACCATGCATGAACAGACTTGAGACGAGAAATTACTGTGCCTCTTCACCGTCAGTAGGGCGCCAGAAAATCAACTGACCATAACACAGTCTCATTTTCATCAAATCTGCTTCCTGAACCTTAGCCTGACTAGATTTGATAACAGTTTCATTCGTACCCATACCATGACCTGGGAACCATACACAGGCCAGATGGGGGACAAGGATCTGGGAATGTTGCAGGTGATCGTAATGGAATTGTAGGATCAACTTCAGACCAATCATTGAAGGTCAGGCGGCAGTTTCTTTGGAGTTCCTCCTGATCTCTTGCTTGTCCCCCTTTCCACTCAACCTGACCCATTCGCCCTCCCTGATCTCCCCCAAGCCAGCAACAATTAAAAACCTGGATGGGATGCCAAATTTCTGTTTTGGATGTGAGATGCCGTATTTTCTCTTTCACTTTCTCCCATTTAACAGTGATATCCATTTGAACCTGTTGTTTGATAGTTTTGGTAAATTCAAGGCCATCCAACGTGCACCTTCTATCTCATGAGTATATCTTCGCATTCAAATTACCCATAGTACGACTCTCCTATATATTTAAGGTAAACTCATCTAGGCCCTCTCAGAGATCCAGCGTTGTTGAAATTTAGCATCTTTGTACAGCAACATCATTTTGCTTGGCATACACAGGCCGGATGGGGGAAAAGGATCTGGGAATTTTGCAGGTGATCGTAATGGAATTGTAGGATCAACTTCAGACCAATCATTGAAGGTCAGGCGACAGTTCCTTTGGAGTTCCTCCTGATCTTTTGCTTGTCCCCCTTCCCACTCAACCTGACCCATTCGCCCTCCCTGATCCCCCCCAAGCCAGCAACAATCAAAAACCTGGATGGGATGCCAAATTTCTGTTTTGGATGTGAGATGCTGTATTTTCTCTTTCACTTTCTCCCATTTAATAGTGATATCCATTTGAACCTGTTGTTTGATAGTTTCGGTAAATTCAAGGTCATCCAACGTGCACCTTCTATCTCATGGGTATATCTTCGCATTCAAATTACCCATAGTACGACTCTCCTATATATTTAAGGCAAACTCATCTAGGCCCTCTCAGAGATCCAGCATTGTTGAAATTTAGAATCTTTGTACAACAACATCGTTTTTCTTAGCATGCTTTGAACAGGAATATATGGTAAGATAATTCAAAGAAACTTTTTGAGTTCTTCTGTTTCGAACCATCATTCTTAAACCACCCCTTCCCAGTGGAATCCATACAATGCAGAACATATCCTTAAGACTCTCTTAGAAAAAAACATTATTAAATAGAGGTTATTGACACACCTCTTCCCATCTCTGTGGAGGAATTTTATCAGGTAGTGGCAGTTTCCTCAATATTTTAAGGATTTTAATCCATAAAGGATCTCTGCTTAGATCTCTTTTGGCCGCTTGATGCTCTAATTTCTCTGGTTGTTGTGGCTCATTCAAGGATCCTCTGGGGAGGGACCAAGAACGGCTTTCCAACCACATAACAGGCTCCACAATATCTGGAGTGACAGGTGCAAGTCTTTTGATGTGCTCACATGCTAAACTGTTCCATAACACCTGAGGATTAAACAAAATTCATTTAAACCACTATATGGACAAAACCATAGCTTGAGTAGAAGGGTCAATCATTCCTAACCCACCTTTTGATCCAGGTTGTATCACTGATAGCCATGTCACTCTACTAATATCTTTTATCGATTCACGATTCCCTCCCCACAAAAATACTGAGAGTTCACACTGAAAGACCTTAAGAGTTGGCTTGTTCATGCCCAAATTGCGGATTTATACCATATAGAGGTCAGACCCACATTATTAATAACTAGAGTTCTCCCCAAAATCAATGTATGTCTACCCTTCCACATATCTAATTTTTCTTGAGTCTGTTGGTTTCCCATTCGCCGATAAAGAGATCCCTACGACTCAGATAGGATATTTTAATGGAAGTCACTTGATTTGAGGTTGGTATGGGGGTTGGTAATGGATCCACCACCCAACAATCCTATTAACCCAGTTCACTTTCATGTCTCACAAATGACAAAATACATGCTTTATTTTTTTAATTGCCTCCAATTGGCTTGTGAAGCTTCCACCATCAGAGAGGTCATCTGCAAATAATAAACATACTGGAATAACCTCCTTTCGAATAGACGAAGAATTCGTTTAATATTCTTTATTATGTCTCAAATTGGTTGTTAATTTGGTAGAGCTTGCATAATAATAACAAACAAAAAGGGAGCAATGAGATCCCCTTGTCTGACCGACCTTTGAAGTAAGATTGGTGGTGCTACATTTTCATTCACCATTGCTCTTGTTATGGCATTCTAGTGGAGAATCTCAATCCATCTCCTAAGACATGAACCAAAATTAAGTTTCTCAACACATTCATCAAGTAAAAAACAATCAATATGTCAATATGATTATAAGTTTTTTCAAAATCAATGCATATAAAGGCAACACTATGTTTAGATTGATGAAAGAATCTAACTAACTGAGTCTAACTCAGTTATTGAGAAAAATCTGCGTAGCATCATGTTCACGTTCCGAGGCGAACACGAACATAGTCGCCCGAACGCGAATGAGCACCCAAAACCCTTCGAATGCGAACATAAAAAAACATATATTTTTTAAAAACAAAAAAATCTGAAAAAAACTAGGTTGTTTTTTCGGGCGCCCGGGCATCCAACTTGTGCATGGATACACGCCCAGGTGTCTGGCCGGGCATGACCCCCGGGCAGGGTTCCTAACAGCCCAGCGCAAAAAAGAAAGGGAAAAAAAAAAACGAAAGTAAAAAACTTCCAAAAAAAAAAAATGTTCTGTAGAATTGAAATACAAACAACTTTGGGCAGAGGGTCGTATCAGAATTCATCACTGAATCGGAGATAAAAAAAGTAACAAAATCACACTGAAGGACCTCCCTTTAACCCCTCTAAGCCCCTTTAAAAACAATTTATACCCCCCTTTTCCCCCCTTGACAACCAACTCTCAAAGAATGGAACGAGCCCCGATTTGGGGTTCTCTAGGAGAGCGCAGAAAGAAAAAAAAAAAAAAAAAAATTGTTTTGTTTTTTTTTTTGCACGCCCGGGTACCCCGCGTTAGTCCCCCCCGGGCGTCACGCCGGGGTGCCCGGCTGGGCATGAAAAAATTCATAGGAAAAAAACATATGTCATGTAAAATAACAATACAAGCAACTTTTGCTATTGAGTCATGTTCAAATTCTTAGTCAAACGTGAGTCAAAAATTAAAAAGTTGCAAAAACGTTTTTTTGTTTTTACGAAAAAAAAAATATGTCCACCCGAATACGTTCGTGAGCCGTTCGCGCAAACATTGAGGGGGAAGAACACATTCGTCGTGCTACGCAGAGCAGAAAATTATCATGAATATTTCTTCCTTGAATAAATCCTGTCTGAGAAGGGTGAATTATTCCTACAATAAATTTATTTAATCTCTTGGGTAAAGTTTGAGATATCATCTTATAAACTATTGCTAGCAGAGTAATAGGGCGGTAATTTTGGATATTCGACTCACACTTTTTTTATACATCAGTGTCAGAAATATTATTTTTTTTAGTTTTTGGGAAGGTCATCAATCCCTTCATTTTTTCCCTCTTCCATTAGCATGAGGGTCACTCATATTTCTTCCTTGGTAAGTGGACATTCCATTTGCTCTCTTTATTCATCAAAAAATGCTTTAGTCATTGGTTTCAGGAATTAATCTATCTCCAAAGTTCCAAACTCCGTTGTTCCACAGAGATATGTTTATTTTCATACAGAAATAGGTCCTTAAAAAAGTCTTTCGCAATCTTACATGTCGCCATTGAGGTAGGTCATAGCTTATTTAAATGATGAGGGTCACCAAGAACTTCAATAATTTTCCTACATGTACGTGTTTTTGCCATAGCAAAAAATCTTGCGTCTATAGCCCTCTCGATATTATTATTTCTAAGTTTGTCCCGAATCCTAGCACATTGTCACTTATACTCCATACGAGCCAGCAATTGATTTTCCTATTCTTAAATTTCTTGAGCTACTGTTTCATTGTTATTTATAGCTTGTTAGTTAATTTATAGGATTTGACATAGTTGGATTCTTTCTTGTACTAGTTGTTTTTCTATGAAACATCTGTCTACAACTAGGAGTTTTGAATATTCATTGCATTTACGGCCTAAAAAAATTAGCCTAAGGCCCTTGTTGAACAATTTAGTGTCATTTTGGATAGTGACCGTCTGCTTTCCCCAAAAAATTCATACATCTTTGAAATACTTTATAAAATCCTCGATTTTCATGTGCGATGTATTTAACTTATAAAATCCTCCACCCTGGCCTGGTTTCGTTTTGAAGGAAAAAAATATTACACACATGCACATGGCATGATCGAAACCCAGTAGAGGGCTATGAGGAAATATTTCAGCTACTTGAAGTGGCCCCTATATATATTATGACAATATGATTAAATCAATACGAGACCTTAAATTAGTCTCGGATTGACCCGTTTTGAAGCAGGTAAACGTGTGTTTTTGGGGATTTACCCTTAGAAAAGAGCCAAAAAGGTTTAAGGATAGTCAAAATATGTGCAACACACTCTACTCTATATTGCGATACTTTACCCTGCACTAAGATATTTTACCTTACTCCCCTGATCCTCTGCTCTACACTACTATACTCTTCTCTATTGTACAGTTCTCTGCTCTACACTACGATACTGCGGTCGTCAATAGTTTACTCAACGCTACTGTACTGCACGGTACTCTATTCCGCACTACTTTACTCTATGCTACTTTTTTGTACTCTATTGTACTTTACTCTACTTTACTTTACGATATTCTAATGTACTCTATGAGACTACTTTACTCTATGTTACTCTTTTGTACTCTATTATACTTTGCTCTACTTTACTTTACGATATTCTAATGTACTCTACTCTACGATACTGTACTCTACTCTACGGGTCTACTCTTCTCTACTTTACGGTAATCTTTTCCACGATACTTTACTTTACTCTATTCTACTCTACGTCTACTGCACTCCACGTTTTTCTACTCTACACTTCGATACTCTTCTCTATTGAATGATACTTCCCTATGCTCTATAATACTTTATAATACTCCACAATACTCTACTCTTAAATACTCTACTTTACTCTGCTCTACGATAGTATTGATACTTTACCCTACTCTAATCGACTCTACAATATCGTACGGTCATCTACTCTATTACTTTGAGATACTCGATTGTACTTTACAATAATATTTTTCGGATCATCTCTCTCTCTCTCTCTCTCTCTCTCTCTCTCTCTCTCTCTCTCTCTCTCTCTCTCTCTCTCTCTC
>BFEA01000073.1:869509-882363 GCA_003427395.1 Chara braunii | reverse complement strand
GCCGACCCCCGGAACCCCGGAACCCTGGCGGGGTCCCGGGGCCGGGGTTCGACAACCCTGCTAACCTCCCATCTTACTAATCTAACACTACAACTGACCTCAGATTCGAGGTCGCCCATACCAAAAACCCCTACAACGAACGTCCCCTCATCCAAATCCGCTAAAAGATTAGCAATATCACGTTCATCTTCCCTTCTTCCTCTCTCACTCCGCCATGTCCCCGCGCATTACTTTTCTACTCTAACTCCCTAGGCACTAACTCTTTCACCAATCTAACCCTACCACTCGATTCGCCCTGCCGGATAAACTCGGGTTAGCACCTTTCCCCGCCCGATTCCGTCAAAGACGGGCGGGTTATATGCTTTCTGTTCCTGCCATGGATGCTATCTGTCTCCCCCTCTCGCATCCCGACGTAGCGCCCGACTAGTTTCATTCTTCAGAAGTTTAGCACAAGCCCTCCTTGTTTGCGGAGTCGCAGTGTCGCACAGACCGCCGTCCAAGCCCGTTCTCACCTCCGCTTTCTGTCGTCCGCAGTGTAGCTCCCGACACCTCTAGTTAGTGCTTGGCCCGGTAGCGGCCTTTCCCCTCCTCTGCGTAGCGACACTGTTCGGTGCTCCAGGAAGCCAGCCTTTTCCTGGCTCGACTGCCCTTTCGTCCTTCCGCCCGGTGGTCAACCCACATGCAACATTAGTGCTGCGGGCTCCTTCCTTCCCTACAGCTGCTAGCGCAGTGTCGGATAACGACTTTGACCCACCTCTCGGGGATATGTTGTTAGTCCTCCCCGATTGGTATTGGGCAACGACCGCTGGACACTCACAGGAGGAGGGGACCGGAGGGGAGGCACAGTGACCGGCCCATCGAAGAAGTCCGCCCCTGATGCTACCGGCTGATCCTTTGCCAGCGTCGTCCACCCACTGTGGCAGGTATCACACCTTTTGGCTGGTGCGGTCCCTGTATGTTCCCTCATTGGTGGTTTGAGCACGGATGTGGCTGCTACGGGGTTTCCCGAAATACCATCACGAGGTTACTTCTGCGCCACCATAAAAATCGCGCTTCAGGTAAGCCCGTGAATACAACACACCCCAACACGACCTCATTGAACACGAAACGTAGGTCATATACATCCTGCATTACTGACCCTCTTTCCCCCTCCAAGTGCAATTACGCACTCAAACCCTGGCCACGCCGTGGTTCTCAACCACGACGTGATGGAGGACTTTTGCCAGTATCCCAACACAAGGACCCGCCGAACGAGGCGCGACCTCACGGTCCTCGACTGTCGTGATGGCCTCCGAATCTGGCGTCACGTCTGAGCCAAGGAACGCTAGAGCCAGATAATAAAAATAATATGTCAATAAATTAAAAAAAAAACATTTAGAAGCTTTGAATCGGTAGAACGCGGCGAATGAGAAAAGGAGGAAAACGCTAGCTCCGTCCTGACGCCATCGTAGGCAAAATGAAGGAGGATGATAGCCCCGCCGGACCCCCACTCCCTCGGTACCTTCACGCTACTCTGATATCCCCACGTTGTCGCCGCTCGTCCTCGATCCCCGAATTTCTCCGATGAAAGTCTGGCACTATAACCAATAATGCTAGGCCCAAGTCTTGATCTAACTCTGACGAATACCTAACATAACTAGCACCGCGCAACGCGCAGGCCTACCAAGACGTTCGAGAATTCACGCTATTGCCGATGTCGTCCTCCACACGTACGCCCAAATCACCAGCAAGCATACCTGCTACAAGACAGAATCTTTCTAATCCTAGGTTAATCGGAAATGAAAATCCGGCCGGCATCCACGCCGACTTTCACAGTCATCAATCAAAAATAAATGATCACACACGCCTCAACTCTGCGCGCCCACACACTCTCTGTTCTAGTCAACCATTCAGTCAACGTAAACCACAGACGTAGCCGCGCCCTTGCGCGGAATACTCAATCTTTAAATCAAACTTATTTTCTGTCGCTTGTGAAAACCAGTGCGGATACCCTTGTGAGGGTATTCGCACCGACAATGTGGGTAAGGGGCGCGGTGTTCTAGTGGTGGATGCAAGTTTTCAAAGAAAGAGGAAAGCGTAACATGTGTGATCTCACTGCCAACGTCATTCATACTGCCTTTGCATCCCCGTGAACTATTGCATGCGAGGCGAGAGCTGATGTGCCGCGCTAAGTCGCGGTACTGATGACATACACAGGCGGTTGAAGAGAGAGCTTAACAAAGAATCTACTCGGTCGGGACGAAAGACGAATGTGCGGCACAGTATACGAGCGGGAAAGGGGTACCATTCGAATCAAGCTTGCATAAGGCTTCCCTTGGGAGTTCTATTCGTGAGCTCGTGGTTGATGTCAATTGTGTTGCTTCCATGTGCTCCAGTCTGACCTGCGCATCAGATGTACCCCTCTCTATAGCCGTCATGGCGAGTTAAACGCTAACACGCGAAGCAGAGTGCAAGCAGTGTGAATGTAAGTCATGAAGTAAGACTTCGTTGAAGTATGAGATCAAGCTTTGACATGGGCATGAGAGGGACATACAACGAGAGAGAGTCGTGAGATTAAAAAACATTGTAGTGTGCCAGAACTTACGAAGTCGGACGGAGTCAGACTTTCGTACAAATTCTACGCGTGGGTTGTCCGTTGATGTCAATGGTTGACCATCATGCATGTTTTTCAGAGTGGAAGAGAGTCAGTGAAAATGGTCATGCGGTAGTATCACTTAACAGAAGATGGCACAAGTGAATGAAGTTAGACATCCTGGGTGATCTTCGTCTATCATTTGTGAGGAACAAACAAGAGTGGAAGCGCAACTGTATGCACACTATTATCTTAATATCAATCATGGCAATTTCATGTACCTTTCCTCGCTTGTGAAACAAGCTCATTCATGGTTAGTTATCCCCCCCTTTTTCCTTACGTCATCATCACGGTTACGAAGAGGAGTATTACGCCGAAGGAAGCTAAATTGTGAAGCGGATAAGGTTGTTTGTCATATAGATGAGCGAAATTGGAATGTTAGTAGTGAGTTTTGTTTGATGAGCAGATAGTTGGTGTATGCAAGTGCGCGTTGACGTTACTGGTTTCCATCCACGGTTTGACCCTCTACAACTGTGAGTGATTTCTGAGATTTGTGGTAATCAACTTTGGCAGATCTGAGTGTACATGCTTATGTTCGGGTGCGACTCTTTGTTGATACTGTCAATGTCATGAGCTTGGAGGTCTCCATCATGTACATCCCGCTCTTTGAGTTCCTGAATTCCTTCTCTTCACAGGTTGGTTGTGCTCTTGAGACGTAAGTTGCCTGCACGGTTGGTAAGCTTAGAGTACTAGTTATACGTTGTATCATACATGGAAAGTGACTACTATTTCTGACAAGTCTCACTGACTCTCAAAGGTTAATTGAGTTTTACGTGATTGACACCAAGGAAAAAAGACTTGTGATGATAAGGAGTGAGAGTGTGTGAAAGTTGTGACTAAGAGCTTTTATGACACTAATATCTCTTCCTAAAAATGCAAGGTACTAGCACTGTATTTTGAATGACGAGTGGGTTTAAGTGCTAACTGGTAAGGAAGGCTCCTATTGTATTCGACGGTAGCCACTACACTGAGATTTCTTCCTCTTCCAATACCATGCTGATTTGATTATGGTGAGACGGAAGGGTGGAAGGATTGTGATTTACTCTGAAGAGATTTTCATTGCAGGGAAGTTTGATCATCAGTCATGGGACTGAGGTTATTGCATTGAGCTACTAGTGATCAACTTCGACAGATAAGGACTCCTACTCTTGCTTTGACTTATCAGACCCTCTCATTCTCCACCTTTTGCTATCTCATATTTGTTTAAAAACTTTAAATAACTTTTATCTTGATAGATGTAATTTTCGAGTAGTACCTCGTGCTCTTGCTTGGCGGAGGGATGATGAACCAACAAGCCATTTGAATTCAATGAAGTTCTACAGTAAGTGTCTGACTTATTTGAATCTACTAACTAAGCTAAGACCTACAAATCAAAACCGGATAGCAAGTTTTTGTTTTCATCTTGAGAGAGAAGTAGACCTGTAAGCAAAGAAAAAATGAAGTAAATGTATTGTTAATTCCCGCGTCTCATGTGGATTTTTGCTTGACAGGTAAGAAACAATGTGTTATGAGAAAAATTGCATACTTGCTCGCTAAAGTTTTACTTCATGAGGATTAAATTCGGTGTCATTTGTTTCGAGCTGCTTAATAAAAGAGATGAAATGGTGGTAGAAATTCGTAGTAGATTGAGGATTGTCGTAAGTCGATAACTTATCAACAACAATGAACGTCTTATAAAACTATTTAACTCATGATCTGGATTGACAGATATTGAGAATTGTTAAAGGGTAAATTCTTGAAGCTAATTATCCGATGAAAATGTGAGTCAGCCACCACATTTTGATAAAACATGTAAAGGTCTTAAGTCAATATTTCGAAGCAAAGTGATTATGATAGCACGTTTGTCTTCCTTTTAGTCTTACTCAAGTTTTAGTGAAACCTTCTTGATTTTATATTATTGCATGCGAGTTGTTGCTTTAACGAGAGTCTCAAGGAAAAACAACTTCATGATTTGAGATCATTGCGAATCATTTTTCTTCATTATTACGCAAGTCTATGGAATACCCCTGCAGATTAAAGGTGGTATACACAAGTTCGCTTTTTCACGACAAACTGTCTTTCATTCGGATATCGCTATAGACATAATACATCCCGTGCAACGTTTAAGCATAAAATACCGCCAGTGGTACCTTGCGAAGTATTCAACTAGGGACTGGTATGATTGGTAGCTCACGTCGTACTCGAATGAAGATTGTTGGATGTTGTAGATTGTATTACATAAAAAGAAACATCACTTTCAACAGCGCTCTGTGTTGTGTATGAAGGACGACAACACCTGCTATTATCTTGTGTTATAAGCGAACGGGGATAGTACTCCACATTGTCCACAATACTTATACGTTGTATGACATCACGACAAATTTTTATTAAAGCATCCTTATATCTTCTACATATAGAAACTGCACAACTATAATGTGAGTAATATATGAACAAGGAGTGAGTACTTGTAGCTAACTCTCTACTGTCACCACTGTAGCGAGTGTATGTTGTATGCGGAAAGGTACTATACGAATGAGTATTGTGATCAGCCACGTTCTGTAAACGACTCGTATGAGACATGTCGCTGGTGGTAGCCTGTTTTGTATACGAGTTGTGTTGTGATTGGTAACTCCCCCATGTCCTCCTCCTGTATATAAACAAACACCATTCAATCCTGACTTCTGCTATGATAAAGCACTAGCAACAGATTGTGCATTGAGAAGAACGTAGCTGAACTTTAGGTGAGAAGACTACTAGCAAGACTTTATAAGAAAGCTCGAAGGTAATCACTTACAACGAGTGACTTGACTTTAACAACATCCTTAATCAGGCTCAGATACCACAAGTACATTGAGGACTATTACAAGCAAAATGTGAAGGAGAGAGTCATATATAGCGCTGACACTCTAGTAATGATCAGCACCGTCTACCGAAGCAAAACCGAAAGCTTAGAAGATAAGACCAAGACTCCCTCTGGATTGATGTTAACAACGTGTTGGCAGACCCATACAACTAGGGTTTTCGGTAAACATCTTAAACTAAGCACTTAATACTCCAGAGTCCAGAGTTTTAAAGTCGCAAACTCTCCTCGTGTGCAGAACCTACTGTTCCATTGGTCGTTCCTTTATCTCACAAACCTCTTGTCAAGATTGAGCCATCAGAACAGAGAAAAGATCATGAGGGATGTGGATATTTTGGTGATGAGGTGCAAGATTAATTTAAGACAAATATGAGGGATGGGAGATGGAAGCCGATCATGACATGAAGTTTCATAAATAAACCTTGAGAGGGCGTGTTGTCCAGATAATTGAGGAGGAAAAGTATATTGAATATGTCTTCTATTTCCATGATCGCGATGACAAGCTGCACAATGCTGGTTCTTCTCTAGAGACCTTTAAGCAGGCTGGCAAAACTAAGGTGAATGTAAATGCTCTCAGACTATTTTCTCTCAAATACCTTATCAATAAATCAAGCAACAAGTGTCATTCAGTAATCCAGAACCCTTCTCAACATCCTGTTGCCATCAATCAGCAATCAAGGGTCTGCTTCTCGACAACTCTCAATCATCTAAGACATCACCAATGATTCTTTGTAAGGACTTATTGTTATTTGGACATTATCAGTCATAAAACAGATCAACATTAATCAGACACTGCTCTCATCAGAGATATTTGGCTAGTGGATTCGTCATCAACACCTCGTTGGTCCTTCTCTGCCTGAGTCCATTATCATTCAGATCAGTTTCAATATTGATCTCAGCATATGAGTAATATTACTTCATTCTCTGTCAGTGTGTTGGTGTTGACCGACCTC
This sequence comes from Chara braunii, assembly GCA_003427395.1. NCBI lineage: Eukaryota > Viridiplantae > Streptophyta > Charophyceae > Charales > Characeae > Chara > Chara braunii. Next base: position 875,939 of record BFEA01000073.1, on the reverse strand, counting down.
AACAGGATCGTCACCAAGGATGCTTTCCATCACCGGTGTGTCTCTGCAGTTGGTTTCAAACAAGGAGATTTGTCAATCTTCATGAACCTTACTGAGTTTGCAGAGGGGACTATCCTGGATTTAAGGATCTATGTGAAGAAGGGGATAGAGACTCATGAATACTTTGTTGAGGAGAGAGCACGGGTGCTTTAAGGGAGTGTAAAGCTGCTTCATAGCTTTGGCCCTAAGCTATACTCTGACTACGCTAGAACTCGAATTCCTTTCTACCTCATCAATGGTTCTTACTCCGTGATTTGGTTGACCTGGCCAAAAGGTATGTTTCACCAGGAGAGATTGACTATCAGGCAGTGACTGAACCATATGAGTTTTGACATCTCAAGCGAGGAATCCTCTTTAGACCATATCTCCCTACTCTATAAAAATAGTTATATGTTATGCTTGATTTCCGAATCTTTGACCTTGGATGGATGCATTCGGAACTTATGGGTTTTATGTGACTTTATATCACTAGGCCACAATCTCAGGAGGTACCAAGGCATGGCTCAAGGCGCTCGAGACGAACAACTAAGAGTGAGATTGAGGATGAGACTAAAGAGGGATGAGTGAGGACTCTTGACTAGTGCTGACCAAGTCTTTTCATCTGTATTTTCTTAGATTATTATGAGTTTTCACCTTCCCTTATTCATCTTGTTTTTGCCTTGAGTTAAGTAACTCTTGATCTTGTTTCATTGGCATTGTTTGATGATATGCTCTTTGCTAATCATATCACAGTTCTTAAACTTATAAATTCACAATCTTGATGTGCTATATATTTTAATTTTAAAATATTATTTACACAAACTGCAAATGTTATTTCGAATCATAATCAAAGATTCCTCGGACCGGGCAACGACATAGACCATAATCAAAGGGTCTCGCTCGAAGCCGGACGCACGCAGTAGGAAGAGATTTGCATTATTGATTGATTATTTATTATAAAATTTAAACAAAATCCTGCATGAAAGCCTGTTGTTTTTTCGACCGCGAGAAGTGGCTTGATTGAAAAAAGTGCGACAGCGTGCCAATAGGGCCCGTACCAACATGTGCCTCCGTTGGGGGATGATGCACGAAGTGGACGTGTGAAACTGTACATACGAGTGGAAGAAGAACACAAGCGCTTCTTCAGAGCCTCAACGGATGCACGTAGCGTTCTGCTTCGGCGCGAAGAATAACCCTCGGCCCTGAACAAAATCGCTTTTTCGGAGCCTCAACAGACTCATGCGGCCTTCCACCTCAGCGTGAAGAACAACCCTCGGCCCTCCGTCATGCACCGTCATTCTATACACAACGCACAACCCAATGACTCGAATCACTTTCCTAGCATGTATAACGGTAGTCCGTATAGTGTTATGTGACAAAACACAACCCCTCACAACAATTGTTTCACTCTGCCTGTGCAGGTGGTGCACAAAAAAATGATAGAAGGGCGCCACCGTCGATCGTCGTGGAACATACGGTCCTTGCCACAATACTATCAAAATTTTGCGCTATCCCACTTGGAAAGATACACTGCCATGGTTTTTGTCGTTTGTGCATGCCACAGACATAGGATTGAGGCTCACATTTTTTCTATGTATTCAGGCCCTCGCCACACCACTCTCGAAATGTGAAGAAAAAAAAAAATGTGGATGGTGCATCTGACCATGTTCTAGTGGGAAGTTCATTCTCATTTTGCAAATTTCGAGAGTAGTGTGGGGATGCCTTTTGTAAGACTACCAGACACACGCAAACGAAATCATATGGACATGAAAGTGGCCAGATGCATTCCCATAAGTGCCTGATTCGAAATCGCATCGACAGGAAAGTGGCCAGATGCATTCCCATAGTTGCCCGATTCGCAGTGCTGCACCTGAACGGCATGTCCGCCCCTTTCAAAATAAGACATCTCAACACACAAAGAAAAGGTGCCCCCCCCTCCCCAAAGAGTGAACCCCAACGCGTCCCACAAAACCAACGTACCCTTGAAAACTAAGTGTGCTCACTCCCCAACTGCGAACGCTCGAAATGGGGCAGCGTAAGAACTGTACGATCCAATCCCGCAACAACAATTCTTCCTTCCTGCGTCTGACTACTTCCCCTCAACTGTTGCTACATGCACAACTTTCTCTGGGACGACATGCTCCATATATAGGGTGAAAAACGCGCGGAGAGATTGACGACATTTCAAAAATCCAACCAGTTCTGTTTTTTTTCCTTGTTATTGTTTCTTTGGAAATTGTAATGTCGCATTTTAGAATCTAATACCCCGCATTCATAAAAAGAAAAGCGATACCGCACACATGTTGCACACACGTCACACACTGTCACCTCGGATTAACCATGACTCTATCCGTTTGCTAGTGGGACCATACTCCTAGGTCTGCTGGGCCTGAGCCTCGGAAGTAAAAAAAAACAAAGTCCTAGGACTGGGCCTGGATATTTCCAAGGAGTAAAAAAAAAAAGTGGCATGGGAGCCTGTGCATTTCTTAAAAAAAAAAAAAAAAGGGTAGGGCCTTCGGTTTTACACAGAGGCGGGCATAGGTGAACAACAAAGACGATTTCAAGTGCCAAGTTCGGCGATTTTTCGTGCTTAGAATAATGCACATGAAAATCTGAAAAACTTAACAGTTTGTAGAGTAGGTTGTAATCTCCCCAGGAAAAATATCAAAAAAAAATAAATAAATCATTTTGATCGGGAAATAATTGTCGTGAAGATTTGGAACATTCACCATTTTTGCCGCTCTGCTATCTGTCGGCCAAGGGAAAAAGTATTGCAAGTTCACTGATTTTTCACGTTCAGAAGAATGTGTGAAAAAATCCGAAAACTACAGAGACTTCCGAATTGGTTTTGATATTTCCAGAAAAAAATATTTAAAGAAAAACGTAAAAATCATATCGACAGTGAAATAATCATCACGCCAGTTCAACGCTTTTTCCACGTTCATCCAACGGAAAAGTACTTCATCTTCGGTGATTTTTCGCGCTCTGAAGAATTAAAGAAAAAATCTGAAAATTTTGGGGCCTGTAATTTCGTTGTGATCAGGGTTACCAGCCCGTACGTACAGAGGCCCACGGGCGGATCTCCGAACGTTCGTGCGCTCGTTGTCCCGTTCGGGTTCCGAACCTAAAGCGGTTCGGCCCCCTCAAAAAAATATTTCGACACAGAGAAATAATTTGTTTTTTCTGAGTGTTTTTCTGTGAGCTCTCTATGCTGTGAGGTACATGCCTATAAATTTTGAAGTCATTTTGCTGATCCAAAAAAACTTTAAAAATGTCCAAAGATGGAGGTGTCAAAACGTGCTCGCCCACTCACCATTTGTTCTTTTTTCATTTTTTACTTTTTTTTCATTTTATTTCGGGGGCTAAACAATTTTCATATTTTGTGAATTTTTTTTCATCTGTGTTGTAGTATGTGAAGTACACATCTGTAAATTTTCAGGGCATTTAGCTATGCCAAAAAAAAGAAAAAAACTCACCAAAGATGGCGATGTCAAAAACGGGTTTGCGCACTCATTAATTTTAATTCTCTAATATACTAGGCTACCAGCCGGGCCGCCCAGTTCACGGGTGGCCAGCCCATGCAAGGACCTCCCAGCCCGCATAGCACAGCGAACGTGTTCGCGCCCCTTCATGTTCGAGTGAACGTGTTCGCGCGAACAACTCGCGAACATGTTCGGGCGAACATAATTTTTTTTCGTAAAAAAAATAAAAAATAAAAAATAATCGGTTTTTTATTTTTCACTCATGATTGGCTACGAATTTGAACATAACTACAAGGCAAAAGTTGCTTGTATTATTATTTTATATAACATATATTTGTTTCAGATGTTTCTCAGAACGTCTTTTTTTTTTTTTTTTTTTTTTTCCGCGTTCGGAGGGTTTTGGACGCTTGTTCGGGTTCAGGCGAACATGTTCGTGTTCGCCTCTGAACGCGAACACGGTGCTACGTATCTCCCAGCAAACAAAAAACAAAAACTAAAACATTCCAAAAAATCCAAAACAACACTATGTTATGCTAGGCTACCAGCCGGGCCGCCCAGGTCCCGGTGGCCAGCCCGTGCAAGGACCAGGGAAGGTCCCAGCAAAAAAACAAAAAAAAACAAAAAAAAAATCCGAAACAAAACTATGTTATGAAGCAAAATAAACTTAACAACTTTTGCCTCAGGGTCACATCGAAATTCTGCACCAAATTGAGAAAAAAAAATAAAGTTTAAAAATATTGTTTTTATTTTTATTTTTTTAATTGCTTTTGGCCCGGTCGGGCAAGTGACCCCGGACCACTCTGGTAGCCTAGATGTTATGCAGAAAAATAAACTAAACAACTTTTGCCTCAGGGTCAGATCGAAATTCTTCACCAAATTTAAAATATAAAATCAAATTTAAAAATAATGTTTTTCTTTTTATGTTTTTTTATTTTTGGCCCAGCCGGGCAAGTGACCCCGGGGGTGAAGTCTCACCGCCAAAGTTGAGTTTTCTCAACGTTGACCTTTCTATCACGTGTAGCATGGTGAGACGGAGCTCTGCCGTTGATGTATTGAGAATCTAAGGGCTATGTTCCCCCTTGGCCGCGGCCGAGTTCGGTCGTAGCCGCTGTCGGACCAAATACCCTTACAAGGGTATTTGGCCACGTTTTTACAATCGACACATCGATTGCGTCGACCACCATGGTGGTGTCAGTCTGAACTTAAAGGTATACACGTTCTTCGTGCGACACTTTGAAACGACTTTCCTCGACCATTGAGGCCGGGGTATAATCGGTGAGAAAATTTCGTTAAGTATGCGCGCGCGTTGTTATGACGCACGCTATGATGGTTAGGATCTGCAGTAATACCCTTCGACCGAAGAGGTTGAGGGGTCGATAGGGTTGATGTTATGACGAATAGATCTAAGATGTACGATGAGACTTAATCGTCAGTACATTAGTTAGAATAAATTAATACGCGCCCCGGTCGTACGACCGGTCGTACGACCGGAGCGATCATTAGTGTATGGTCATCGGTGTTGAGGTAGCGCCCCGATTGTTGACGTTTGCTCGAGCGGTACCTCTATCCTTACTAGTGCACCGTGAGCGAGGTTGAGGCTCTAGCTCGGCCTCCCGTAGGTAGGAAGGGAGTCACCCGTTGGGCGGTGACTTCCTGATCGCATGGCTACCCGAGCGACCGGTGCCTTCGTCCCTCTGCAGAGGGAGACACCGTGGCAAACTCTGATATCGTCCGCACAGGGCCTAGACTCGTACTAACTGAGCCTATACACATACAATAGCAGCTCCTCTTCTACTCGAAGTAGGAGCTAGCTCAGTAGGTTTCGGGGCAGACTGTCAAGCTGGAGACGCAGGGATAGAATCTGCCCCGACCTCGAGTTAGCTCCTTCTTACAAGGAGCTTTTCTTCCGTTTTCACCTGCGGATGACTAGCGGGGACTTGAACCCGTGACCTCGAGATCAGAATTAGTTAGAGTTAGTAACAGTTAGCCTCGTTTGAAAACGAGGGCCCGACACTTGGCCCTAAAGGGAAGTTAGTAGTTAGATTCTTTTTTTTTTTTTTTTTTTTTTCAACGATTAGATTCCCCTTTATTATTTTATTTTCTTCTTTTCCTTTTATCCCGTAGTTATTTCCAATGGCTTGTTTTGATGAATATGTCGCGGGACCTGCGACAGATTCGCTATATCACGTTGTTTTCTCAATTGTTGTTTTCGTACATCTCTAATATATAAAGATTTTTGTGCACAAGTTAACCATTTTTTTTCTTTTTCTGATAAAACAGTCAGTAAAGAAACTCCTTGAGATCGAAAAGTATCCCGATACTACACAGATCGCAAGAGGGGGGGGCGATCGAGGAGGAGACGGCCTCGGGGTTTTAGGAGGAGAGAGGTGGAGGGCGCGCAAAGGAAGGGAGAGGAGCACAGCGACAGAGGCAACCGATTAAACGTGCGGAGGACAACAGTGGGAATGCGCGGGGAAAGAGAGGAAGAAAATGGAGAAGAAGTAGAGGGAGAAGAAGAAGGAGAAGAAGAAGAGGAAGAAGAAGAAGAGGAGGAGGAGGAGGTAAAGGGAGAAGGCGACTTACGTGGCAGTAGGTGCGCCCTCCCTTGTAGTCGCAGATGGCGACGTGAAAATTAGGCCCGTCATCGCGCGACTCGTTCGCGCGCTTGTGCCTATCGCGCGTCTCATGGCCGGGTCTCGGTAGGCTGCACATTGTAGCGGATCTTGATGCGTTGCTTTGCGGGACGACGACGATGACGACGACGACGACGACGATAACGATGACGACGACGACTACTATGACTACGACGATGACGACGATGACGAGGATGAGGATAGAGAGAGACAGGTAAGTCTCCTACCCCTCGACTGACTCCCCTATACCTTCATCGATAGAACGTACTAAAACGAATGGACTTATCGCTAGACATG
>BFEA01000073.1:857501-868024 GCA_003427395.1 Chara braunii | reverse complement strand
GAGAGGGAGATCGAAGGGAGAGAGAGAGATCGACGAGAAAGGGAGAGGGAGATCGAAGGGAGAGAGAGAGGTCGACCAGAGAGTGAGAGGGAGATGGAAGGGAGAGAGAGAGATCGACGAGAAAGGCAGAGGGAGATCGAAGGGAGAGAGAGAGATCGCCAAGAAAGGGAGACGGAGATCGAAGGGAGAGAGAGAGATCGACGATAAAGTGAGAGGGAGATCGAAGGGAGAGAGAGAGATCGATGAGAAAGAGAGAGGGAGATTGAAGGGAGAGAGAGAGATCGACGAGAAAGAGAGAGGGAGATCGAAGGGAGAGAGAGAGATCGACGAGAAAGTGAGAGGGAGATTGAAGGGAGAGAGAAAGAGATCGACGAGAAAGTGAGAGGGAGATCGAAGGGAGAGAGAGAGATCGACGATAAAGTGAGAGGAAGATCGAAGGGAGAGAGAGAGAGGAGAGAGAGAGATTGAGCTCTTCTTCTTCCTCTTGTGAGTCCACCATCTCCTCCTCACCCTCTTGCTACCTAACTTCTCCGTACCTGCAGACTACGAGGAAGAAAGAGATTCGTAACTTTGGGACTCGATGACATTTGGATTCAGACTCGACATTGAGATTCAAACATTTGACGAGGGATTATTTGGGACCTGTGCGAAGACTTGGTGTTGACGACATTCCCATCTTCCTCTCTTCTTCGTCTAACCCCTCCTCTTCGTCTGCGTATGGGGTGGGGGACTGGCGCATTCTTCCTATATGAGCGCCAGGCCCCTTCACACCATGGAACGATGATAGTGTGTGTCGGGGCTGCAATGCAATATTGATTGTTCGGATCATTGGTATCTAAGTCTCCAGCTACGCTATCTTGTCCTTTGTATGCCAGGTCGGTTCTTGTTCTGGTCTGCACCTTTACAATATGCAGCTGTGTGTGTGTGTGAGAGAGGGAGAGAGTACTTCGGTCGGTTCATCGAGCAACGTGCCAGGGAAGTCGCCGAGGCCGCAGCTGGCTTGCGCAACATCCGTCGAAAGGATAAGCAAAATCGATAAATCTTCCTCTACAACGGCGATATATTCACTATACATGTGTGTGTGTATGTGTGTATTTGTGTGTGTGTGTGTGATCCGAGGGGGGGGGTTGTCTAAGGTCGCAGCTGACTTTGTGAAGCTTTCCTCGAAAGGATGAGCAATATCGATCGAATCTCCTACTACAACGTCGAAATACTCACTACTACATACACATGTGTGTATGTGTGTNCCTCGAAAGGATGAGCAATATCGATCGAATCTCCTACTACAACGTCGAAATACTCACTACTACATACACATGTGTGTATGTGTGTGTGTGTGTGTGGTGAGCACTTCGATCGATTCATTGGGCTGCGGCAGCGGGCCGGCATCACGCAGCCTCCATCGAAGGAAATAAAAATAAATAAATAAAATAAAAATAGATGAATAAATAAAATTGATCAAATATTTCCCTAGGACGTCGAAAGATTCACTATACTACACGCATGTGTGTATGTGTGTGTATGTGTGTGTGTGTGTGTGTGTGAGAGAGAGAGAGAGAGAGAAAGAGAGGACACCCCACGACCACCATCAGTCTGCCTCCCGCCAGTATCTTTCTCTGCCGTCGCCACCATCCTCAGGCAGCCACAGCTACCCTCCTTGCGCTGCTGCAGCCACCATCCTTGGACCACTGCCACCACCAAATGTTGGCGCACATAGAGAGACAAAAAAAAAGAGAGAGAATGGGTACATGCTGCATCTGTGTGATGGGGATCGGAGGTGGTGAGTGATGCGAGAGACATACCTGGTGCTTGAGGAGAACGGCATTGGCCGAGATCTGCTCGGACTTCGGGGAGCTGTTGACGTCATCAACGGTATTGTAGGCTAAGCTAGATAGGATCTGCCATCTGTAGTCTGGGCGCCGAGCGCCGGATAGGATGTCGACATTGGTTCTTCGTTGATGATGATGGTGAGACTATTCCAGCATTGTCAATTATAAGCTTTCGCTGTGTCATCCACTGATCCCGATCTCCCTCCTTCTCACAACCAGTCACCTCATGAAGCCAGCGTGGCCAATGCCGCATCAGCAGCAGACAGGTGGCAGCACCACATCAGCAGCAGACAGGCGATAGTGCCACAGCAACTGTGTAGACCTGTAGCTGCGCCACGACACCAATACAGACAGGTGGCCAGCGCTAGATCAGCAATGTAAATGGGTAGCCAACGCCGCATCAGCAATGTAAACCAGTGGCATATGCCACATCAGCATAGTACACAGGTGACAACACTGCGTCAACGATGTAGACANGTGGCATATGCCACATCAGCATAGTACACAGGTGACAACACTGCGTCAACGATGTAGACAGGTGGCATGCGCCACATCGTCATGTACACAGCGGCGGCAGCACCACAGCAACACGGCGGACAGATGGCTTGTGCCACAGCAGCAATGCAGACAAGTGGCCTGCGCCACATCAGCAAGGTCGACAAATGACCTGCGCCACATCGGCAATGCCTGGCGCACAGAGTAGACAGCGCCAGCATGTTGCCACAGTCCGGCGTCATCCGCAGTACCAGCGCACAACCAGAGAGAAGCCGGCGTTAAGGCTGCACAGTTAAGCTCAGAGCCCCGGATGGTTGCGCCCGGGACACACATACACACACACTTAATGTGAGACCGACACATCACTAAGTAGCCGCGGGCAATAAGAATGCAGCATTGCCGTCACATCCGCCCCGCAGTCCAGTACAAATGTAGAAAACATTTAGAACGTGGATAGATCTAAGTGTGCCCAACCGTGAAGGGCCCGGGCCTTCAACTGTAGACATGGGCCTAGGCACAAGCGCTGGGACCCGACCGGAAGCTACCGAAAACTTCCACGGTAAGGCCCAAACGGTCTAGCAACAGCAGCAGCACCTCCCATATAGGGAGGGAGCCAGATAGTCGACGGCGTTTTGGCAATGACAAACAAAGTGAACACACTGCTGCGACACTGCACAAGTGTCTGCATGTGCGCAGGCTAGCCTGGGGTACTCGCAGGCATTGAGTAGTGTGGGGTGCAACAGCGCTGCAGTACAACAAGGCATTAAGAGCCATAGGCGGACTACAAACGCTAGGCAGAAAAGAGCGGCATTGAACACTGCAAGGATATGACCTGAAGGGCTTGAACGTTGGCGCTCTCATTTGAATGAAATCTTGGTGCATTTCAACTCTCTGCTCGTTACATGACTTTCTGGACTTCCGCATGATTGATCGTGACTTAGACCTATGCGTATCACGTTCATTCATTTTCTTGTATTATTATTATTATTATCTTATATTATTATTATTATTATTATAATTATATTATTATTATTATTATTATTATTATTATTATTATTATTATTATTATTATTATTATTATTATTAATTATTATTATTATTATTACTATTATTCTTATTTGTTGTTGTTACTATTTCATTGCGTACACCGTCTGTTCTGATCTCATTGTCAGTACAATCAGACATATGCATGTGAACCAGTACCTAGCTAGAGTTATTGTCTGGGTTCGCGCACGCGGGCCTAGAGCAAGTGTAAGTGCAGATTGATTGATGAATGGATGTAGGACGGGTGACAAGATAAGGCTCCAGGATGCGGAACATCCTATTACTCGTCTCTACGTGTGTAAATATCTTAGGTTGTTAGGTTGACAAGCTGAAGATGGGGTACTCCTGTGCGGGTCATCCCATGGTCTGTCTAAGTCTGAACCAGTTACACCAAAACAAGTGGTAGGATACTCATGTCTGAGTTATCCTACTGCTTGAGTAAGTCTGAGGTGAAGGCTTCTGTCGGAGTCTTCTTACTTCATACTTACATTTNAAGTGGTAGGATACTCATGTCTGAGTTATCCTACTGCTTGAGTAAGTCTGAGGTGAAGGCTTCTGTCGGAGTCTTCTTACTTCATACTTACATTTGATCGGACTATATTATAGTCCACCGATAAAATTGAAGTTTACATCGTTGAACTTCGTGTAGGGTGATAGTGAGGAGGTGTTGAGACCTTGTGACCTGTGTGTGATTGCAGGTCATCCTGATGAAGAGACTCCTCATGAGCCTATACAAGACTATATGCTGTTGCCTTATGGTAACAGGTTGGTTATCCAACTCAACCCTCACTCACTCTCTACACCCACACTTTGCATCAACCTTTGCACTAAATGGCATTTCTGTTTCGGGTCATTTGTCTAAAGGGTCTGTGTTTGGTCAAAAGAGGTCCTTGAATGACTAAGTCGAAAGGGCAATGTCTGGTTAAAAGGATTGGAAGCGTAAGTGTGATGTGTGTGAAAGTGAATGAATGGTTGACTCTTCTAGGACTGTGTAATGTGATTGACTGTTGTCTGCAAGTCAGTAATACGACCAGCCAGTATGCACGGCAACTCATTGAGAAACTTATGTTATCCTGGGCCTTCATCCAAACATTTCGTCAACGCGCGATCTTATACACTTGGTTCGAGTACCCAACCTCGTGTTTTCCCTGATTGTTAGGATTATTGCTGAGGCTACGAGCATTATTTATTTCTGGTTCATTTCATCTACATTGTTTGAAAGGTCAAATGACCTATGTTTTGATGAATTCAGACTGTTTTTGTGAATGTGCTACGTGTATGTGACATCTCCTCGCCTAATTACCCAGCCTTGTCTCATTTCACATGTATGTATGCTATGGTTAAAGGGTTTCATGGAGCGTTATCTCGAATGGACTTAATTACTAGGTAGGATGGGTAAATGTTTTATGAGGAACCTCTGATAATTTAAGTATCGAGCGGTGTTCTGCTTTGAAAATGGGATATGTCATGAGTCATACATATTAAAACTATTTATAGGCTAAAGCGTAGTATACGCGAACGTTCGTCAGTCGAGTCGACTTGATTTGAAAGTCGGTCCAGGAGATCAACGCCCCGATGCTCGACGTGTATACGAGTCAGTCTTAGGCGTTCAACCGCGCGTATGTCTATGCTACGGCGATCGAGCAAACGCCCTAGGTTGACCTACCTCTGCGATTGCATGTAAAAACCTTCGCACGTGGGTCAGTAGCTCAGCATACGCCCACCTAAGGGATGGTGACAGCTCCCGCAGGTGGAGGTATGTTATACCTCGCGGGATCCCTAACCTGTCGTAGGGAGTCGCGAGAGGTANATACGCCCACCTAAGGGATGGTGACAGCTCCCGCAGGTGGAGGTATGTTATACCTCGCGGGATCCCTAACCTGTCGTAGGGAGTCGCGAGAGGTATAGCACGCGCGCATGGTCGGAGTTGGTCTTTACGCTGAAACCCTTATAAAACTCCTGCGTGATACGACCGTGAAGTTCAACACCAAAAACTACTTTACGTCTGGGTGTGGGACCGACTCGCGCGACAGGTGGCACCGTTGCCGGGGATCTCGCTTTCCAGTCGAGGTCCTCAGTGAACGAACTCGGGTTTGGTAAAACGATGATCGCGGCAAAACGACAACCTTTGAATGAGCTGATATAACTTGTGATATATGAGTTGAGTTATTGTAGGATAGACACTTATAATGTTATACGCGTGAAGGAAGTGTGAAGTCACGCCGAAAATATCAATAGATGACGCATTGCATGATAATTAGAATACCTACTTGAAAGATATATCCGTTGGCTAGGTCGTTTGTCATAGAGTCTGAGTACAAGATTATAAATTAAACTAACCCTATTAGTCATTACTTACATAGTCCAACTAGATCGTCAAATTCTTGGAACTATATGATATACGCCCTAATGATGACCCTATCTTTCAACGGTTATCATATTGAGAAAATGTATCGTGTGACATATGAGTCCATCATGATGTACTTGAGATAATTGTCTTTTTCAAGGCTGTACTTAATATGGTATGATGATGAGGGTATTTGCCTAAAAGATTAGCTAATTCGTGAAGTTGTAATGACAAAAGGTCGTGCGCCTCTGTATGATAGGTGCATTTGGGGATAGTGAACGATGGTATATTAAGGGTCTGTCAAAATACAAAGGAGTCTTGGAGTTTGAAAGGGCAAGCTTGAGGTATAGGACGTTGTAGAAACCCGACTATAGACATATTGTGTGACGATATGAATAAGATAAATAAGAAAAAGTGAGAGATATTATGCTTAGTTGTCTTGATAGCTAAAGGGTCAACTATTTAGTAGAGAAACGATCAAAATATTATATTGATCTGGTATGGGATCTGATAGATGAGGTTGCTTATTAAAATGTATAATTTAAACCTTCAGAGGGTCATGAGATACAAGTTAATTATCCACTTAGTGACTAGCTAATCATTAAGGGACAAATAGTATAGTAAATATAATATCAGGTCATCTACGTGAAAAGTAGGTGTTTGTTTGAGGTTGTATATGATAGAGTACGATGACGACTTAGTTTTAGGAATCATTGCATAGAAAGTTTAATTATATCTATCTTATTTTGAAGCTACATGGATAGACTCAGACTGTTATCAATTGGTTACTCAATATAATCAGAGTATGGGAGAGCCCACTTAAAGGACAACCCGACTCCTCGAGTTGCGGTATTATATAAACAGTGTATGACTGAGTATGAATGAATGTATGAGAGCAATGAATGATATATGTTTCAAGTGACCTATCATACTAGGTTTTACTCTTCGTTGAATGAAGTTTGAAAGTATTGTGTATATATTTGATTGTCTGGTAACTGTTTGCGCCTGATTGGATCAGTTTATAAATTGCTCTCCCCAATAAGGATAGGCAAACTGTGTGAAATCCACATTCGGCATGGGACCGAAGGTGAATGGAGTGACCAACCCTTGAAGATAAGAAATTATCTCAAGGGAGGTCAGCATGCAGAACCTTTCCTTTGGGGGTTGCAACGTTGATTGATATCTTTGCCTGAGAGATTTAAAGAGGGTATAGTTAAGTCCTGTAGGCGGTATTGAGACTCACGCCGAAACAATGTTCCTGGTCCATTGTGGGGTGTTGTCATTTTTCCTTGTATAGGAGAGATGACTACATTACCGTTGAAAGGGAGGAAGGTGTTGTGATCATATCAAGACGCTGCTTATAGAAAAGACAACTGTTGTTCGCCACAAAGGAAGGAGTAGTGACCTAACCGCGTGTCGAGCAGAGTCATCTCACCTTCTTAGTCGAGGTCTCAATAACCTCGGTTATGGGAGGTGAGGTTGTCCTACTCTATTAAGTAGTCGATTGATGGGGTCGCAACATCGGAATCCGAGGGAGATGTGGTGAGGCTCAGTCCTAGAAGCGGGGCTCGGGATCTGGGATGTTATCCTTTGATCGGATTACACCACCCCTCGGCACGATAAACCCCTGTTAAACCTGAAGGAGTAGTATGTTTTATGTCATCGTTATCATTGTCATTGTAACTTCGCTTTGATTTGTTCTCGTACAGTCTCAATTGTAACGGTTGTTCTTATTGTTAACAAAGTTATCAGTTGCTGTTTGTTTAAATTGGTACGACTGATTGTTTTGGTATTGTATGAATTATGAATTATTTTCCTTACTGTCTCAAACGTTTCTTCTACTATCTTGAGTAATATTTCTTTTTTTGGCAGGAGAATGTCACTTACACTTGTATTGTAAAGTTTTGTGAAAACAGGGGGAAAACCCTGCGTATAGTAACGAGTTGCATGTGACATGTTCCTTCGATGGTGATATCGATCAGGATGATGGAATGTGGTTCGATTTTGATAACTGCCGTCAAAAAAGGGTAATCCGTTTTGGGGCAACTTAGCTTAATACTCAGATATTGATGAACTATTTTGAGTCCTATCAATTCCTTTGCAAAATTCTTTTGCAATCATTATGAAAGTGATGTTTTTCTTCTTGGATTCGGACAAGCAAAGAGTCAACAAATATTTATTTTAAAAATAATAGTTTTTTTTTATATATATACAAAATGACCCCGAGGTGCGTGTCTCACCGAGCTATGATCAAAGACTTGGAGGACACAACCCTGAGTGGCAGCCTGACGAATGCTCAATTTATTATCTCATTTATTTAAAAAACATCGTTCATCCACCCCAAGGGTTAACCTGAGGGCATAAATTACCAAGCCTATGGTGAAAAATTGGCATCGTTGGGACGTAACTCCCAGCGTTGGCTGTTGACCAAGTATAACCAGACAACGAACCTTCTGGTTTTGGCCTAGAGTTGAGACCTGAAGGGCGGCCGCCCTAGTGAGGGAATCAACTCAGGTAGTTACTAGAGGGGTCGAAAGTCAGGTTTAGAAACTCGGTAAAACCCTGGATAGGAGGATTTACCCGTTATTGCGTAACCAATACGGAAACCACTGTTAGTATAACAACACAGTGGGCCGCAACTCCGGCCTGATCAGCAGGACTGTGGTGGGTCATGATGGAGACCGTTGTCCTTCTGTATTAGGCTTCGGGCAGGACGACCAACAACTTTGGATTATGATATCAAGAGTTGAATATCCAAGGTCTCGGTTAGGACCCGCGTTTCACGGGTTGAGTTCACACGCGGACACCGATCCTGAAAACAACCAACGAATACCTGAGCCAAAGACTAAGGGTGTGGGGGAAGGAAATGTGCGTTGTCATACTTAACTATTTCATGTACTGTAGTACAGATCAAGTATCCCCACTTTAAGTCATTAAATCTATTTTATGTGGGAGACCCGGGTTAAAATCCCGGAAGTAATAATGAAAAGTGAGGTGACGATGTCAATCCTGAAACCACATTTCATTCCAGGATTCGGATTTGACGATTTCGTTGTCGGAAAACATCTTTTGTTTGCATATAATTCTCCAGGCGACGGGGACGTCGCTTAATGGGGTCTGGGATACTGTCGGACCAAATACCCTTAAATACCCTTACAAGGGTATTTGGCCATGTTTTTACAATCGACACATCGATTGCGTCGACCACCATGGTCGTGTCCGTCTGAACTTAAAGGTATACGTGTTCTTCGCACGACACTTTGAAACGACTTTCCTCGACCGTTGAGGCCGGGGCAAAATCGGTGAGAAAAATTCGTTAAGTATGCGCGCGCGTTGTTATGACGCACGCTGTGATGGTTAGGATCAACAAATGACAATTTTGTCTTCTTCTGTTCGGCCTCGAGTACCCGACACATCTATCTCTGCTTGGTGTAATACCGGCCTCCTTGCCTGCCACTTGAGTGTTTTCCCCGCCACGACCTTCAGTGTCACGACCATAGCTAGGTACTGGCCTCTTTGCCTGCCACTTAAGTGTCTTTTCCCGCCGCGACCCTGAATGTCGCAACCACAAGTAAAATACCGCCCCTTGGGCCTTCCGATCAACTAGCAAGTACCTAGATGGGTTGCACACACACTCAAACCGACAAGCACTCAGGGAGGCACTCCGGTCGGTAAACGTGCGAGCACGCAGAATTAGAAATGGGCTCAGGCCACTAGGCGGGTTGAGTCCCACTCCTATACACATACAAGAGCAGCTCCTCTTCTACTCGAAGTAGGAGCTAGCTCAGTAGGTTTCGGGGCAGACCGTCAAGCTGGAGACACAGGAATCGAATCTGCCCCGACCTCGAGTTAGCTCCTTTTTACAAGGAGCTTTTTTTTCGCTTTCACCCGCAGATGACTAGCGGGGACTTGAACCCGTGACCTCGAGATCAAAATTAGTTAGAGTTAGTAACAGTTAGCCTCGTTTGAAAACGAGGGCCCGACACTTGGCACTACAGGGTAGTAAGTAGTTAGTTTTTTTTTTTTTTTTTTTTTTTTTTTTTTTTTTTTTTTAACGATTAGATTCCCCTTTATTATTTTATTTTCTTCTTTTCCTTTTATCCCGTAGTTATTTCCAATGGCTTGTTTTGATGAATCTATCGCGGGACCTGCGACAGATTCATCGAAAAGTATCCCGATAGAGGGGGGGGGCGATCGAGGAGGAGACGGCCCCGGGGTTGTAGGAGGAGAGTGAGGCGGAGGGCGCACGAAGGAAGGGAGAGGAGCACAGCGACAGAGGCAACCGGCTAAACGTGGGGAGGACAACAGTGGGAATGCACGGGGAAGGAGAGGAAGAAAAGGGAGAAGAAGTAGAGGGAGAAGAAGAAGGAGAAGAAGAAGAGGAAGAAGAAGAAGAGGAGGAGGAGGAGGTAAAGGGAGAAGGCGACTTACGTGGTAGTAGGTGCGCCCTCCCTTGTAGTCGCAGATGGCGACGTGAAAATTAGGCCCATCATCACGCGACTTGTTCGCGCGCTTGTGCCTGTCGCGTGTCTCATGGCCGGGTCTCGGTAGGCTGCACATTGTAGCGGATCTTGATGCGTTGCTTTGCGGGACGACGACGATAACGACGACGACTACTATGACTACTATGACTACGACGACGACGACGATGACGATGACGATGACGACGACTATGACGACGACGACGACGACGGCGATGACGAGGATGAGGAGAGAGAGAGACAGGTAAGTCTCCTACCCCTCGACTGACTCCCCTATACCTTCATCGATAGAACGTACTAAAACGAATGGACTTATCGCTAGACATG
>BFEA01000073.1:824993-837446 GCA_003427395.1 Chara braunii | reverse complement strand
TGTGTCGGGGTTGTAAGGGGTGGAAGGGGTGCATGGGGGGGAATGCGTAGGGGTAATAGGGGGTAGGGGGAATGCACGGGGGAGGGGGGGCAGCAGGATGGGGTGGGCGCGGGAAGGGGGGTTGGGGCTTGTAGTGGTTTAGAGGGCTTCCGGGTAGGTTTGGGGACTGATGTAGAGGGGTTGCTCAACGGTGGGTGCCAGGCCGGTCAGTGTTGGTCTTATTCGGTGGTATGAGGGGTGCTTCGGGGGTCGGCGGATTTTTTTTTTTGTGGGGGGGGAGTGCGCTGGTGCATAGGGCCACGTGTCCTAGCCCCCGCACACCATTTCAGTTTTTCCGAAAAGCGGGGAAGCGGCCCATTTTCGTGTTTAACGAGAATTCAATGGGAGTTTTTCAGTTTCAACGGGATTCAACGGGAGGTGTGGGGATCTTAATTCCCCCGTTCCCCGTTAAAAAGACACACAGGAGAGAGGATCAAAGATTGCAGGCGGCTATTACGGAGGCCAAGAACTGAGCAAGAAGGAGGTGTAGAAGAGATGGGGTTACTATAGAGGTTCAGGTAACTGTCTCATATCACGAGACAGAAACCTCCACGGGGACAGCGGAGCGTGAGCAACAACAACTGGACCGGGACTCTTAGGCAAAATATGAAACCAGCGATGTAGAGACCCAGTCCTGGCACAGTTTGGAGCAGTGGCGACGGGATCACCTGCCGGCTCAGTCTGTGGAGGACGGGTTAGAGGCCAGCTCTCGACGACGAAGAGACAGAGTCGCGAGGCTGTTACGAGCAAAAAGGAGATAGCTACGACGACACACGAGTATTAGCAGCACGCGCAAGCTACAAAAGTCAGGCCTTGCGAGAGATACATGCAAGAAATTGTTGTACTCTTCTCGATTAGATCATCTAAGTTTTCGTTCGGTCTGTGTCACTCAGCATTACTAGCTCCATCTTTGTCATGGTGAGATGAAAACGAACGTGCGAACGAGGTGTCAGCAATGTGGGTAAGGGGCGCGGTGCACTAGTGGTGGATGCAAGTTTTCAAAGAAAGAGGAAAGCATAACATGTGTGATCTCACTGCCGACGTCATTCATACTGCCTTTGCATCCCCGTGAACTATTGCATGCGAGGCGAGAGCTGATATGCCGCACTAAGTCACGGTACTGACAACATACACAGGCGGTTGAAGCGAGAGCTGCACAAAGAATCTAATCGGTCCGGATGAAAGATGAATGTGCGGCACAATATACGAGCGGGAAAGGGGTACCATTCGAATCAGGCTTGCATAAGGCTTCCCTTGAGAGTTCTATGCGTGAGCTCGTCGTTGATGTCAACTGTGTTGCTTCCATGTGCTCCAGTCTGACCTGCGAATCAGATGTACCCCTCTCTATAGTCGTCATGGCGAGTTAAACGCTAACACACGAAGCAGAGTGCAAGCAGTGTGTATGTAAGTCATGAAGTAAGACTTCATGGAAGTATGAGATGAAGCTTTGACATGGGCATGAGAGGGACATACAACGAGAGAGAGCCGTGAAATTAAAAACATTGTAGTGTGCCAGAACTTGTGAAGTCGGATAGAGGTTAAACTTTCGTACGAATTCTACGCGTGGGTTGTCCGTTGATGTCAATGGTTGACCATCTTGCATGTTTTCCAGAGTGGAAGAGAGTCAGTGAAAATGGTCATGCGGTAGTATCACTTAACAGAAGATGGCACAAGCGAATGAAGTTTGACGTCCTGGGTGATCTTCGTTTATCATTTGTGAGGAACAAACAAGACTGGAAGCGCAATTGTACGTACACTATTATCTTAATATCAATCATGTCAATTTCATGTACCCTTCGTCGCCTTTGAAGCAAACTCATTCATGGTTAGTTATCTCCTTTTTTTTCCTTACGTTATCGTCACCGTTACGAAGAGGAGTATTACGCTGAAGGAAGCTAAATTGTGAAGCGGATAAGGTTGTTTGTCCAATAGATGAGCGGAGTTGGAATGTTAGTAGTGAGTTTTGTTTGATGAGCGGATAGTTGTTGTATGCAAGCTAGTGTTGACGTTATTGGTTTCCATGCACGATTTGACCCCCTACAACCGTGAGTGACTTCAGAGATCTGTGGTAATCAACTTTGGTCGATCTGAATGTACATGCTTATGTTCGGGTGCGACTCTTTGCTGCTATTGTGAATGTCATGAGCTTGGAGGTTTCCATCATATACATCCCGCTCTTTGCGTTCCTGAATTCCTTTTCTGCACAGGTTGGTTGTGCTCTTGAGACGTAAGTTGCCCACGAAGTTGGTAAGCTTAGAGTACTAGTTGTACGTTGCATCATACATGGAGAGTGAGTTACTATTTCTGACAGTTCTCACTGACTCTCAAAAGTTAATTCGAGTTTTATGTGATTGACACCCAGGAAAAGAGACTTGTGATGATAAGCGGTGAGAGTGTGTGAAAATTGTGACTAAGAAATTTTATGACACTAATATCTCTTCCTAAAAATGATAGGTACTTGCACTGTATTTTGAGGACACTAATTTTAAGGACTCCTACTCTTGCTTTGCCTTATCTGACCATCTCATTCTCCACCTTTTATTATCTTATATTTGTTTCAAAGCTTTAAATAACTTCAATCTTGATAGATGCAATTTTCGAGTAGTACCTCGTACTCTTGCTTGGTGGAGGGATGATGAACAAACAAGCCATTTGAATTCAATGAAGTTCTACAGTAAGTGTCTGGCTTATTTGAGTCTACTAACAAATCTAAAACCTACAAATCAAAACCGGATAGCAAGTCTTTGTTTTCATCTCGAGAGAGAAGTAAACATGTAAGCAAAGAAAAATTGAAGTAAATGTATTGTTAATTCTTGTGTCTCATGTGAATTTTTGTTGGACAGGTAAGAAACAACGTGTTATGAGAAAAATTGCGTACTTGCTCGCTAAAGTTTTACTTGATGAGGATTAAGTTCGGTGTCATTTGTTTCGAGCTGCTTCATAAAAGAGATGAAAGGGTGGTAAAAATTCGTAGTAGATTGAGGATTGTCGTAAGTCGATAACTTATCAACAACAATGAACGTGTTTTGAACTTATTTAACTCATGATCTGGATTGACAGATTGAGAATCGTTAAAGGGTAAATTCTTAAAGCTAATTATCCGATGAAAATGTGAGTCAGCCACCGCATTTTGATAAAACATATAAAGGTCTTAAGTCAATATTTCGAAGCAAAGTGATTATAATAGCACGTTTGTCTTCCTTTTAGTCTTACTCAAGTTTTAGTGAAACCTTCTTGATTTTATGTTATTGCATGCGAGTTGTTGCTTTAACGAGAGTCTCAAGGAAAAACAACTTCATGATTTGAGATCACTGCGAATCATTTTTCTTCATTATTACGCAAGTCTATGGAATACCCCTGCAGATTAAAGGTGGTATACACAAATTCATTTTTTCACGACAAAGTGTCTTTCATTCGGATATCGCTATAGACGTAATCCATCCCGTGCAACATTTAAGCATAAAATACCTCTAGTGGTACCTTGCGAAGTATTCGACTAGGGACTGGTATGATTGGTAGCTCACGTCGTACTCGAATGAAGATTGTTAGATGTTATAGATTGTATTACATAAAAACAAACACCACTTTCAACAGCGCTCTGTGTTGTGTATGAAGGACGACAACACCTACTATTATCTTGTGTTATAGGCGAACGGGGATAGTACTCCACATTGTCCACAATACTTATGCGTTGTATGACATCACGACAAATTTTTATTAAAGCATCCTTATATCTTCTACATATAGAAACTGCACAACTATACTGTGAGTAATATATGAACAAGGAGTGAGTACTTGTAGCTAACTCTATACTGTCACCATTGTAGCGAGTGTATGTTGTACGCGGAAAGGTACTATACGAATGAGTATTGTGATCAGCCACGTTCTGTATACGACTCGTATGGGACATGTCGCTAGTGGTAGCCTGTTTTGTATACGAGTTGTGTGGTGATTGGTAACTCCCCGAGGTCCTCCTGCTGTATATAAACAAAGACCATGCAATCTTGACTTCTGCTATGATAAAGCACTAGCAACAGATTGTGCATTGAGAAGAACGTAGCTGAACTTTAGGTGAGAAGACTACTAGCAAGACTTTCTAAGAAAGCTCGGAGGTAATCACTTACAACGAGTGACTTGACTTTAACAACATCGTTAATCAGGCTCAGATACCACAAGTACATTGAGGACTATTACAAGCAAAATGTGAAGGAGAGAGTCATATATAGCGCTGACACTCTAGTAATGATCAGCACCCTCTACCGAAGCAAAACCGAAAGCTTAGAAGATAAGACCAAAACTCCCTCTGGCTTGATGTTAACAACGTGTTGGCAGACCCATACAACTAGGGTTTTCGGTAAACATCTTAAACTAAGCACTTGGTACTCCAGATTCCAGAGTTTTAAAGTTGCAAACTCTCCTCGTGTGCAGAACCTACTGTTCTATTGGTCGTTCCTTTATGTCACAGGGCTCTTGTCAAGATTGAGACATCAGAACAGAGAAAAGATCATGAGGGATGTGGATATTTTGGTGATGAGGTGCAAGATTAATTTAAAACAAATATGAGGGATGGGAGATGGAAGCCGATCAGGACATGAAGTTCATAAATAAATCTTGAGAGGACGTGTTGTCCAGATAATTGAGGAGGAAAAGTATATTGAATATGTCTTCTATTTCCACGATCGCAATGGCAAGCTGCACAATATTGGTTCTTCTCTAGAGACCTTTGAGCAGGCTGGCGAAGCTCGGGTGAGTGTAAATGCTCTCAGACTCTTCTCTCTCAAATACCTTATCAATAAATCAAGCAACAAGTGTCATTCGGTAATCCAGAACTCTTCTCAACATCCTGTTGTCATCAATCAGCAATCAATGGTCTGTTTCTCCACAACTCTCTGTCATCTAAGACATCACCAGTGATTCTTTGTCAGGACTTATTGTTATTTGGACATTGTCAGTCGTCACGGAGATCAACATTAATCAGACACGGCTCTCATCAGAGATATTCGACTAGTGGATTCGTCATCAACACCTCGTTGGTCCTCCTCTACCTGAGTCCATTATCATTCAGATCAGTTTCAATATTGATCTCAACACATGAGTACTATTACTTCATTCTCTGTCAGTGTGTCGGTGTTGACCGACCTCAACAGGATCGTCTCCAAGGATGCTTTCCGTCACCAGTATGTCTCTGCAGTTGGTTTCAAACAAGGAGATTTGTCAATCTTCGTAAACCTTACTGAGTTTGCAGAGGGAACTATCCTGGATTTAAGGATCTATGTGAAGAAGGGGAAAGAGACTCATGAGCACTTTGTTGAGGAGAGAGCACAGGTGCTTTAAGGGAGTGTAAAGCTGCTTTATAACTTTGGCCCTAAGCTATACTCTGACTACCCTACAACTCCAATTCCTTTCTACCTCATCGATAGTTCTTATTCAGTGATCTGGTTGACCTGGCCAAAAGGTATGTTTCACCAGCAGAGATTGACTATCCGGCAGTGACTAAACCATATAAGTTTTCACATCTCAAGCGAGGAATCTTCTTCAGACCATATCTCCCCACTCTGTGGGAAAAATTCTATGTTATGCTTGACTTAAAAATCTTTGGCCTTGGATGAATGCATTCGGAACTTATGGGTTTTACGTGACTCTACATCACTAGACCACAATCTTAGGAGGTACCTAGGCATGGCTCAAGGCGCTCGAGACGAACAACTAAGAGTGAGATTGAGGATGAGAATAAAGAGGGATGAGTGAGAACTCTTGACGAGTGTTGGCCACGTCTTTTCATCTGTATTTTCTGAGATTATTATGAGTTTTCACCTTCCCTTATTCATCTTGTTTTTGCCTTGAGTTAAGTCAGTTTTGATCTTGTTTCATTGACATTGTTTGATGATATGCTCTTTGCTAATCATGTCACAGTTCTTAAACTTATAAATTCACAATCCTGATGTGCTATATATTTTAATTTTAAAATATTATTTGCACAAATTGCAAATGTTATTTCGAATCATAATCAAAGATTCCTAAGACAGGGCAACGACGTAGACCATAATCAAACGGTCTCGCTCGAAGCCGGACGCACTCAATAGGAAGGGATTTGCGTTATTCATTAATTATTTATTATAAAATTTAAACAAAATCCTGCATGAAAGCCTGTTGTTTTTTCGATCGAGAGAAGTGGCTTGATTGAAAAAAGTGCAACAACGTGCCAATAAGGACCGTACCAGCATGTGCCTCCGTTGGGGGATGATGCACGAAGTGGACGTGTGGAACTGTACATACGAGTGGAAGAAGAACACAAGCGCTTCTTCGGAGCCTCAACAGATGCACGCAGCCTTCCGCTTCGGCGTGAAGAATAACCCTCGGCTCTGAACACAATCGTTTCTTTGGAGCCTCAACAGACTCACGCGGCCTTCCACCTCAGCGTAAAGAACAACCCTCGGCCCTCCGTCATGCACCGTCATTCTATACACAACTCACAACCCAATGAGTCGAATCACTTTCCTAGCATGTATAACGATGGTCCGTACAGTGTTATGTGACGAAACACAACCCCTGGCAACAACTGTTCCACTCTGCCTGTGCAGGTGGTGCACAAAAACATGATAGAACGGCGTCACCGTCAATCGTCGTGGAAGATACGGTCTTTGCCACAATACTATGAAAATTTTGCGCTATCCCACTTGGAAAGATACACCGCCATGATTTTTGTCGTTTGTGCATGCCAGAGACATAGGATTGAGGCTCACATTTTTTCTATGTATTCAGGCCCTCGCCACACCACTCTCGAAATGTAAAAAAGACAAAAATATGGATGGTGCATCTGACCATGTTCTAGTGGGAAGTTCATTCTCATTTTGCACATTTTGAGAGTAGTGTGGGGATGCCCTTTGTAAGACTACCAGACACACGCAAACGAAATCATATGGACATGAAAGTGGCCAGATGCATTCCCATAAGTGTCTGATTCGAAATCGCATCGACAGGAAAGTGGCCAGATGCATGCCCATAGATGCCCGATTCGCTGTGCTGCACCTGAACGGCATGTCCTCCCGTTTCAAATATGACATCTCAACACACCAAGAAAAGGTGCCCCCCCCTCCCCCCCTCACCAAAGACTAAACCCCACCTCGTCCCACAAAACCAACACACCCTTGAAAACTAAGTGTGCTCACTCCCCAACTGCGAACGCTCGAAATGGGGCAGCGTAAGAACTGTACGATCCAAACCCACAACAACGATTCTTCCTTCTTGTGGTTGACTATTTTCCCTCAACTGTTGCTACATGCACAACTTTCTCTGGGACGACGTGCTCCATATATGAGGTAAAAAATGCGCGGAGAGATCGACGACATTTGAAAAATCCGACCAACTCTGTTTCTTTTCCTTGTTATTGTTTCTTTGAAAATTGTAAGGTCGCATTTTACAATCTAATACCCCGCATTCATAAAAAAAAAAGCGATACCGCACACATGTTGCACACAGGTCACACACTGTCACATCAGATTAACCATGACTCTATCCGTTTGCTAGTGGGACCATACTCCCGGGCGCGAGCCTCAGAAGTAAAAAAAAAAAACAAAGGTATGGGACTGGGCCTGGATATTTCCAAGGAGTAAAAAAAAAAAAGTGGTATCGGAGCCTGTGCATTTCTGGAAAAAAAAAGAAAAGGGTAGGTCCTGAAAATGGGCCTTTCCCTTTAATCCTGGGCTTGGGCCTCCGCGTCGAGGTTTCCAGAAAGTCGAAAAAAAAAAAAGAGAACTTGGCCTGAATCCTGGACCTGGGGCTAGGCATGGGTATGGGCGTGTGTCGCGGACCTCAATTTGACTCAGGGTCAGGGCCTTCGGTTTTACAGAGAGGCGGGTAACGGTGAACAACAAAGACGGTTTCAAGTGCCAAGCTCGGTGATTTTTCCTGCTCAGAATAATGCACATGACAATCTGAAAAACTTAAGAGTCTGTAGAGTAGGTTGTAATCTCCCCAGGGGAAATATCAAAAACTTTAAAAAAAATCATTTTGACCGTGAAATAATTGTCACGAAGATTCGGAACATTCACCATTTTTGCCACTCTGCTATATGTCGGCCAAGGGAAAGAGTATTGCAAGTTCACTGATTTTTCACGTTCAGAAGAACGTGTGAAAAAATCTGAAAATTACAGAGCCTGCTGAATTGGTTTTGATATTTCAAGAAAAACATAAAAATCATATCGACATTGAAATAATCATCATGCGAGTTCAACACTTTTTTCATTTTCACCACATGTCATGTGTCATCCAACAGAAAAAGTACTTAATCTTCAGTGATTTTTCGAGCTCTGAAGAATTTTAAAAAGAATCTGAAAATTTTGGGGCCTGTAATTTCGTTGCGATCAGGGTTACCAGCCCGTACGTACAAAGGCCCACATGCGGACCTCCGAATGTTTGTGCGTTCGTTGCCCCGTTCCGGGTCCGAACCTGAAGGGGTTCGGCCCCCGCCAAAAAATATTTTGGCACCGAAAAATAATTTGTTTTTTCTAAGTGTTTTTTTGTGAGTTATTTATAATGTGAGGTACATGCCCATAAATTTTGAAGTCATTTTGCTGATCCAAAAAAACTCTAAAAATCTCCAAAGATGGAGGTGTCAAAACGTGCTCGCCAACTCACGACTTTGTTTTTTTTTCACTTTTTACTTTTTTTTTCACTTTATTTCGGGGGCTAAACAATTTTAATATTTTGTGAAACTTTTTTCATTAGTTTCGTAGTATGTGAAGTACACATCTGTAAATTTTCAGGGCATTTAGCTATGCCAAAAAAAATAAAAAAAACTCATCAAAGATGGCGATGTCAAAAACGGGTTTGCGCACTCACTAATTTTAATTCTCTAATTTACTAGGCTACCAGCCAGGCCGCCCGGTTCCTGGGTGGCTAGCCCGTGCAAGGACCTCCCAGCAAACAAAAAAAAAAAAACAAAAAAAAAACATTCCAAAAAATCCAAAAAAAACTATTTTATGCAGAAAAATAAACTAGACAACGTTTGCCTTAGGGTCACATCGAAATTCTTCACCAAATTTAAAATAAAAATAAAATTCAAAAATAATTTTTTTTTTAATGTTTTTCTTTTTTTTGGCCCGGCCGGGCAAGTGACCCTGGGGGCGAAGTCCCACCGCCGAAGTTGAGTTTTCTCAACACTGACCTTTCTATCACGTGTGGCATGATGAGACGTAGCTCTGCCGTTGATGTATTGAGAATCTAAGGGTACCAAAATACAGGAGAATAACCTATTAGATTTTGTCGTTTTGTATATTTTTTCTTTGACGTGAAATTTGTTTTGTCGTATGATTTGGCCTTTTCCGTTTGGGCAGGAAACCATTTTCCTTGGAGAAAACTACCCTATCGAGGGTAGGGTACATTTTTCAACTTATGTGCCTTTCGTTTTTTTGTTTTTTTAGACATCATTACACCCTGAAATGGAGGAACTCTGACAGCTGTGTTTGGCTCTTTAGCATCGAACTCTCGTCCTTCTTTGGGCAATGAACGCATCTGGCCATCCATGTTATCCTTGTCCATTTTACGAATGGTGACCTCCTGTCCCCTCACCACGGGAAGTATCATTTTTCCACGAAGACATTCACTCCGACTATGCCAGACGTGTTCTATTTCTCCGAGTTACTTAATAAAAAATAAGGAGGAAAGTTGTTTCTAACATTTTTTTTTCAGTTTTTTAATTTCCTGTTTCGAATTTATTAATGTCAAAATGGTGTCACACGGTTGCGTTTTCTAAACTTAAACTTGGGCGGTGAAACTTCACTCTGGGCCACTCTGGAAGCCTAGTTCATTTAGTAATTTCTCTTTTTATTTTTCTTATTTTTCTTATTCGTGTTTATTTTCCGTATTTTACTTTTATTTCAAATTTTGTAAGGAATTTGGATGTAATGCTCAAGCAAATTTTGTTTATTTGGGGCCGCGCAAAAGTGCGCTAACGCAGAGGCGGTGGCGGCGCCCGGTCGTCGTTAGTCGCGGCTGAGTAGGATGCAACGTCGGGGCATGAGGACTCTGATCTTTCACGAGGCACCTACCCTGCCAGGCACCATAGCTGTGTGAGAGCTATGGCAATAGTGCCCTTGCGTAGCCTAGCCCTTGAGTGGGTAGGGAGTGCCTCTGCACTCGTACGCCAAGGCATCCTGGCAGCCTTGTATCTGATCTGTATACCGACCTTTATACCAACCTACACCTATGAAGCCATTGACATCAGAGGAGCCGTCTCCCCATAACTGCAGGGGGGGTTCCTTTTTCACCATCTATTGACATCGTGGTTTATCTGATTGCACACCATATCCACTGTCAAGTTCTTACAGTACTCAAGCCTTCGGAGTTCTGATGAAGACCAACTACAGCGCCATCGGAGGCAGTGGGAGAGCTTACGTTGGTGGTGGGACTGTTGTCGGCATTGCCGAGGGTAAAATGAGTTTTAGTCTGTATCTGGCAATGAAGGCGGTGATGTTCTTCATTTGCACTCCAATAAGAAGTGGATACGTAGGGTAATGTTAGGATTTTCTCCTTTGTTTGTTTGACCGCAGGTTGGGCATGGATGACGTCCTGGGTAATACTAGTAGAGGTGCTGCCGAAGCAGTGCGAGTGCGAGAGGTGGCAGTGGGAACTCTCCTGGTTAGGTAACAGGAGAGACAAGGGGGAGCAAACTTGAGCTGTACCCACTAAGATCGTTATACCTATCGAGATCCAGGGGTGTGTGGTGGGAAACTCGTCATGGCAGCTCAGGCTCTTTTGGGTTTGTGTATAGTAAGGAGGAAGATGTCTTATGCAACCTGTGGACTCTTTAGGGTTAGATTGGGGGTAGTCTTTGTTTGTCAATGGTACTTAGTTCTCATGTATGATTGAGATTCACAATTTCTTTACATTCTTAAGCGCTAAGGTATGTTTGCAGTGGTTTAGGCTGATACTCATGGGGTTGGATGATATGAGAGACCCGATGAAGAGCAAATTAGAGTTGTATCCATTGGGTGCGTAGTGGGAAACCCGTCTAGGCAACAGAGACTCTTTACAGCATTTTGGATAGTGAGGATGAGAGGGTAACCCTAATGTTTATCCCTCCCTCCTAGCTCTTAGTCATTGAGATTGTATTTTCTCCTTTTTCTAGTTTGATAGATCTTGGAACCCTCCGCTTTTAGCTGTTGCATTTCTTTGATCGCTTAGTTGTCTCTTGATCCCCTTGAGAAGTATAATTCTTACTATCTTTGTTCCGGTGCTGAGACTGCTCTTAGTGTTTCATTTTTAGAAACACATTTTGTTGAAGTATCTTAGGATTGAGAGAGAGGGATAATTGTTATCCGCGATGCATGGGAGTAAATTTGTGATTTTTCCTCCTTGTCTGTTTTAGGTATTTTTGCCATTGTTAAGTTGGTTGTCTTTGTAGTCAGAATAAGAGTATTTAGCACAAAGGAGCAGTGGGAACACCAATGGTTGGAGGAAATGAGAGACCCGGTGAAGAGCAAACTAGAGTTGTACCCATTGGGTGCGTGGTGGGAAACCCGTCCTGGCAACAAAGGCTCTTTACAGCATTCTAAACAGTGATGATGAGAGGGTATCCCTACAGCTGTTTGTCTACCGACAGTGGCACTACGGGGGCAGTGTGAGTGTCTTCGTCAGTGGTGGGAGCGTTAGTCGGTTGTAGTTATTATAAGAATAGTTAGCACAAGGGAGCAGTGGGAACACCAATGGTTGGACGGAATGAGAGACTCGGTGAAAAGCAAACTAGAGATGTATCCATTGGGTGCGTGGTGGGAAACCCGTTTAGGCAACAAAGGCTGTTTACAGTGTGATTGGACAATGGTGATGGAAGAGTAATCCTACAGCTCACTCTTTTTGCCCAACTCCTGGTCTTTGAGTTTTAGGTTCTACTGATAATTAGGGGAGGAAGTCTCTCGGTGTTAGTAGAATTATTCCCGGTCAGTCGCGTCGATTGTCTCGCTATGTTTTGTCTTTTTATAGACAATATTAGTACGCCCAGCCCCAATATATGTTAAGACTCTTAAGAGTAAATTTAGTATGTATTTGGATTGAATTTTTAGATTGGATTTGTATCTAAGAATTTAGCATGCTTTTGAAAATAATTTTAGGGTTAAATTGAAAATTCTCGTGAATTGTTTTGTGCATTTTCTAGATTTGCAGTTTATACCTCGTTGTTGTTTGCCAATAGTGTTTCGATCTTAGAAACATGCTGGTGTCTTCCTGCGCAGCAAGGATATTATACTGCAATAGTTTTACTCTGCAATTTTTTATTTTTAGAAATTCCTTTAAGGGACAATGGACCCGGTTTCCAGAAGCCTAATGCTGAGTATTGACCTCAGCACGTTTGTACCGGGTTGACATGTAGGGGTGTGTTCCCGGGGCCCCAGTGGTCTCATTTCTAATGAAAAGTGCTAT
>BFEA01000073.1:809943-823711 GCA_003427395.1 Chara braunii | reverse complement strand
AAAAAAAAAAAAAAAAAAGATACAACCCACGGATAACAGGATTGACCCTTTCCCCCTCCCTTCAATGGAAGGGAGGAGCCCTCGCAGATGACCTGACGTTAGCATGTGAAAACGCGGTAGAAGCCTTAGAGGAAGTTAAAGTAACTCTAGATAAGTACTGTGTGTTGTCCGAGGCATCAATTAACTGGCACAAGTCAGTCATTTTCTTACCAGACAAATACTCACTCAAAGTGGACTGGGGATTGCGACAAGTCCCAACAGGTGATTCAAAAAGGTTCTTGGGAGTGTTGGTATCTCTATCAAACTGTTCTACAACTCAGGATCTACAGTTATCACAGAAGGTGGTGAGTCGCATTCTTAGCTGGCAAAGAAGCTTCAAACTGTCCCTATTTGGGCGGACACTGGTCCTTTCTGCAGCAGCGTTCTCGGTCCTATGGTACCCCCTTTCTATGGTGAGATTGGGAGACGTTGCGTACAAGCTCATAAGGAGAGCCGCCGCTCAGTACCTATGGAAGCCAGGGGAGACAAGAAGACGGAGGCTTCATCTCCAAAGTCTCTTTGGAAACGGTCACGCAGACAAGGTCTGAGGGAGGCCTGGGGGTGTTCGACCCTGGGGATCAGAATCTGGCTGTATTGGCTAAATGACCAATCAGAGGAATGTTTGATGACAATTCGAAGTTGTGGATTCAGTTGGCTGAATACATCCTGAGCCGTGAATGGA
The DNA here is from genome assembly GCA_003427395.1 of Chara braunii. Taxonomy (NCBI): domain Eukaryota; kingdom Viridiplantae; phylum Streptophyta; class Charophyceae; order Charales; family Characeae; genus Chara; species Chara braunii. Next base: position 822,990 of record BFEA01000073.1, on the reverse strand, counting down.
ACCTTTCAGAACCAAGTCACGTCTGGATCTGCCTTCTCATTCCCTCCTTTGCTAGTAAACGTCCCAAGTCGCGAGTCTGTCAAGACATTCTGTATGCCTGGAAGAAGCTACATCCAAGAAATTTTACTCCACCTATGACAAAATTGGAAGTGGCAAATCAGATTCTGTTTGATAATCCACTGATACTACAAGAAAATCAGGAGATTTTCGCGACAGGCGAAGGTGGTGGAACCTTTGGCAGGGCCTGGATTGAGAGGGGGATAATTCAAGTCAAGCACTTGTGGGTTTCAAATGAGAACCGATGGATTACCGATCAGGAACTCAGACAGAAATTGCCTAGATTGTGGAATGTCATACGTCACCGTCAAGATTTGTTAGCTGCCATTCCAGCTTCGTGGGCTAACCTGCTAAAAGCGGAAACAAAACATAGTGCAAACGCGTGGGTTTTAGCAGATGAAGGTACAGGGAGAATATGGAAGATTGTAGATCCGGATCTGATGACAGGAATACGGGTAGAAGACTGGAGTTTGCCACTGCTATCAAACCACCAGGGGGCAGGTGAGACCGTACTTAGAAGATTGGGAGAGGCGACAGTCTCTTCCACACTAGAGCTGCCGGAGGTGAGGACAGTGTGCAGCAGGGACCAAAAAGGTTACCTTCCTGGGGACAGCATCTAGCTTTCGAATTGAACCTACGGCTTGCTCTTGGAAGTTGGAGGTCCCGGCAAGCCAAGGTAAGGACCCGATCCCAGTGTTTGCTTATAAACCAAGGACGGGAATGGTTATGCTGAGGAATTCAGTGCCCATATCACCGGAGTCAAAAGCAGCAGATAGAATGAAAAAAGTAAAACATAGTAGAGTAGGACAACCGGATTGGAAAGCCCTTTGGAAGACTCTGATGTGGCTGCCCTCTCAGAAGGATGCAAGTTTACTCTGGCTTCAGTCCTTTTTGGCAGTGGCCACATCTCTGTGGCTGAGTCAAAAAGGGATGGCAATTAGGAAAACTTGCGTCAGATGTGATTGGGGATGGGAAAGCAATGCCCACCTATGGTTATTCTGTCCTCTATCTGACGAGCTATGGAGCTGGTGGATAGATCTATGGAATATGGTCAATGACTCTGCTTGGTCCTGGACTGATGATTGGATACTTTACGGGTCTTTGCCAGCACAAGAAGGGAGCTACTGTAGAGGATGGGGCTACATAGCACTGGTCTGTAGAGGGATCATTCTCCAGGAGATTTGGAGATCAAGAAATTAGCTAATTTTCAAGAACAGATGGATTGGACTTCATGAGCAGCAACAACAGATTAAGGGGAACACCCGCCGAATGATTTTCGCAGATTGGCAGGGTTGCCCCAGAAGTAAGAAAAAAGGAAGAATTTGGTTTTCGCAAACTTTGACCAAGAGCAACAATTTTGTCTCAATAGCACCTGATCAGAGGTTAGCCTTCGCCCAATGGCTGAAACCGCCGTGAGGTTTCGGGCCCAGGTAGGGCCAGGCGTAAGACGCCAAAATGTGTGTGATTGGGATATCTTGTTTTAAAGGTTGAAAACAATGTAGTCATGATAGACTCAGTGTGGACAGGCTTAGGCAGGCAGTACGAGATAGAGAAAGCGATGTTATTCCTGCTCTAGCCCCTGGGTTTGTAGGACTTTTCAATGGGAGGCGTATTGGACTCGTTTTGAGTCAAGTGTTTCAATTATAGTACCTTACCTGGCTAGAAGTTCTACAATGTCTGATAAGGCAGCCTTTTTTTCTGTGCTTCAAGGTTTAACTTTTTTGGAAAGTGCTTGCAAGGGACGCTGGACCCGGTTTCCAGCAGTAGTATTGATGTATCAGACACAGTTGGTGGAACTGCGAGTTTGGCTCGAAAGCGAAACTGGCTGATGCTGCCAGGATAACTCCAGGTTGATTTGTGAGGTCCCCGGCCTCGTCCCAATGCTTTTATGAAATGAATTAGAAGCTTTAAAAAAAAAAAAAAAAAAAAAAAAAAAAGAGGCGCGCGGGACGGGGGCACGAAATGACAACACCTAGAGACCTGCAGGGGAAAAAAAAAAAAGATCCAGGAATGTCCGTGTCCGAAATGACGATGAAACCGCAGCAAAACGACGCATTTGGGGACGAAGCGAGAGGCGGCGCCGAAGCGTTCAATCCTCGTGACGCGCGTGCGTTAGCGTTAGGGTTTGCAAGGTGTGCGGAGTTCACACGCCATACCCAAGCGCGCTCAGCACGGGGGAGGCGAGTCACGCAGCGGTCAGCCTCTTGGAGAGGCGGAGCAACAAGTGACAGAGCTTGTCGGGGGCAGGGGCAGGTATAGTGGAGAGGTAAGGGAGTGGGGTTTTGTTGAATAGTTGTACGAATGTCTCATAGAAATCCTGAACAATACCGAACTACCGTCGAAACGAAGAGCGCTGAAGGTTGGCACCGTTCTTATGGAACTGTACGGAAGGACCTATCCTTGACATCTGGCTCTAAGGGGCGAGGTTGGGCGGGGGCGTATCTACGACATATATGGCGTACAGTTTATGTTTACCGTACCCGGTGGCCTTGACGATGCGATTTCCTTATCAGACTGTTGAGCTAGAAGCATCTACGGTGAGAAAACTTTAGTTGCATGCCTGCAGTGCGGAGTTAGGTGGAACTTTCCCCCCGTTTCTGTCCTTTCCGAAAAAAGAATCTTTCGTTGGTGTGAGTGGAGTTTGTCGCTTCTTCCGATTTGTCTTTTGGGGGAAGCGAGACAATAGAATGCTAGTAAGATTTTTTCCCGAGTAGCTTGCAGGCGGGCTATCTCTATCAAGTCGTTGGGTTAGGAGCATCTAGGGTGGGAATAGGTACATACCTGCAGAAAGGAGTGATGTGGAAAGCTCTACTTTTCGTCCCTGTTCGAAGCGAGATTCCTACTTTGGCGTGAGGAGAGCTGATCTTCCTTTTCAACGTCCCGATTGGAAAAGCGAGAAAACGGAAAAGCTAGTGGACGGGTAGCAGGGTCACTTGAATCATGTTTCTGACAGTGAAAATGATGGAATGAACGAGGATGAGGAGACAACAACGGAGAGGAGTGGATTGCACGAGGGGGAGGGGAGAAACACAGCCACCTTGGTGGAGGAAGTTAGAAAAATGTTGGATCAATGCTTTGACAGATTGGTTATTCCAGACATGTCAAGGTTTGCCAAGTTCACTTCCAAAGGGGACACTGTGGAGATGACACTCCCACCGGAGGTGGAGCAAGCTCAGATAGATTGGATGAAAGAGAAAGCCGTGGTTGTTTTCTTCCAAGGGAACTTTACATTGGTAACGACGGAAAGAAAAGAGGAGTGTATTCGGAAATTCGAGGACTCAATCCTCCCTCAGAACCTGCATCACAAGGAGAGGGGTAGGGTGCATCAAGAAGGAAGGAACATAATGTCATATTTCCCCCGGGACACAAAACTGGTTGAAATGATGCTTAATCTAAAAACTTACAAAGTAACGGTCAATGGCACTACATGCAAAATGACTTTCAAAGCATGGATGACACCTGAGGAGTTGGAAATGGAGAAATTAGAATCGCAGGTCAGTAAAATTTGGGTGATGGCATTGAGGGTGCCCTGGTTAGCCGCCCCCTTCGTCAGATCACAGCTTGCACATAGAGTGGGGAAGATATCTAAACAATACCCTCCGAAACGCTATGAGGACTCTCCGAAGTTGAATAACCTGAAATTTGACGTCCCCCGTGATAGAAGGGATAGAGTTCCTGCCTTTTTAACCTGGCATAAGTCCAATGGCAAGGTGGTGAAAATATAGATAGTCACACAAAACACTGATTGGTGCTCACTATGCCGTGAATATGGATACACACCTGAAACCTGCCCACGGTCCATTTAGATCAACACTACACAACAACGAACCAGGGATGCAGACATTCTAGGAGGTAGTGATCCCATAAATGGCTTTGGCCCTGTCTCTGTTCACGCAAAGGGTTTGCGAGCAGGGGCGCTAAGGATGAGTAACAGGAGCCAGCCCCACCAGGGAACGGATCCAGGCTCGAGCTTTGTTTTTGGGAGCATGGGTGCCATAGGTTCTCAAGGGGGCAATGAAGCTAATGCTCGCTCTCCTCAGGGGCGTTCCCTCCGGCTGATACAAAAACCATCAGTGATCAGCAAGGATGGTGTTTGGAAGAAAGTGAGCTTGGCAACAGGTTCAGCTGGACCTGTGGCGCCCACAGGCCCCAATGGGGTCCTAGGATTCTAGGGGTCAGGCGTATCAGGACTCCAGGGTGTCATTGCCCCTGGAGGAGTCATGGGCTCATTCGAGAACACTAGCTCGGCAGGAACAGTTAAGCCCGTTATTTTTGGGAAGTCTGCAGACGCTGGCAAAGTGGCTAGTTCAGCAGTTCCAATAGAGTTACCCATCTCAGGCGATGGTCCCACAAACCCTGCATCTTCTGTCGGACCGGCGGGTTCCGGCAGACCCACTAAGATTGCAGGGAACTTCGAACCAGCTGGAACTGCAGTCCCCTCGGGGGTCACGAGCCCCACAATGGGTGCCGAGGGTGCTCCAGATGGCAACCCTGCCGGTACAATTGGAACTGAAGTCGATTATTGCGCTGACCCAGAACAAAATGATGGAACAACGACAGCCATGGTTGCTGGGGGTGACATGGGTGCAGGAGCAGGGAAAACCCTGGTTACAGCCGAGTATGCTGGCCAGGCAGTTACCGTGAACTGCCAAGCTTCTGCACTCATATCAAACTCAAAAGAAACTAGAGAAACTAGAGATACATCAAAGGCTAACTCTAGTTCATAAGGGCAGGGGCAAGGAGTGTCTAAGGAAGAAAGGCAAGGAGTTATTGCCGTTGTGCCACGTGTTGATTTCGAAATGCACAATCAGCCTGGGCAGAGCGGTAGTACCCAAGGTCTCATGATGGAATCGGGCAATTCACAGGTTCCCCAAAGCGCCAGTGAAGGAGCTGACCCTGACACAGACACACTCTCGCAGGAAGCGATAAAGTCAGTCCATAATCTATAGAGTCAACAGTCACAACTATCTAAGTAGGTGTGAAACCGACCACACAAAAGGACACATCGGATGGGTCAACAACCCTGGCCACCTCAGCCAGCCTGGCCAGCGTGGCAGGAAACCCCTCGACTATTGACTCCAGCGCCTCTGAAAACGCGGTTCAACAGGCAGCGGTAAACCGGATTGAGGTAGGTGGTAATGTGGCAGTACAAACCCAGGCCTTCAAGGAAGAGGAGATGAAGGAGAAGGGACTTATGGAGGCAGGAGATGGGGTGGACCTTTCAGGTGACTCAGAGAGTTCAGCAGATGAGGAACGCCCCTCCAAGGAAAAGAGAGGGAGAACCGCTTCGCCTGGGAAAGAGGAAAGAGCTTCTGCAAGGGGCAGGAAAAAGACTGATGTATCGCCAGGGAGAAATGCAGGGTCCAAATATTTGGTCCCATTAATTTGTAGAAAATCGCAGGAAGGTATTTCCTTCCTGACATACAGCATGGGTTCAAATATAAAGTACCTAACTCCTTGTACCTTAGAAGGGAATCCCACTCAGGCTTATGACGGTGAAAGTGAAGAACTACCTGGGGATGAATGCCCAAGTGCGACCAATGCCTGGGGTTGGTACAAGGAAGGTGGTAAGGACTGGTAAGAGCGAGAAAATTCATTTTTTCTGGCTGCCTTTGCTGTATACCCCAGTGAGGGCGACATGGAAATGTTTGCCAAATCCAAGGGAGTCTGGTGCCCTCTAAATTGGATAAAGGATGAAAATATATTACACTCTAACATGGTATACATGGCAGAGTGGGTATCAGGAGATGTCCTCATCGAGTACAACCAGCAGTTGGCCACAGACCATAACCTTTTTTCTGAGTACTTCGACAGGATGCTCTCCCTTCCTTGGCAGGGCAAGGGTGACACGCCAGAATTGAGAGAGGACAGAAAAAGGAAAACAACTCGTGCATCAGCGCAAGCAGCAAAGGTTGCCCCCTCCACAGGCTCCTCTACCTCGGTAGTGATGACAAGTGGAGGAACCATATTAATCTTCCCTCCTGCGGACATTTCCCTGATCCAACCTTTAGGGGCGGATGGTGCTAATGAGCAAGCTTAGGGTAGTCTCCTGGAATCTGCGCAGCCTAGGGGAGAACAATGATAGATAGAAATGAGCCAGATTCAAATTCTGGTTCCACCAGCATAGGGCCCACGCAGCACTGATTCAGGAGACTAAACTGAATGAGGAAAAAATAGCAGCAACTCAGTGGAAACGGCAGGGCCCTCAATTTTGGGCAAGTGCAAATGGTACCAAAGGGGGCACGACCATTCTTTTTCACAAGGATCAACAAATGATTGTTGAGGATAAGTTTTTCGACTCACTGGGAAGGTGGGTTTGGGTGTCCGCTAACATTGAGGGGGTGGACTGGACCTTTGCCTCTATTTATGCCCCAGTGGATATAAGAGATAAAATTCAGTTCTTTGAGGTCCTCCCTAGGGTTCTTCCCCCTTTCCAAGACCTGGTTCTAAGAGGAGATTGAAACACTATTATTGACCCCGCATTGGACTCCTCGGTGGCAGACCCGGTCCGCTTTAACACAGTAGCATTGGGTGAGTTCATTGACTCCATGGATCTGACGGATCCCTTTCACTAGATCCATCCTTTGGACAGGAAATACACTTGGGTCTCACACACCCCACGTCGAGACGGCACCTTTACTAAACTTAGGTTTGACGTGTCTCCCACCTATCAACAGATTTCAGTCATCGGGACAGCCACATGGGAGAGAGCGCGCGTTAGCGCTCGCACTAGCGCTATGGCTGGCGGGCGTCGGGCCGCCGCGGTACGCGGATGGTGGCATGCTGGTTGCTTGTAGGTGAGGCGCTGGCTGGTCGGAGGTGGCGGGGCGCTGGCTTCCTCGCAGGTTGCAAGGCGCTGGCTTCTTGCGAGTGGCGAGGCGCTGGCTGTGTGAGTGCAGCGAGGCTCTGGCTGCTGGAGGGGGGCGAGGCGCTGGCAACAGGTGAGTGGTGGGGCGTTGGTGACTTGCGACTGGCGAGGCGCTGGCTTGTGGTGACTAGTAATATGCTAGCTGACACGTGGCACAGTGATCGCAGCTGACGGGAGGGAGGCGCTGGTGCGAGAGTGTTGTGATGTTATGAAGAAGATGGGGTTTAGCGCTTGACGCACACGCGGTATCCAGAGGCGTTGGGTCATTACTACGTCACAGGCTGACGTGGCACCTGGTCTGAGGCACATAGGAAAAGGGAAAATGGTAGCGGTAGCTGCTGTTTGAACATTTTCCCTGTGTTTTTCACATGAAGTACTCCATAGCCAAAACCTTTAAAGAGGCTGGAGAGCTCATGCGAGTTGACGAAAGTCGATGTCGGTGGAGGAAAGCGGAGTCAGCCCCGTGGAGACCAAAGTGCGGAGAACGTTGGTCCTACTTAAAGAATCATCACAGTGGCACTGGGAGAGTATCATCAAGAGAACGGTTAGGAGATCATCATCAATCTATATATGTGCTTTCGTCTGTTTTTTGTCTTGTGCATGTTATCCATCAAGAGCATCAAGATTGTCATCGTTGTCATTTCAGCGGGGGGTTTTCATCAAGGACACCATCATTTTTGTAATCCTCATTTGGTTACCAGTGGTAATCATCATCGGCTTCTCTATTTCATCATCCATGTTATTTATCTTCTTTTTATCTTCTTCATGGTCATCATCCAGACTTCTCTGTAAAAATCGTAATCATCGTCATCTTCTATTTTCATTACAGCAATAGTGAGCTGTCAATCTTCCACACCGATGTCATTAGGGTATCGCAAGTTCAACCTTCTTTATTTATTTTCGCCAATTTTATTTCATCATCATCATCATCATCATCATCATCATCATCATCATCATCAATCAATCATACATCATCATTCATCATCATTCATCATCAATCATCATCATCATCATCATCATCATCACGGTTTCGTTATTCTTTTTTTTCATCAATCGGTAGTCATCTCTGTGTTTGTGATTATATTCTCATCTCCCAGATAGGCTACGGTCTAGTTGGTAGGTAGGTTGGTCAGGAAGGGAGCGCTACTCCACAGGGGTAACACAAGGTGGGAGGTGATTGCCCTCCAGGGAGTAGATGCAAATGATGAGAGCTGACCTGGGCTGGGGCTGGGAGATATGTATGGGGGCGCATTATCTCCTGGCGGAGGCAGACTAGGTCAGAGTGTTAGTGTTGAGGTACACCTTTTGGGGAACTGGTTACCTCAAGGTAGAAGGGAATGGGGAGGTTCTCTCTCTCGTTGGGGCTGATAGGAACTTCGTGCTGATAGCGGGGTTCGGCTCAACGGAGGCAGCGAGAGGAGAAGAGGAAATGAGGGGAGAGGAGGAGAATACATGGAAGAGGGGGAGGGGTGGAGGGAAATAATCATCAGCGTCGTCATCATTATCCATCATCTTTGTGATCATCTCAGGGTACTCGTCAAATTTCATCATCATAAAGTTTTATTGATCAAGATTCTGATATTATCAGATCCTTGATTTCTGGTTGGCATTCTAGATTAGCTAATTTTCTAATTGAGTCCTCTTGTGTAGGAGCTTGAGGCTTTGTATAGAAGTCTGGAATTGTCGAGGGAGGAAGGCAATCTGCAAACTTGACTAATGGCTAGAATCTGGCCAACGATGGTCGGAGTTGGGGTGGGTAGCGCTGCCCTGTAACCGAGCCAGATTGGGGTGTGAGACCGGGAAGAGGCCTGATTGGTGCACAACACGGGCTCAATTGTGATTGGTTGTTTGGAATGGATACAGGAAATTAGGGATAGGATAGTAATTCAGTGATGAGTAGACAATCTTTCTGATTAGTCATCATCTAGCTCTATTTCATGACCTCAATCACCTACTCTGACATCCTAAATCATCCAAAATGATCCTCACTCATTCTAAATTTTCATCAATTGTCAATCATTAATGTATTTCTATTATAAAGGACGCTGGGCCCGGTTCCCGCCACGTGATGCTTCCCACGAATAGATTGGAGCAAAAAAAAAAAAAAAAAAAAAAAAAANAAAAAAAAAAAAAAAAAAAAAAAAAAAAAGGTTTGACGTCTTTTTGGTAAAGGACAAAGCAGCGGAATGGGCTATGGAGGTTAACATGCCTTTTGATTCATTATCGGATCACAGACCAGTTTTAATCTCTTTTATCCCAAACTGCCACATTAGTAGAGGGAAAGGGTTCTATAAATAAAACACAGAAATGTTAAAAGACGCACAACTGGTAAAATCAATCAAGAGATCCATGATTAAATTAAGATTCTTGAGACAATACTATGAATCAGAGCCGGATTGGTTGGAGGCTGCCAACAGAATGGCAGCCTTGGACTTTAGCTTGGCCTCTCGAACAAAAACATACCTCGACGGCAAGACCGAAGAGGAATGCACTCAAAAGATTGAATGGGCAGAAGCACGTGTGGAGGAGGATCCTCTGTTTTCTTATTACTGGATGGGACAACGAAACTTATGGGTGGATAAATTAGACAATGTGCAAATTGATAAAGAAAGGGTCTAGGCAGAAAGGGCTAAGGTTAAGTGGATGGATGTTGGGGACAAAACGACCAAATAAAATTTTAGACGATTGTCCTCTAAAAAGGGCTCTTCTCTGATTATTGAGCTTGACCACCCTTTCGATGCTTTTGAGCCAAGGCCCGGACATACACCAAAGATCCTGGATTATGCAAGGATGTACTTTAGGAATATTCTTACATCTTCAAGGACTTCAGTTCCTGAACCCGGGGACAGTCTTCTCCAGCAGGAGATGTGGAGTTCATTTGAAGCCCGTTTGCCTAATCACGACAGACTGGATTTGGACAGACCGATCACGATAGAGGAACTCACACAAACACTAAAGGAAATGGAAAAAGGCAAGTGCCCGGGCAGTGATGGGCTTCCAATGGAATACTATGTGGTTTGTTGGGGCATCCTGGGGCCGATCCTTACGGATATTTTTGGAAAGGTCTTGGAGGGCCAAGAGTTGGGAAAGGAAATCCGGCTGGGTACAATTTCACTGCTTTATAAAAAGGGGGATAAATGAAATATTAGGAATTGGAGACCAATTTCATTGCTGAATACCTCGTACAAACTTCTGGCCAAGACCTTGGCCATCAGACTTAAGAGGTACCTGTCGGTCTTAGTAGGGGTCGAACAGGTAGGATTTGTACAAGGAAGGGACATTCTTAACAATGTCATGCTAACCATCGAGGCCCTAGAGACAATTCGTGAGGATCAACCGGAAATGGTGGCCCTTCTCCTGGATCTGGAGAAGGCCTATGACCGACTAAACTGGGATTTTGTCCTAGATACTCTGCGACTAGCTGGCTTTGGGGACACCTTTTGCAAGTGGGTGCAGGCGCTGTACACAACTAGCACGGGGAGGGTTATTGTCAACGGGGAAATCTCAGAAAGTTTTCCGCTTACTCGCTCCCTGAGGCAAGGGTGCCGTTTAGCCCCTATGCTCTTCGTAATACAAATGGAGGTGTTGCTCTCCATGATTAGAAAACACCCTGACATTGTTGGACTTCAGTTAGGCCACGGTAACCAATGCAAAGCGTCCGCCATGGCGGACGATCTTTTTACCATGACTATTAACAATGAAACCTCTCTGAATGCCCTCAAGTTTTGTTTGGATACGTACTCTAAATTGTCAGAGGCTCTTGTAAACTGGTCTAAGTCTGTGGCTATTCTCAAGCATGATGCTAACTTGGCTGTGGATTGGGGGCTCAAATGCCTCCCTGCGGAGGGGTGTGAACGGTTCTTGGGTGTRCAGGTTGGCCTCTTGGATGGAAAAAAACAGGCAAGCGCATTGGTGGAAAGAAACATAGTGACTAGGCTCAACAAAGTCTCCTCAGTCAAGGGGACGTCCATCTTTGGTAGGGCTTTATTTCTGAACACCTCGTTTTTTTCAGTGGCTTGGTATCCGGGTGCCCTTAGGGGTCTGGAAAGAAAGCCTATAAAAGGATAAGGTCCCTCTCCATCAAGTATTTGTGGAAAGGCACTATCCAGGAAGAGGTGGGCTATATAGCAAAGATTGCATGGAAAAAAGTAATTGGGAGCAAAGAGGAGGGGGGGCTAGGGATTTTGGATCCAGAACTCTAGATTGATGGTCTCCTGGTTAGATGGGTCATCAAACTGTTGGCAGGGTCCTCTCATCCTTGGGTGGAGCTGGCTATCTTTATGCTTGTGAAGGAATGGGGCCTAACAAGGAGGGAGGATGTTTGGGTGGCTCTCCTTACCCCATCCTTGGTGCGCACACCCATTAAATCCCCCATCTGGAGTGAGATACTGAGGGCCTGGGGTCGTATCATGCCATCCAGGTTGAAAGCCCCGGAAACAAAAGAGGAAGTACTTACCCAACAGATCTTTGAGAGCCCGTACCTGACAGATCCACAGGGGTGCTTCGGCCGTGCCTGGATTCAGCGTGGTGTGTCGCGGATTGCTGACTTGTGGGACTCCGCGCTAGGACAATGGCGCTCTCCAGCAGAACTGCGTACGAAGTTGCACCACCTGCGAGCGACTGAAGAAAGGGTAATTGATGTCATTGTAAGTATACCAAGCCACTGGAAAGAGATCCTGGAATTCCCTCTCCAGGCTTATGAAGGAAATTGGGTAAAGTGGGTCGGCCAGGAGGGGGTGTCTCAGATTTGGAGAATTCGGCAACTCCTGGGTAATGGGGATGCGGTGGTCACCCCATTTACAGTGGGGAGTGAATCTCATTCTTCAGAACTTACCCTGCTACCGGGAGAGGAGACGGTTATCCATCTGGATCATAGGATATCCTCGATAGTGGTTCATGTCAAAGGAAATGAGAAAAGCCGGTACAGAGAAAAAGTGATATATACATGCCCCTTGGGTATCGAGGTGGCGCACAGGCTCTCAGTCCTTCCCCTACATTGGGGGTGGCGGGAAGTAGTCCCGCCTCGTGATACCCCGCTGCTGGAATACAAGCCTAGGGTGGGATATAGAGCTCAAACTAGCTCCTACACAACATCACTGGAGGTTAGGAGTAGGTGGATAGCGGAGGTTCACGAAAGAACATGTCGGGTGAGCGCCATCTCTTCGGTCACACTGAGAATGTTGTGGAGGGAATTGAGGAAGGTGCCCTCAGCCAAATTTGGTAGCCTGCTGTGGCTCCAGACTCACCGAGCCATACCCATGGCTAAACGACTTTTTGAGAACAGAATGGAAGTAGAGATTTTGTGCTGTAGATGCAAGAAGAAGGAGTCAGCAACCCACTTATGGTGGGAGTGCATAGAATCCAAAAGAATTTGGATGTGGTGGGAGAGGCTTTGGAACAGACATTTGGGGGTTGAGGTTAAGTGGGATGAGAGGCTGGTCATTGAGGGGTTAATGGTAAGTTCCAAAGAACTGGGTAAGGGGTGGAGTTATGTAGTCTGTTCCTGTAGGGCCGCTTTAATGTATACTATCTGGACAAGGAACGACAGACTTTTCAGAAACAAGTTTCATTCAGACATTGCTATCATGGATATGGTTCTCTCCAATATCAGAAGGTTGATTTGGACTGATTGGAGGCGCATGAACAGAGCTGCTCATAAAATGAACGCGAGAGCCAAATTCTTCAGGACATGGGGAGTCGGTGTCAAACCGTTAAAGCCACTCTCCTGCTAAAGGCCGCCCCAGCAGGGGCTGGGGAGTGGACCCCGTTCATATCCAACCTATTTGCATACTCCAGACTGACCGTGCTCATGGCAGCCTGGAGGCTGCGCAGCTCTTACGAGAGGAAACAACATAATTATGGCTACATGCAAGCTCGATCAACAGTAATTGACACAATTGCTGCTAACACTCAGGAGGCGTACAAAGAACTGCAGAACAGGATGGCAGACGAACCAGACATTGTCAAAAGGCAGAGACTTCGGAATGCCTTTGTTGAGACATGGACCGACTCAAATCAGAGACTCTGCAGTCTCAATAACGACAACACACTCACATGGCATCCCTGACTTCAGACAGAAGCGGCGTGGGAACAACTGCCACCGCAGCACTTTCAAGTTGTTC
>BFEA01000073.1:681819-708246 GCA_003427395.1 Chara braunii | reverse complement strand
GGGGTTGGGGGGATTTTTTTTTTTTTTTTTTTTGCCTAGGGCGACGTGTTCTGGACCGCGCGCATCAATTCCGTTTTTCCGAAAAGCGCGGGAGCGGCCCATTTTCGCGTTTAACGCGAATTCAACGGGATTTTTTGGAGTTTAACGGGATTCAACGGGAGTTTAATTCCCCCGTTCTGCGTTTAAAAGATACACAGCTCCCACGCGCTTTGGTTGGGTGGCAAATTTCCACGCAACTTTTTTGATGCAACGCGTGTTGTCGTGGTTGTTTTTCCAGAGATAAGCAGATAGGGCTGACCTCATGTGCGCTAGTTGTGTCTTAGGGATTTCCCAGAATGCAGTTTTATACCAAATGGTTGCAAGGATTGCGTTATTTATCGCGAGTGCCCTGCCTACTAGCGATGTATGGAAGCCGTCCCATTTAGCAAGTCTCTGCAGGGCAATTTGGACCAGCGTCTAGCCATGATCCGATGGCGGCCCCAACGCTGTCAGCCGGATCCCCAAGATTGTGATTACTTCCTCTTTTTGCCTCCAGTTGACTGTCGGGTCTTGTGGGGGCTGTGTGTCATGCGGGGACAACCACCATCCTTCCGTCTTAGTACCCCAGTTGACCTTCATATCTGCCGCCACTGCAAAGGTGTGGATTGTGTCTGTAAGTGTTTTCAAGGATGCATCAGAGGCCTTGATGAGAACTGTCAGATCGTCAGCAAACAGTGATGTGACTGGTACCATGTGGGGGGGGAGTTCGGGCATGTCTATGCGTTCAATTTCAGGATTGGCCCGGATCAATGCCGCCAGTGTTTCCATTATAAGCACAAATAGTAAGGGGGTCACTGGATCTTCTTGTCTGACCGATTGATGTAGGGCGAGTGGGGCAGATAAGTGACCGTTGACCATGATATTGGTTGTTGCTGACTATGCATGGTGGACACCCACGTTCTAAACGTGTCTCCGAAGTTCATTTTTCGCAGGCAGCAGTCCATGAAATCCCAGTCCACATGGTCATAGGCCTTTTCAAAGTCGATGAAAAGGACTACAGCTTCCCTTCGGTGTTGCCTCGCATACTTGATGGTGTCATTCACCAGGAGCACGTTATCTTGGATGTTGCGTTGTGCCATAAACCCAGTCTGGTCCTGGTAAATCAGGTGGCTCATATGTGGAAGAAGACGATTGGTCAGGGCTTTAGAGACCATTTTGTAGGGCAGGGGAAGGAGTGTGATCGGTCTATAGTTTCGGACATTCGTTTTGTCCCCTTTCTTATAGAGGAGCGTGGTAACCCCTTGACCGATCAGTCCCCCAAAGGTCCCCTCTGACTGGACCGCCTGTACATAGGCTTGTATATTGTCCTGGAAGATCTCCCAGTAGGAGATCCAAAATTCCTTGGGGAAGGAGTCGAGCCCCGGGGTTTTCTCGTCTTCCATCCCCCTTAAGGCTTCTAACAGCTCTTCCATGGATAGTGGCACGTCCAATAGTTGGCTTTGGGTCGTTGATAGCATTGTTGGTAGGTTGTGGAGCATCTTGTGTCTAGCAGCAGTCAGCTGTTCCACTCCCCATTGGCCAGATTCTGAGGTATACAACTTTTGGTAGAATTGGGCTGCATAGTCAACGATAGAGTAGGCGTTGGTTGCGTCTGGCTGGGATTGATCGAAGGGGTGTCGAAGTAAGGGCACCGCTACTTGCCTAGCCCTGGCCTTTGCCTTCCGGAAGAAGGTCTTTGCCATTGTGTCATCCGTGTCCTGTCTCTTTATTCGTGTCTGAATTCGCCATGCCTCAGATTGTGCTTCTATATATGTTTGCAGGTGGTCTCTAGCAGTCTGCAGTCTGTGGTAGTTCGTATCGTCCAGGGGTTCGTTCTGCAGCTTGCCATCCCATGCTTCCAGTTCTTTGAGCAAGCTGTCTAACACTGCTTTGCGGACCTGAGTGTGGTTGATCGAAAATTTTTTGACACGGTCTCTGAGTTGTGCCACTCCAACATTGAACCAGTCCACTATCGAATGAACATTAGATTTTTGTGCTACCCAGTAGTGCCAGAATTCTTGGACTAACGTTTTTAGGGCTGGTAATTTAAGGACCGATGTATTGAACTTATAAAAGTTTGGGCCTTTTTCAATTTGAGAATGAAAGGACAGGCCCATCACTATCCCACGATGGTCAAAGGACTTGCAGGCACTAAAGGGCATAATGGCTGCTACCATCAGTGTTCCAACCAATTCTTCAGAGATGAGAAATAGGTATATCCTAGAGTTAGACCTCCCCCGCCATCCCTCTAGATCTCATGCATGTATATGCTCTCTTGGTCGGTTTGAGCAGCCTATAAGCGTCTTTTAGTTGCGGCGAGGTCATAAACCTCGTCAACATATCTACGTCCGGAGCCCATTTATCGTGGCGCTGTTCCCCTTCGTCCCTACTGGAGGAGGATCTCCTGTCCAACAGCGGATCGGGTGTGATGTTGAAGTCCCCTGCTAGGATGAGTGGTAGACCTGTAGGCAGCTCATCATGGAGGTGGTGGAGGAAGTCGACTCTTTCCATTGGGTCATTCGGACCATAGATGCTCACTATGCCTATTTCCTCGTCCCCCACTGCAGCTTTGAGGCATATCCATCGCCCCTCTCGCTGCTCATACTCGTGTGAGACCGGTTTCAGTCTTGACGAGGGTGAAATCCAGATGGCCACTCCTGTAGAGGACCCGGACCTTGTCGGTGCTGAAAATGACTCATACGGCCATACCCATTTTCCTATAGCTTGGTGTGCTAGCGACTGAGTAAGGTGGGTCTCCTGTACACAAATTGCATCCGGCCAGCTCCCAGTCCCTTCCGGCTTAAACATGCCCCATATTGCAATCTTTTTTCCTGTGATGCCTGTGCGAGACCATTAACATTTATCGCTCTGATGTGCAGGTTTGCCTGTGCCACTTTCCTTGTCCATTCCGGGGGATGCCGGGGGGGGGGGGGGGGGGGGGGGGGGGGGGGGGGGGGGGGGGGGGGCGTGGGGGTTGGTGGATTAAAGAACACACTGTCCATGGGTTTTTGCGCTTCCATAATCGGCAGATTTCGGGTTAGCTTTAGCGCGTGGCTCATCCCTCCTTAGCTTGTTAATTGCAGGGTGGGTTTCCTAGTTTGTAGGTTAGGTTGGTGCATGGGCAGTGCATTCAGAGGGGCTGACTCTTGTTCAAAGTCCTCGTCCGATTCCGAGTCCCCGGTGTCATCCGACCGGTCGTGTCGCTGGTCGCCTTCTAGGTCTTCATCAGACAACAAGGTTAACGCTTGGATAGCATAGCCTTCCGTGTGTGATGGCGCCTGCGGTGCCAGGGGGGCCAAGAGATTGGCGGGGATCCTTGGTAGCATAGGAGACTGAGCCTGCACCATCTGACCCCCTTGGTTAGTGTGGTGAAGAACGGCTCCTATGTCTTCCACCAGCACTCATGGCCAGAACTGGTCATCCCCCGTGTGAAGTCCCGGCCTCCCTTGGCGACCCCCAGTTGCCGTCAGTTGCATAGATGCGGTGTACCCTGATGTTTTGCGATTGAGTTCTTTAAGCAGTTTATTAACTGTTGCAATGATGGTTTTTGCTACCAGTCCCCAATCTATTTCCTCCATTCTGATGTATTGATTGACTATTTGCTTAATTGTTTGTTTCGCTAGTATCCTTCTGCGAATTTTTTCCCAGTGGAGAGGGGGGATAATCTCGCATATCGTGAAACCGGACGGGGCCAGCAAGTTTTGGAGAATCCAGTCTGTCAGCTCTTTGAGGTGTGCACAGACTTTCTTCTCCCGGATAAGCTGCTGTTGGGCAGGTCTTTCCGACCCCGCCTGCTGTTGCGCATGGGAGTATTGAGTGTCTGAGAGATGCACAATGTCAGGGTCGTTCCTCTTTGGTCCCAAGTCTCGTGGGACATTATCCATGACGACGTCGAAGTCGGGGTGCACTCCATCATAAGTGCAGGGCGGGTTTGTTGGCTGCGTAGCGGTTGCTGGCTCTTCTTGAGAGTCCCTGCGAGGCACCGGGACCATGTCGTGGTCCCTTTCTGGATGTGTGCCTTCCGGGGGGTGGGGGCAACCTGCTTCTGCGTCCGGTTGCTGAAGAGGATCATCGGAAGGTCGTAACCTGGGTGTATTCCTTCCCGTGTGGTCCCGAGGGACGACCCAAGTCGGTGATGCGGGTCGTGACCCAGGAGCAACCTCGCTTGCCAGTACAGCATCTCGTTTATTACCTGTTGTTGGTCCTGATAATCCAGCATTCCCAGGATTTCCTTTTGTGCCTGTACATTGTCTTGAGCCCCTGTCAATCTCTGCATGAGAAGTTGTGGGTCTGTCTGATCCAGTCCTTCTTC
Organism: Chara braunii; assembly: GCA_003427395.1. Taxonomy (NCBI): domain Eukaryota; kingdom Viridiplantae; phylum Streptophyta; class Charophyceae; order Charales; family Characeae; genus Chara; species Chara braunii. The sequence continues at coordinate 703,916 of BFEA01000073.1, read as the reverse complement.
AGGGGGCGGCGTCTTTGCTGGCAATTGGAAGTATCGGGGTTGTTCCCATTGTTGCGTTTCGGACGTTTGCTGTGTGGCCAGGTAGTCGAAAAGGGCCTGTTGTTCCGGTGTGAGGGCTGCACCGTTGGACATTTCAATGTTCCTTTGAGGAAATGCGCAATGTGGTATGAGGTTGCGGGTTCAAATCCGCGGCCTTACGCATGGACACCGGCAGGGCGTTAGAATGACGCACGGCTGGATACACACCCGTTGGGTTGACGCATGGTAAGCTATTACAAACACTGCCTGCGCACCACCTAGGGGACTGTGCATGGTGTTGTATGTTGGGTCCTGGCCTGTGAGGGGTTTGCCTGATACAGTTAGCAGTCTAATGAGGATGCAGGTATGGGTTTGTGGTTAGAGTGCTCATGTGTGTTGGTTACATCAGGCTCTGGTTTGGGGGGGGCAAGGACCTGAGGTGGGATGGGGTCCCGTTTGGGGGGAGGGTTGGCTTGGGACAAGCTCTGCTAGAGGATATCGGTGGGGAACCTACAGTAGGGGATTGTCTTAAGGGATCCCGGTAGGAGGGGTGTTAGTAGACAGACTCTGGTGGAGGAAATCGTTGGGGAACCTGCAGTAGGGGCTGTCTGAGGGGATCCTCCAAGATAGGATGGTCTAGGTCCCATAAATTAATTGCTGACTGTAGATAGATACCTGTCGTGGGTCCAGAAACCGACCTCTACAACACCCTGGACTTTCTATAAATAAATAAAAAAAGAAAAAAAAAAAGAAGTGAAAAAAAAAAGAATCTCATTGTTGAGAGAGAAACCCATTGTAGAGGCGGGTGAGGGGGGCGCAGCGCAACCGGGAGCGCTGCGCCCCATTCACGCAGACAGAGCGAGCGATGTCAGGCGGCAGCAGCAACGGGAGGGAGGGTGCAGTGCGGCTGCGCACTGCAATATTGGGGGAGGAGGTGAGGTGGGCGAGTGGCTTGGGGTTTACGGAGGAAGACGAGAAAGATGGTGACGAGGATGCATCGTGGTGACGCCACATGAGGAGAGGTTGGCGATGGCACATGAGGGCTCATGGCTGGTGGCTTAGTTTCCTCCGCTCTCTTTCATCTACACTGCGTGAGGTGGTAGACAGGGTTTTGCTGAGGGCTTGAATCTCCTGTGGTAACTCGTCGACGGGCTCGACGAGGTGTTACTACATCATCCTGTACCTTGTAGAGTTGTGGATGGCCGTTGATACCTTTGTTGCTGGCGTCGACATTGTGGTCGGCAGCTGAAGCTGTTTTAGCCGGCAGATGGAGGGTGGCTTGACGTTTCCCTCCCGAAGGTGGTGGGGGTTGGTTCGAGTGATGGTAGGTGGATGAAAGGGAGGCAGAGGGGTTTTTTTTCGAAGGACTCTTCATGGAGAATAACGCTTCAAGGAGAAAGGAGGACATCGCCATCTCATGTGAAGCTTGCTGTGGGTGAAGAAGGTTGCACGTCAACATGGTCTCAGGGTCTCGTTTTCAATAATTTTTCTGATTGGTTGACTTTGTATTGCCTGCTTGCCCTCTCTCTCTTGATTCTTAAAGTCCGCATGTTGTAATCCTTGATGCTCACCAAATGATGATGATCTAATTAGTTTTTTTTAATTTTGTGTTCCATATTCTGAATTTCTGATTCAATTGTTGTAGGAGTATCACTCGTTTGTTTTTCTATGTTGTAATTCTGGATATTCTTTCTAATGATGACGATCTGATTCAGTGTTTTCTGTTGGTGGTTCCTTCTGATAATATGGTTTCTTGAAAATATAATTTTTTTTGTGCCATACATCTTTGCTAAACGTTTATCAAACAGTGGTTTGGGAATCTGATTCGAAAATCCTTTATGGATATCTATACCTAAATTTCGTATAATTTCTCGTAAATTTTGTCACTCAGTAGTTTTCCTTATCATTGATCTTATGGTCTTGATTTCCTTCTTGATTTCTGATACAAACTCGTTTCTGATCTCCGATGCCTAAAAGTAGGCTTCTGTTTTTTATTTATTTTTTTCAAAATCCTATGGTTGCTAATCATAACACCGTGCGGTAAATTTTGATTCGGATTGGCTTGCTAATCTCAACTTCCTGGTCTTGAGGGGTGTAATTGTGGCTTGTTGTGTATATCTGTGGGGTCTTTCTTGAGGGTTGGAGCCTCCCCCCGTGAGGGTTTCACAAGGTGGGAGGTGTTATTCTTGGAGGGGGGAGGCGGTATTGGGGGATTGTTGTCTCTTAGCCAGACTGATTTAGGGTCGGATCAGTACTGGCGGGTGGGGAGAGAAGGCAAGGGGGTGGTTGCTTATAGCAATGTGTTAGGATTTTGTTTTTTGAGGGAAGGAGTGACTTCGATAGCTATACAGTGAGCCGAAGGGGGTGGGGAAGCTAGATTTGAAGAAAGGAAGGTAGCAAGGGGATTTTCAACAGAAAGGGTTGTTTGTTAGGGTAAGTAGGTTAGAAGGACGAGGCTGGGACGACACAGGCCGGTGTTGGAGCCTCTGCTCTGTAACCCAAGGGGAGCTTGAGGCCTGAGAAGTTATGCCGAGGGTGGAAGGCATAACCAGATCGTCCGACGTAGTTGGCGCCGGGGTAGTGACCCTGTAACCTGCTTAGGGGCTCGCCRCTAAGGGAATTGTCGAGGGAGGAAGGCACTTCCTGTCCGTCAGAGCTAGGTTGATCGGTACTCGGGAGTGTTGTGGTGCCCTGTTACCCTAGCAGAAGGGGGTATGAGATCAAGTGAGTTCTGGTACGAGGACTGAAAGCCTGGACCGACGCTCCATCTGTTGGAAGGGGGAATCTAGGATAGTAGGCAGTTTCAGTCTTGCCCCCCCCGCTCTTATATTTTTCTAAAGTTTTTCGAACGTCCCCAAAAGAGTTGGGTGCTTAGTGGTCCTAGGAATGTTTTTTAGGACTTTGGGATCCCTACTAACTCGTCTTAGGTGGCTTCAATGCTGTTATACTCAGTGATCTGCGGTTGTTCGATGCCAGAACGACGCTGACCGGTGCTGGGGTGTTGCCCTGTAACCTGCGATGTAGGAGCGTGAGGTCTGGTAGAGAGATCTGGGGATGTCTTGGGGTGTGCTTTCCACGGGACAACCAAGGGTTGCTGCCAGGACGACGCTGGTCGGAGCTGGGGTGAGTTGCGTTGCCCTGTAACCCAGCAGAAAGTGGGGGTGTGAGACCTAGAAGAGATTGACAGAGAGTACGACAGCTTTGGAGAACGTTGGAAGGGTTTGTGTGAGATTTCAGGGTTTTTGGAACAATCGTAGGACCTCTGTGGCCTATTCTCATGCTTCTGGAACGACGGTAAGAGTTCTTAGGTACCTCAAAAAGAAAATAAGGTGAGTGGGAGAAGATGGTGGGTTATCACGCGTCCTACCAGTGAGGGGGCTAGCTGGTAGGATGGGAGTATGGCATAGCAGCAGCAGAGATGGTGGCTCCGCGGCAGTCAGTCTTGCCGGAGTGAGGTAAAGTGGATTGATGGGTTTTTTTTCGAGTCGTTTCTGAATTTTGCTTAATCATGAAGTTGTCATAGACATGTCTGAAGTAGCTCCAATTTCTCCGAGCCAAAGCCGGGTAATGGTCCCAGTATCTCAAGTTCCAAATTCCATCCTTAGGCCAATTAGATTTTTCTAGTAGTTCCTTGTCTTATTTTCATGAAATTTTCTGATGAAGTTTTCTGAACGTACTCGTTATGGGACGCTGGGCTCGGTTCCCAGTTTGTGCCAATTTGTGAGGATATGGTTGTATCTATGGGACGCTGGACCCGGTTTCCAGCAGGTGCTGCTCTCCACCAATAGACGGAGCTTGTTTCAACAAAAAAAAAAAAAAAAAAAGAGAGAGAAACCCATTGTTGCTCTTCAGTCATGGTTAAAAGGACTTTTTTCTTTTTATAAATAAAGTCCAGGGTGTTGTAGAGGCCAGTTGCTAGGCACACGGTGATTGCCAAGAACGGTCAGCCATGGTTGTCCTGAGAAGATGAGGCCACCTCCCATCCCATCCTCACTTCAATACTCCTAGCGCACCCCTCATCCTACGATCCTACCTCAGTGTGACACACTCAGGACCATCACCCTACCAGCAGGTGGGCAACTTGGACCGAACACCAGTGACAGGCACCAAGGCTGCCCATCACCCATCCCTAGCGGAAGAGGAATTGAACGAGCCTTGTTGTGCGGCAGCTTCCTTTTTTTTTTTTTTTTTTTTTTTTTTTGTGAGCGCCGGGCTCAATCATTCTTCCACTAGCCCCTATACTCTGAGAGACTACAGGCACCAGGGTGGGGCAAGCTACCATCCACAGATATATCCCTACCCCACCCTAGAGTCTGTCCTCATGAGAGGGTCTACGGATAAGCAGGCACATGCACCAGGACGAGGCAAGCTGGCGCCCACAGACACATCCTACCGTCCTTCCCCTAGCTTGCCCAAGACTAGGTGGAACTCAGACTAGCCGAAGCGGCTTATATCCCTGCCCTACCCTAGAGTCTAAGCCCATCGTTGAGTCAGACCAACCAGTAACTCACGTCCTCTACTCGCCCAAACACAGTCAAGCTGATTTACTGTGGGGTACTTATCATCGAAACGCCTAATATGATCATCATCAGTTGATCCTAGAGCAGACTCCCATAAGTACTAGACCTCCTCGGACCAACCAGTAACTCACGTCCTCTACTCGCCCACACACAGTCAAGTTGATTTACGGTGGGGTACTTATCATCAAAATGTCTATCATTATCATCAGGTGATCCTAGAGAAGACCCCCATTACTACACCTCCCCTGGCCTAGGAGTATGGCATTGTACAGCTATGCCCGTAGGCTATGTAGGTACCCCAAGGTGGTGTATAGCAGTGTGTATAGGTGCCCGTAGGCAATATTCTTCTTTTGTTTTACAGTCTGATCATGACTCTGATGTGTATATGTGAGTCTGAAGGCTGTGTATATACTATATGCTACTAACTGTGCATCGAGCTGCACGTAGCCGGTGGCTATATATATATATGTGCTGTGTATGGGAAACTATGTGGTTGTACCCGTAAGCTGTATCAGGGCTTAGCCTAATGACCCATGTGTGTGACAGGCCTTTGTAGATTTGATTTAGGGGTATGTTTCTTTTTTAACAAAAATCTAGGGTGTCGTGGTTCCCGTGGTTCGTTGTGGGAGACTGTGGTTTTGCAGTTAATTAGTAGGGTTCCAGTAATTTCTTGATAAACTGTTGGCTGCGGTCGGGGATGGGCTTGGCCGGGAGTGCCTTGCCCAGCCCCACATGGCTGCGGCATATATGTAAGGGACGCCAGACCCGCTTTCTGGCTTATAATGGAATGGCCGTTGTTGTGTTAAAAAAAAAAAAAAAAAAGGGGAAAAAAAAGGCATCTGGTATTTTTAAAAAGGAGGTATCGGCAATATCGGGTATCAGGTAAATAAAAGGCCGATTTTCGTCATATATCAGCAAGATTGAACTCATGATGATCTGTTTCACAAGAAACAGTTGTTGGAACACTTCGTTTACATGCTGTAGATTGCAGGTTTGAGTCGGGCTTTGGACTTGGGGGGGTTGTAAAACCACAGTCTCCCACAACGAACCATGGGAACCACGAAACCCTAGATTTTCCTTAAAACACAAACATACCCTAAATAAAATCTACAAAACCCCCAAAGTCTTCTTTTTTTTTTTTTTTTTTTTTTTTTTTTAAGGCCCTTGTGCAAGGCCTCTATCCTGGTGGTGGTAGGAGAACCACCAGGATTGAGGCTTTGCCTAGCGGGCCGCTCCATCTATTGGTGGGGAGCAGCACCTGCTGGAAACCGGGTCCAGCGTCCCTTAAGTACATCTTTGCAAAACAACACCTCACGCCAATGTGCTGGAAACCGGGTCCAGCGTCCCGTATTCAATCTACTCTTCCCTACCTACCTGCCCCACAGTCGGGTATTGGGGGGGGGACCACGGGGGGGCACCAGTGGAGTCTCCCTCCCTCCCTCCCCTAGCCTCAGCCAACCACCTATTATCCTCTGCTATCCTCTTGGCGCCTTTTTTTTTTGTGTCTGGCACATCTATAATAGCAAGTGTTTGCAAGTGTTTGGAAACAACTGAAACAAACTTGGAACAAACTTGGAATAACTGGAGCAACTGCAAAAAAATGGAAGGACTGGAAAAAACAAAGAGCAATGAAAGAGCGAAGAGCAACAGAAAAACAGGCTGAAAACAGGCTGAAAAACCAGGCTGAACTAAGCTGAACCAGGCTGCTCTAAGCTGCGCTGAGATCTGCTGCAGTGCAGGCTAGAAGTGCTGGAAGAGCAACAAAGAGCAACAAAGAGCAACAGAAAAACATGATGAGAAACCAGGCTGAACTAGGCTGTTCTGAGCTGCGCTGACCTCCCTCCCTCCCCTAGCCTCAGCCAACCAAAACAAAGGGCACTCGAAGAGCGACGGAAAACAGGCTGAACAACAGGCTGAACTAGAACTAGGCTGCTCTGAGCTGCGCTGAACTCTGCTGCACAGCTGAAGTATTCTGAGACTTTCTGGATGCTTTTCAGCCCGAGCTTATGCAGGTGGATTCCTAAAAGCCAAAAAAGTCTGACGATGATTCTCACTATTGCATGCTCACAAGACCCCATCCTACCACCTCTCACGATATATCTCCTGGCGCACCCCCACTCCTTTTCTATCTTACCTTATGCGAGGAACAGCACTCTCTACTGGAGCAACCTGACCAGACAGCGGACGAGGCCACTGATGCTGAATGAGCTCCCCCATCCAGCCCCAGTTGAGGCACTAGGGTACAAGCCTCGTTTATATGGGTACCTCGGGAGCTGGGTGCGAAGTTCTCATCTAGTCCCGTGATCAGTGAGGGCACCCATAGACCGTGTCTACCTAAACCAATCTCCTAATTACTGGCAAGGGAAGAGTAAGCCAACACCTAATTGAAAGGGTTGTGGTACGGGATTACCGGCTACTTTTTAAGGACTGGACGACGATAGAACCTTCCTTCCCACTACGTCCCCCGACAGACTTCCCTGATCCCTTCCCTCCTCACCCACTGGCCCTTGTCAAGATCCCCGAGTGACTTGGCCCTGCCTCCCCCTTCCCGAATCGTGCAGTATCACTTAAAGATGGCCCTGACTCCCGGTGCCCCTCCGGGAGCAAGGGTCGATGACACAGGCAATGGAGTGGTGGACCAATATATTCCAGGATAATTCAGTCTGCGGCAGTCAAGGCGGCCTCTGGAATCGCAGTTAATTGGCAAAGGGCTAGGAGAAAGAGGTGGTTCTCCTCCCTCTGCGTGAGGTTTTTCTTTGATTAATCAGGGAGGAACTAGTTTTTGCAGTAGTAGATATCCGGCATCTGATAATTGGATGAAGAGGTTTCTCCCTGGTCTCAACAAAACCTGCACAGTTAATCCTCTGGAAGCCAGAGTAATCAATGCTGGCAGGCTCCTCACTCCTTTTCTCAATTTTTCTCATGCATCTTGTACCTACTTTGTATAAGGGACGCTGGACCCGTTTTCCAGCAGGTGATGCTCCCCACCAATAGATGGAGCCTTTCCCCAGGTGCTAGCGGTGTCTGCTCTTATCAGCACCACTAGCACGGCAGGGGGTGCTGTCTCTTATACACATCTAGATGTGTATAAGAGACAGCGCAAGTGGCATTCAAGAGGTCATGGGTTCAATCCCCTGGGCCGCCTGTGGCACTCTTGGTGCCAAACAACTGAGATAGTTAGCTGGATCCTCCCAGTCGGTATCCGTAAGGTCTTCAGCCAACACGGGTGTGAGTGCGCATGTGAGTGGGTTGCGTGTGGTGTGTGGGAGAGTGTTGGCTTTAGACACTACTCTTCCTCGATGGGGGGTTGGCGGGGGGAGATGAAAAGGGAGGCACAGTGACTGGCAACTGCTCGGTCCTTTTGTTAGACAGCCCCCCAGCGGCGGCCCCAACCCTGCAGCCTAAACGGTTGGGCAAAGGGGCAAACATGCCGTTACCTCTCTCCACCGAGAGAGGTAACCTCCCTTCATCGAAGAGAGGTAGAAAGCTATGCTTTCAGGGGTCCCCTGTATAGCCTTAGGAGTACTGGTAGGTAGGTAGTGAAAGAAAGATATGTTCCATGACATGGCAGAACGCCAGTTAAAAATATGTGAGGTGACAGAAAAATATGGCTGTCCCCCAATGAGGAGAAGGCAGCTTTTTAAATAATTAACAAACCAATCGAACCAACAACTAATTATCCAACCAAATCAATTCCAAATTAACCCAAAAACTAACAGTGCTTTCCCGTTCCACAAAAAATAAGTCAACTGTTGATTATCAAAACAATCAATCTCAATTGCTAATCAACCAACATTACAAAATTATTGTTCGCTAGAGGAAAAAAGGAAAAAAAGCCCAACCACGATTTTGAAAGAACCTAAAAAGGCAGTCACAAAGTGAAGAGAAGTATTGCCACAATGGAGAACTCGTCAAAGCAGCCATTGGCATCACCACAATGGAGAACTCATCAAAATAAACAACTCGTCAAAATTAACGTCAGCACGAATACACCCGTAATTGAGACAAATTGTGATCAATCGACCCGTCTCTCATGCAGCAGGTACTGGCATCTGTCAGCCCCCAACACAGCGCTAACGTGCCGCCCCCCATCCTCATATATGGGGCTGCGGACCCCTGAATTTTAATTCAGAGGCTGGCGCTGCCAGCCAGCCGCACAACGGCAATTTGGATGAGGCTCAACTTGCGACTTAGTGTCACAGTGAGAAAGGCAGTGGTCATTTAACATTGCAATTATACTGTCAACTCAGGGGCCGGGAATACCTCAACTGCTCAACCTGGAAGTAACCACTGGGGCCATTACGCAGCTTCAGCTCCGCTGGAAACTGGGTCCCTCTCGGAGGCACAAAGGCTATTTGCGCCCGCTCCTTTGTAGAGTGTTGGCTTTAGACACTACTGTTCCTCGATGCCGCGGGGCCCTATCTTTATCTGGAGCCTGGAAGGCTTGGCCGCTATCTGAGACAGCACGAGGCTGTGCGACCGGGCCCTGAATTTCCAGGCCGAGTGACGTTAGGCGCGACGGTGTCACTCAAGGCCTCTCAGCCAATGGCAACACAGCAACCAGCCTGGGCCACCTCGCACAGTTGGGCGGCTCTAAGTAATTCCGCCCCAGGCCGCTATCTGAATCAGGCCTGGGCGCAGATACTGGGTCTGGATGACAGCTACTGGGAACCCACGCGTGTGCCTCAGGCAAGCTGAAAGCAGCGACCACTAACCATTAAGGAAAGTGTCAGCCTCCAATCCAGACACTTTCTGGTGGGAGGCTCATGCAGCAGCGCTGCCACTTCGAACGCTGACCAAGACTGGGCGCTGGCTGGATCGAGCGCACACAGGCGCTGGGCTGCTGGGCGCAGCTCGCAACCGAGGCAGCCATAGTCGGGCTGCTCTCACCGGTTGCCGGTGGGGTAGGAAGGTGGTCCATGGGCGCGGTGGTAAGCCTGTGAGGGACAGTCGTGGGGTGAGCCTGCAAGAGAGGAGGATGTGCCTGGTGTGTCGTGGAGGTCTGCATGGGCGACATCTTCATGTACATCAGCTCTGCTGCTGAAGTTCTTCTGGCTGCATCATCATAGTTGTAGGCTAGAATAGGTGTCGTGAGTCTGTGGTTGGGTGTCAGGTGCGAGTTGGAAGAGCGGCATTGTATATTTCGTTGATGGTGGCAAGTCAGGGGCTGTCATTGACAATAGAGTTCATTGCTTTGCTCTTGTTTGTTGTGTACTTGGTGCATTGTGCTTTCTATGCGACAGATGACTATTTGCTTCTCAATGTGATGATGCAATTTGGATTCCTATCTTTCACTCGCTGATTTTACCATGATGAAAATGAATCAAAATTCAAGTTCAATTTCTATTTTGCGGAAACTGCTCCTGAGTCACCTTTTTAGTCTAAAATAGGCAAGAAATGGCACAGTGGTGCCGATGTCGTTGTTTGAGTTTCAGAATGTGCAAGTTTAGCGGGGCTTGAAACTGTGGCCGTTTTGTTGATTCAGAAGTGGCGTGAATGCAGATTTAGCGGCAGCTTTTTTCGCTCTGTTTCGAGAACTGCTAAAGTTGCCTATTCCAAATGCTAGCTGTGACCCAGGAGCCTTTGTCCTTTTTATTTTTTTATTTGTTTCCCTGAACGCACGAGGGGGCGATGAAGACCACGCCCCCCTACTCCATGTCCCCGCTGTCGTCAATGCCACCCCCCCCTTTCTTCATCATCACTCGTAGGAGGCGGGTACAAGTGGCCGTTTGTGCTAGGCGGATCCGACCAGTGGTCGGCATGCTGATAGGTAGCGGCTATGGCCGCCCACCTTTGCAGCCCGTGCGTAGTGTCTGCTCTCCACCCACCATTCCGAAGATGGTTGGCGTGCGGGTTTGTTCCCCCCCAGCCGATGGTCTCCGTTGCCAGTTCGAAATGAAAAGACAATATTATTCCAACAAGAAGATAACATGAGTTTTAATTTCATGGCGCTGTCCCCTTCCTCCCTACTTCTCCTCAGCCCGTCACGCCGAGGATTCCCAATCCTTCTACTCATACGCCACTCAGATTGAGGATGAAACCTGCTTACAGCCCTGGTTTTATACTGTTTCCCTGACTTCTCGTGTCTATTAATGAGGCCTAAAATTTTCTTGTGTTGGCATAGGAGCAGGCCAACGGCCTTGTCTCACTACTCAACATTGCACTACAAACAACAACAAAAGAAAAGGATTTTAAATCCGAGAATAGCCGACAATACTAGATGGAAAAATCGGAAAAAATCAGAAAATTTTGAAAACAAAGACCCAAGGGGCAACATGAAATCTCCCCTTCACAGAGAGAGGAAAACTATGCTTGCAGGGGTCCCCTCTAGATAGTCTTAGGAGAAGGTAGTGGAAGGTAAACAAACAGAAGTTGAGAGAAGAATATAGACAGTTGTGATCGCCCCAAAAAAACAAAAAAAAAAAAAAAAAAAAAATCCAGATACTGCCAAAACTCGGAGGGAACTGAGTTGAGTCCTACCTCTGGTGTTGACCAGAGATCCCACTAGTGTCAGGCTGTCGAAGTACCTTTTCCAGAATTTTACCCAGATACAACATACATCAGTAACACAAATTCGTTGGCATCGGGCCTGCTCCGAAGGTGACGAGGCACTGGGATTTACTTTGTCCAAAGGTTTACTTTGTGCGCTGGCGAAGTGGTGAGTATCCGGTATTTTGATTCTGTAACGTCTGGAAGAGGTCGGCTTAGCTGACGGTGCAAACAGACTTAGTTTTGATCTTTTCCGAGTATTCGATGTATGAACTTGGTCGACCTTTTAGCTTAGGAGAGTTCCCTAGAACTATAGATTCGAACTAGACTTGTTACAGTTAATCTTCTTCGGAACACTTCCTCCAACTCCGAGTTACCATATAAATAGTTGACCAAGTTATCCTTTTCAAAAGACCCCTGAAGAGTGCTGGCATACGGCGGCCAGCCGAAACCGGTCGGGTCACTTCGCCGTTTTTCGTTCCGATGTTCTTCACTCTATTTTTCAATTCGGAACAGTCGCGTTCGGGTAACTTGTCTTCGTATCACTTTCTCCCCGCCCCCTCTCATGTCCAATCTTCTTCTCCTCCCACTTCGTCTGTATTGGTGATATTGTATGCTACTTCTACCGTTACTGTTTGGTATCTTCAATCAAAGTGCATGTCATTTGACACACAACACATACTTCAGGTCGCCACCCGCCCCAAGTGCTGAGTTGTTGTTTTTTTTTTTTTTTTGGAAAAAACTGCGCCTGTGACCGCTGCACAGTTCAAATTCGCAGAAATAACAGTCCGCTGCAAGATTGGGCCGTGAGCAGTTCGAAACAGCAAAACAAACAGTGAACTGCGCGGTAGACGGCCTACCTGTTTTTTTTTTGTTTTTTTTTTTTAATTATTATTATTATTTATTTATTTTTGGACCATTTCTCGATTTATGCGTGTCATCCATTCGCAGGGGTCTGGTTCCACCTACGGCCGTTGAGTTGAGAAACCTCAACGGTGTGACACCATTTACCGCATTTTTTAAATCCGAAAAATGCATTTCAGATTTATTCGTAGCAGTTTTTATTCATTTTAAGAAAATGATGCAAAAATAGTGGTTTCTGTCGAGGATTCTGCGTATCTTGAAGTACCATATGGGCCTCGCTGCACTACTCTCGAAATGTGCAAAACGAGAGTGAATCTTTCCCTAGAATATGGAAAGATGAACTGCCATGATTTTTGTCTTTTGTGCATGTTGAGAGTGGTGCAGCGAGGCCCCATGATGTGGAAACACGACGACGTCGAAGTGGGTCCAAAGAGCAATGAATATAGGCAAGAACACGGAAACATACATCGACTTTCTTTTTTCTTTTGTTTGGGCATGTGGTGAGCAACGGAGCGAGGCCTTATAGAGCCCACGCACGACAGTTACGGCTTTCATTGCACTGACGAAGTGCCTGACACAGTATACGAGAAACGGGGAACAGCAGACGGCGACTAAAAATCCCAAAAATCGCAAAATTTCTCATCGACCATGTTGAGAAACCTACCCTCCACGGAAACCTACCCTCGACCGTGGAGGGTAGCTTTCTCAACTCCGTGGTGCTTGCCCATGCCGCCTTCGCTCCATTGCGGGAGTCCATTCGAAGTCCTTATACAAAAAAAAAATTCATTCAAATCACCCGGTTGGACATCAACATTTCGAAATACTTCCAACCGTGGGATCGCAACCCTGTTGACGGTCACATCCTGTCGAACGTTGTCGCTCGTCGTAGAAAACTCCGCGTTGAGTTTTCTCAACAACACAGGTGGGACCAGACCCCTGGGGTGCCATGCTAATCTTCTCTGTATCGTTCCATTTTTTTTTTTTTTTTTTTTTTTTTTTTGAAATAGCAAAGTTTCCTTATAACTGCAAAAGGAGGCCGGGAATCCCTCCACATTTCAACCCGGGAAAGTCACCAGTCCTCCATGAGGCTTTACCGGAAACCGGGTCCAGTGTCCCATGCTCCTTACGATAGACATGCGATTTCTACAAAAAAGGGAACTGGTCCATCTCATCTGACCTATCCTGGAATTTCACTGGACCATGACAATTCATCAACAACAAACTACTCCACACACTGGCCATACTGCTATCTAACACTACTCCGGGAGCATTACCCGACTGTACTTCATGAGAGTCTAAAGCCGACTCCCCCAAATCATCAGCCAATGACCTCTGCCCTGTAGACCTCAATTCAATCATAGTATCCAATCCTATATTCAAGCTTCCCTAAATCAGCGCCCACTGATACCGCTGCTAAGCTCACTTCTTCAACCAGCTGCAAATGGAGAGTTTACCTTCAGGAGATATCTGTGCCAGCCGGTTCTGCGAGGCCCAAGTCTTGTGAAACCACAACCAACCTTTCTGTTGCCAGTCCGCAATCAATGTCAATCTAATTCTCAACTTTATCAAATTCTTCAGTTGGTCGAACCCCGTGTCCTCGTCCCTAAACAGCTTCTGATTTCGTGCCCACCAGATAACGCCCATGATAATGCCTCTGCAGACCTGAGCTATGTAAGACCACCCCTGATCTTTTGGGGGGTATRTACTGCTACAGCCCAGGAGAATCCACAGATCTGACCAATCGTTTGGGGCTGCTTTAATCCTGGACCAGTGCTTCCGCCACCACTGCCAGATACGCAGGGAATATGGACAATGAAGCCAAAGGTGGGGAGTAGACTCTATCGCCCAGCCACTACGAGCACACGTGACAGATAGATTCATTCCCTTATTTGCCAACCAGGTTGCCGAAGGAATAGCCTGCATTGACTGCAACCACAAAATACTGGCTACCTTTTGGTCCGGCATCTTAAAGAGCTGTTCCCACAATTTCAGGAGCTCGTCTTCTGTGACCCTATGTGAGGACATCCCTGTCCATCTGTCCACTGCAACTGAGCCCGGGAGCTTCTTATTTTTAAGGAGCAAAGAGAGTCTTCCCACTTTGGTATGATAGTGCGCCAGAGGAACAAATGAACCGTTCTTACCAACATCTTTCCATCCGTATAAATAGGGCTCTACTTCATACGAAGCAGCTGGTCTGCCGCCTGTGCAGGTCTCCTTCCCCTTGGGATCTGTTTTCACCCAGACTCGCGCCTCCTGAAGATTATCGTTCCAATTTTAACGGATGTCCCGGAGGACACGGCCTACCTGTTTGATAATCGGCAAAAACGGGACGTGGCCCGGTCTAACAGGTACCGGTAGCAGGCCCTCCCGTTTTTTTTGTTTTTGTTTTTGTCCTTTTTGGCTTATGGCGGGAATGGGTTCGGGCTGGAACACTATCCCACTTTGTCAGTACGTGCCCCGTTAACACCCACCCATTCTCTCTCTCTCTCTCTCTCTCTCTCTCTCTCTCTCTCTCTCTCTGCGTCTGCAGCTCGGCACACCAAAGTGCGAATGTATCTGGGACATTATCTGCACCAGATACATTCGCCCCTGTTCCTTTTTTTTTTATTTTTTTTTATTTTAAAGGGCGATGGCCTTGAGGTATTATCATCGGACTAAACAGCCCAGGTAAATTCAATCTTGTGTCTAATCTGACAACGGTGGCCTTTTCAGCCCAGGGTGGCCTGATAGCCTTAGGGTGACCTGATAGCCTTCAGGGAACCCCCAACGGGGGGCACCCGCCAGGGGACAGCCGGTGGCAGAGGGAACGAGCATCATCTGAGTGGCCAGTCGCTGTGCCTCCCCGATTACCCCTCCCCCTATGAACATCAGCAGAGCCTGCTTTTTAATGCCAATTGGGGGGACCAACGGGCTATCTCTAGGTGGCGGGCGCCAAGCATGCCCAGGAAGGTGGCGCCCCTGTTCTTTTTTGGGCATGCTAATCTTCTTTATATCTTTCCAACCCACTCTCTCTCTCTCTCTCTTTCTCTCTCTCTCTCTCTGTGTCTCGGCACACCAATGGATTGAGAAATTGTCATTACGTTGTCTAAAACTTGTCTGCCCGGTATAAAACCAGATTGGTCCGGGTGAACTAGTTTAGTTAGTAGTGGGTTAATACGACGCGCTAAGGTTTTGGCCAAGATCTTTCCGTGTACGTTGAGGAGGGATATGGGTCTGTAGTTCCGAACGTCTGTTTTGTCGCCCTTTTTGTACAGCAGCGTTATTATTCCTTCGGCCGTGCGTGTTCCTAAAGGTTGGTCGATCAGGATTTGGTTAAAGATACGGAGAAGATCCGGAGCGAGGAGTGGCCAGAATTTAATATAGGATTCGACCAGTAGGCCATCCGGCCCCGGACATTTGCCTTTAGCCACAGGTAGGCCGTTTAACGAGCAGTTCACTGTTTTTTTTGCTGTTTCGAACTGCTCACGGCCCAATCTTGCAGTGGACTGTTATTTCTGCGAATTCTGAACTGTGCAGCGGTCACAGGCGCAGTTGTCTCTTTTTTTTTTTAAGTCCAGGGTGTTGTAGAGGTCAGTTACTAGGCTCACATTGATCGCCGGAAGCTGTCAGCCATGATTGCCCTGAAGAGACGGGGTTACCTTCTCATCCCATTCTCACGCCAATACTCCTAGCGCATCCCCTATTCCTACTATCCTATCTCAGTGTGACCAGCACTCAGGACCATTACCCTACCATCGAGGGGAACTTGGACCGAACTGTAGTGACAGGCACCAGGGCTAGTGACCCAGCCCTGGTGGAAGCATAGTCGAACGAACCTCGTCGCACGGGAACTTCGGACGCCAGGCTCAAGCAATCACCTATTAGCCCCTAAGTAGACCGACTAGGAACTCATGCCCTCTCTTATCATCGAGACGCCTATTATTAGTTGGTTGTGACTTCCTCTCAGGCCTATGGTTATGTATGTGTGAATGTCCGGTATTGTAGGTATGTGCCTGCAGGCTTTGTGTATGTGTTTTGTAATGCGCGTGGACCCGTAGCAGATGCTGCTCCCCACCATGGAACATCTGCGAAGTGAATACCAGTGACAGGTGCTCTTATCACCTCTACCAGTGTCTGTGTAAGCCATGTGTAGGTAGTATGTATAGGAGCCCTAGAAACACCTTGCCTCGACGCAGCGGAGGGGCGACCTTATGCGCCCTTAATCTGCTGCCAACAAATAGACAGCCCTCCTCCAGAACCCTGATCATCGGCTGAGGCTCCTCCCCCCCCAAAGGACCCCATGCCTACTTGCTCTATCCTCAGTAGAGACTGTCTCCCACCTATCAGCAGAATCCGGTCATCAGCTAGGTAATTCCTATAGGGATCAGAGGGACAGACTACAGACTCAGTAGGTGGTGGGCCATCATCCGTCCTTCCACTAGCCCCCAGCCTCATCCCTCCGAGAGCCTTTTTTTTTTTTTTTGGGACAGATGCTCCAACCTATTCGTGGGGAGCAACACGTGCTGGGAACCGGGCCCAGCGTCCCATATACAAATGATTTGAAAAACCCTGACTTCGACTTAGAACAATCTGAGAACTTCGAAGAAATACTAGAAAAACCTCGCCTACCCATTGAAAAACCAAAAGTAAAAGGACGAAAACTAGAACCACTAACAATCCACCTCCTACCCTCACCACAGATGAAGGATACGACAACCAGGCTTCCAGTCCTCGTACCAGAAATCATCAGATCTCATACCCCCCAGCTAGGGTTACAAGACAACACAAACTGCCCCAGTACCGACTTAACTGTTTCTGACGGACAGAGAGTGTCTTCCCCCTCGACAACTTTCTTAACTGTAAGGCCCCTCAAAGGTTACAGGGTCACCGCCCCGGCCACAGCTACGTCGGGCAAGATGGTTATGCCTTCCACCCTCGGCATAACTTCAATCAAGCTCCCATGGTCACAGAGCAAATGCTCCAGCACCGGCCACTGTCATCCCACCCCACCCTTCTAGTTAGACTTGCCACCCTGAAACGCCGATCCCTCTGCTGAGTGACGAATTTCTTGAAAAAACTGATGAAAAAATCTATGCACAAAATCAGAATACGAATTACAAATTTCAGACAAAAATTCTTCAAATAGAAATTAGACAGGGGAGGAAAAAAAATATCCTCTCCTCTGATGTAGGTTTTGACGTTCACCCGTGACTCCACAACACGCTCACCGTGTGACCAACGAAGTTACTCCTTCCCTCAAAAAAACAACCCCCCTGTTCCTACACTGCCTCCACCGGGAGGCACCCCCTCTCCTCTCGGCCCCAGTTCGGAACAGCCTGTAAACGGACACTTCAACCCTCTAAAAGGCATACAATTCCCCCTAGAGCATGCCTCAAAGGGTTCCTCTGCCCCACCCCTTCCAGACAAGGCAGCCCTCACATCCTCACACCCTGCTATAAGCAGCATCACCCCCTTGTCTTCTCTCCCCAACCGCCAGAGTTGATCCGACCCTAAATCAGCCTGGCCCAGAAAAAGACAATCCCTCAAAACCGCCTCTCCCCTCCAAGGATAACACCACCCACCTTGTGAAACCCTCACGGGGAGGGGCTCCAACCCGAAAGGAGAACCCCACCGATCACAAAGCAAGACGCGAATATACGAAGGACCCAGGCAAAACTTGGAACACAATCAAAATCAGCTTGTTAGTAAGTTGTTACCGCGATTGATTTTTTTTTCTTCGAAGGCATACGTTTAGAAATTGAAAATTGAAACAGAAAATCCCAAGGAAAAACAGTAGAAAAAAACGATTGTGATGTCCAAACCGGACTTTCGACTCTGATTTCCGGAACCCAAGGTCCAGGAAATCGCTCAGACCGTAAATCAGGAAAATGGTAATTCGAAAAAAATATCCAGAAAAATTAATCAGATTACAATTTAGAAAAGATAGACCAGTAGCACAATTGTTAAATCGTCATCATTAGTTAAATGTCAAGAATAACAACATAGAAGGATCAAATAGAAAATGCGAAATCAAACAAAAAATCATAGAACTATCAAATTAGAAATTCAGAATCAAGAATTTCATCAAATCACCACAACAAAACATGAAGAGGAAGAAACACAAAGTTACAAACCCTCGACATCCCTAAAAGCACCCCCCCTCTCTCCAAACCTCATCTCCTCCTTCATCGGCCCTCAAGCAACTCGATCACCGGTGGTTGACAACCAATCAACCCTCCCAAAGAACCGAACGATGAAGATAGTATGGACCGCAACCAGGATTACTCCAAACTGCGTCGCGAGACTAAACCGTTGAGCCTGCCAGCCGCCCCTCGCAGGTAGCCCAAAGAGATGAAGGGGTGGCATCGTTGCTGACATCACCCACCTGTAGAAAACCTAACTCCATACCAACCCCAACGTTCCTCCTCTCCAACTAGACCTTGGTGTGAGATATGCTGCCGTAGGCGCCTAGCAGCAACAGCAAACAGAAAAGCCAGCAACAACGCCCGAACGCCTCTAGCCTGCTCCCCCGTACCCCGTGATCACTTTCCTGCCTACTAATCCCTCACCCCACCCTCGTATCTACGCCTCGAAGTTGTCCTCATGGCGCCACACCACTTTTCACTCCCCCCTTCGTCGTGAATTCACCCGTCGCGCCAAAGCTTCGGGGCGCGGAGCAATCTTCCCCATCGCCCTCCGTCACCATGTACCGCATCCACGTCCTTCGCGCTTCTTCCCCCACGGCCTGCTTCTCCGTCGCCCTTCACCTTGCTCCCCCACTCGCCGAGAAGTCAGCCATCGCGCCAAAGCTTCGGGCGGCAAAGCAATCTTCCCCATCGCCCTTCGTCGCCATGCACTTCATCCACGTCCTTTGCGCTTCTTCTCCCACGGCCTGCTTCTCCGTCGACCTTCACCTTGCGCCGCATCATGCTTCTTCGCCCCCTACCCACTACTCCGTCACCCGTCGGCGAGAGCAGTTGTGCTCCTTCACCCACTGCCCGCTTCTCCATCGCCTGACGCCAAGCACCACATCCCGCTCGCCCACTGCCCGCTTCTCCATCGCCCGTCGGCGAAAACGCTCATCAGCGAGAACAGCGGGGCGCAGTGCTCCCGGTCGCGCCCCCTTGTTACCATCCCTCCGATAGCCTATTGTGGTTATACTTGTAGTCAGTATCTTGGGTAGTGTCTAACATGTGTGTGTGTGTGTGTGTGTGTGTGTGTGTGTGTGTGTGTGTGTGTGTGTGTGTGTGTGTGTGTGTGTGTGTAAACTGAAGGGTTCTACCATATGCATTACCACAAGAAGTGAATCGAATGTGTGAAATATGTAAACAGGGGGAGATCATCAGAGCGACCAAAGCCAACAACAGCAAGCAACCAACGTGAAGTCTAGACCAGCATACAACATCCATGGACTGGCCCCCTGGGTGGTGCGCAGGCAGTGTCTGTAATAATACCACTGGCATGCGTCAGCCCAGGGGAGTATGTGTCCAGCCGTGCGTCATTCTAACGCCCTGCCGGTGTCCATGCGCGAGGCTGCGGAGTTTTGAACCCGCAACCTCATACCACAATGCGCATTTCCAACCGGTGCTCTAACCACTGAGCTACGACTAGGTACTTCCTATAGGGATCAGAGGGACAGACTACAGACCAGTAGGTGGTGGGCCATCATCCGTCCTTCCACTAGCCCCCAGCCTCATCCTTCCGATAGCCTATCGTGGTTATACCTGTAGTCAGTATCTTGGGTAGTGTCTAACATGTGTGTGTGTGTGTGTGTGTGTGTGTGTGTGTGTGTGTGTGTGTGAATCTCGAACTTGTGACCTACAGCATGAAACTGAAGGGTTCTACCATATGCATTACGACAGGAAGTGAATCGAATGTGTGAAATATGTAGACTGGGGGAGATCATCAGGGCGACCAAAGCCAACAACAGCAAGCAACCAACGTGAAGTCTAGACCAACATACAACACCCATGGACTGGCCGCCTGGGTGGTGCGCAGACAGTGTCTGTAATAGTACCATGTGTCAGCCCAGGGGAGTATGTGTCCAGCCGTGCGTCATTCTAACGCCCTGCCGGTGTCCATGCGCGAGGCTGCAGAGTTTTGAACCCGCAACCTCATACCACAATGCGCATTTCCAACCGGTGATGAGTTGTAAGGGATTGATATCTCATTTTTTCCGTTGTTCGTCTGCCAACCCCTCAGTTGGCCGGTAAAAAGAGCTCGGTTGCACTGTTACTTCGAACCAGTTACCCGTTGGGGCAAGCGGCCTTCCTGCATAGTCAGCCCATGCATTCTTGAGACCAAATCAGTGACTTTATCCCATGGGATGCCTTTTTCTCTTAATTCTATCCATCTCAGCCCTGCAATCAAAAGGTCACTCAGATAATTAAGCTTCCATAGTTCCTCACTGAAGGTCAGGAAATTCCAGACGACCAACCCTTGATCGTTCCAATTCATCGTGATTCGTTGAATTGGATTGGCAATGGTCGCAAATTTTGCCATCTGAGGCCCGAACGAATCGTAATCCTTGAACGTTCTGAATCGCAGCTCATCTGGGCTCCAGATAGACCCTCCATTTTTTTATTTTTTTATTTTTTTTTGAAGACAATCGGGCCCAGCGTCCCATATGAAGACATGTAGAAAACAATTATGATACAAATTGAAGTACCGGGGCCAAGACCCTCCATTTTTAAACTTATGGGTCGTTAGAATTGGCCCGTCATTTTCTGGGATAATAATCCTTGTTTCCAAGAAGCCCAGTATCCAGTCCCATTGTTCGTTTATTCCAACTGAAGTGCAGCAGGATAACATCCAAAGATTCGATCCAACCGGATTTTTGCCTCCTTCTGGCTGTTGGGGTCGCGCCGGCAGAAAGTTGAGAGGATCCGTAAGTTATCAATATATCGTTTTCTTGTGATGTACTTAGCATCCGCCCCAATAGTCTTAATAAATTGGTATCCGACAAACATGCACAAGATACAGGCGAGTGGGGGGCTAGCCCTCCCACCCATTGGTATACCTTTTTTCTGACGCAATACTTGATTTGTTACCAAAAAATAGGTATTGTCAAGTTGAAAATCATAAGGGTAACTATAGTCTTCAGCCGCACAGATCACCAATCTGCTTCCCCGCGCGATTTGCTCAAAGGAGCCCCCTTCCCTTTCGACTTGACTCGAACCCATCAGATTGATTTTTCCAAAAAACATCTTACAATCCATTCCATGACTTTGGTGATTTATTCACGAGGCAGCTGGGTAAAGATCTCCTTAATGTCGTAGGTTCGAGATATGACACCACATTCTCCTTGCTTCGTTCGTAGGTTGTCGTAGGTTTGAGATATGACACCACATTCTCCTTGCTTCGTTCGTAGGTTTACCTTTTTGATTTCCTCCTTCGGCCCGCTTAGCGAACCCAGATTAAAATGTGGTTCCTTTATACACTAGAGACCCCCCGAAATGGGCTATCGTAAGAGGGAACAATCGGACGCCTCTTATTTTTGTCCTTGTCCTTAGCGATAATGTATGCATGTTGCAAACCTCCTTCCTTGTGCCAACGTGCAATATCCCCCATCTTCTTATCCCGGTATTGTTCTTTCATTCCCAGCACAACCTCCTCTTTACTACTTCCTACCGTTTCGTAATTGTCATTTTCCAAGAGCATTACCTTCAAACCACCTGCGTACACAAGAGGGCATTCCACCTAGGTTTCACTCATGTTCCTGTCCAGTGGTGACCACACCAGGCCGCTCAATGCCTTTCCCACCCTTGCGACGTATTCACTTAGTACACACCCATTTTCCTTTGCCATACCCTTCTTACATACAGCCTACCAAACTCGGGGTCACTACTGCGGGGTCAAACTCGGAATGAGGTTCACCCTATGAATTCCCCGCGGTCACTGCCGCGGGGTTAAACTCGGAATGCGGTCGGGATCCTGACAGCCGGCCACTGCCGAGCGGTGGGGTGCGGCCATTTCAATTTTTTTCTTTTTTCAAAAATAGAAAACGAAAAAAAAAGGAATTATAATCAAAAGAAACCTAGGCTGGGCTGCCGCCCGGGCGAGCCCCGGCCGGTTGGGCCCGCCCGGTGAAACCAGGCGACACAAAAACCCAGCAAATATTTTTTTATTTTTTTTTGGAAGGTGGGGTTGTGTTGCGCTACCCTAGAGGACCCCGAATCTGCAATAAAAAATGAATTTGTGGGGGGGGGGGAGTAGGAAGGTAGCGGG
>BFEA01000073.1:600595-644342 GCA_003427395.1 Chara braunii | reverse complement strand
TAAAAAAAAAAAAAAAAAAAAAAAGTGTCATAGAGTAGAGTAGACTGGAGTAGTGTAGAGTGGAGTAGAGTGGACTAGAGTAAAAGATAGTGCCATAAAGTGTTGTAATGTATAGTAGAGTAGGTTGTCGTAGAGTAGACTGTCGTAGATTGTCGTAAAGTAGAGTAGAGTAGAGTAAACTATACTACATTCTCGTAGAGTACAGTAGAGTAGAGTAGAGTAGACTAGATTGTCGTACAGTAGAGTTGAGTAGAGTAAATTGTTGCATAGTAGAGTACAGTAGAGTAGAGTAGAGTAGAGTGTCTTAGAGAAGAGTACAATAAACTAGAGTACAATAAACTAGAGTAGAGTAGAGTACAATAGAGTATAGTAAAGTGTCATAGACTAGAGTGTCGTAGAGTCGAGTGTTGTAAAGTAGAGTGGAGTACAGTAAAGTAGAGTAAAGTAGAGTAAAGTAGAGTAAAGTAAAGTAGAGTAGAGTAGGGTGTCGTAGAGTAGAGTACAGTATAGTAGAGTGTCGTAAAGTAGATTAGAGTAGAGTATCGTAGAGCGTCATCGAGTAGAGTAAAGTAGAGTAGTGTAAAGTAGAGTAAAATTGAGTGGAGTAAAATAGAGTGTCATAAAGTGTCGTAATGAATAGTAGAGTAAATTGTCGTAGAGCAGGCTGTCGTAGACTATCGTAGAGTAGAGTAGAGTAGAGTAGAGTAGAGTAGAGTAGACTACAGTAGATTCTCGTAGAGTAGAGTAGAGTAGAGTAGAGTAGAGTAGAGTAGAGAGTAGAGTAGAGTAGAGTAGAGTAGAGTAGAGTAGAGTAGAGTAGAGTAGAGTAGAAAGTCGTAGAGTACAATGTCATAGAGTAGAGTGTCGCAGAAAGTCGTAGAGTAGAGTGTCATAGAGTTGAGTAGAGTGTCTTAGAGTAGAGTGTCTTAGAGTACAGTATAATGGAGTAGAGTAGAGTGTCTTAGAGTACAGTACAATAGAGTAGAGTAGAGTTTCCTAGAGTAGAGTTTCCTATAGTAGAGTAAAGTAGAGTAGAATGTCGTTGAGTAGAGTAAAATAGAGTATCGTAGAGTGTAACAGAGTGTTGTAGAGTGTCGTAGAGTGTCGTCGAGTGTTGTAGAGTGTCATAGAGTACAAAAATAGTAGAGTTGAATGTCTTATAATATAGTAGAGTAGAGTAAAATGTCTTAGAATATAGTAGAGTAGAGTACAGTAGAGTAGATTATCCTAGAGTAGAGTAGAGTAGAGTAAAATGTCGTAGAGTAGGATACAATAGAGTGTTGTAGAGTAGAGTAAAATGTTGAAGAGTGTTGTAGAGCAGAGTACAGAAGAGTGTTATAAAGTAGAGTAGAGTAGAGCAGAGTAGAGTAGAGTGGAGTAAAGTCGAGTACAATAGAGTGGAGAAGAGTGTTATACAATATCGAAGAGTGTTATACAATATCGTAGAGTATAGTGGAGTAGCGTCGTAGAGTAGAGTAGAGAAGAGTAGAGTAGAGTAGAGTAAAGTAGAGTAGAGTAGAGGAGATTGCCGTACAGTAGAGTAGAGTATAGTATCGAAGAGTAGAGTAAAGTAAAGTAGAGCGTCTTTAGTAGAGTGTCATAGAGTGTCATAGAGTAGAGTATAGTGTTGTAGAGTAGAGTATAGTAGAGCAAAGTAGCGTAAAGTTGAGTAAAGTGTTGTAGAGTAGCGAAGAGTAAAGTAGAGTGTTGTAAAGTGGAGTAGAGTACATTATCGTAAAAGAGTAGAAAGTCGTAGAGTACAATACCGTAGAGTAGAGTGTCGCAGAAAGTCGTAGAGTAGAGTGTCATAGAGTAGAGTAGAGTGTCTTAGAGTACAGTACAATAGAGTAGAGTAGAGTTTTCTAGAGTACAGTAGAGTAGAATGTCGTTGAGTAGAGTAAAATAGAGTATCGTAGAGTGTAATAGAGTGTTGTAGAGTGTCGTAGAGTGTCGAGTGTTGTAGAGTGTCATAGAGTAGAAAATAGTAGAGTTGAATGTCTTAGAATATAGTAGAGTAGAGTAAAATGTCTTAGAATATAGTAGAGTAGAGTACAATAAAGTAGATTATCCTAGAGTAGAGTAGAGTAAAATGTCGTAGAGTAGGATGCAATAGAGTGTTGTAGAGTAGAGTAGAATGTTGAAGAGTGTTGTAAAGCATAGTAGAGTACAGAAGAGTGTTATAAAGTAGAGTAGAGTAGAGTAGAGTAGAGTAGAGTAGAGTAGAGTGGAGTAAAGTAGAGTATAATAGAGTGGAGTAGAGTGTTATACAATATCGTAGAGTATAGTAGAGTAGCGTCGTAGAGTAGAGTAGAGAAAAGTAGAGTAGAGTAGAGTAAAGTAGAGTAGAGTAGAGTAGATTGTCGTACGGTAGAGTAGAGTAGAGTATCGAAGAGTAGAGTAAAGTAAAGTAGAGCGTCTTTAGTACAGTGTTATAGAGTGTCATAGAGTAGATTATAGTGTTGTAGAGTAGAGTATAGTAGAGCAAAGTAGTGTAAAGTTGAGTAAAGTGTTGTAGAGTAGCGAAGAGTAGAGTAGAGTGTTGTAAAGTGGAGTAGAGTACATTATCGTAAAGTACAGTAGAGTATTATAGAGTAGAGTAGAGTAGCGTAGAGTACAATGTCGTAGAGTAATGTATCGTAGAGTATTGTAGACCAGAGTAGAGTAGAGTGGAGTGTTGTAGATTGGAGTGTTGTAGATTGGAGTAGAGTACAGTATCATAAAGAAGAGTAGAGTACGTTGTCGTAGAGTACAGAGTTGTAGAGTGTCTTAGAGTGTCGTAGAGTACGTTGTCGTAGAGTACAGAGTTGTAGAGTGTCTTAGAGTGTCGTAGAGTAAAGTAGAGAACATTGTCGTAGAGAAGAGTAGAGTGTTGGAGGGTAGAGTAGAGTGTCGTAGCGTGTCATAAAGTATAGTAGAGTGTTGTAGAGAAGGGTAAAGTAGGTCGAGTAGGGTAAAGTATAGTAGAGTGTCTTAGAGCAGAGTGTCATAGAGTAGAGTATAGTGTCGTAGAGTTGCATAAAGTGTCGTAGATTAGAGTAGAGTAAACAAGAGTTTCATAGAGTAAAATTTCATAGAGTGTTTTAGTGTAGCGTAGAATGTTGTTGAGTAAAGTAGAGTGTCGTAGAGTATAGTAGAGTGTCCTAGAAATGAGCAGAGTGTCGTAGAGTGTCGTACAATGGAGTGTCGTAGAGTATCCTAGAGTAGAGTAAGGTGTTGTAGAGTAGAGTAGAGTAGAGTAGAGTAGAGTAGAGTAGAGTGGAGTAGAGTAGAGTAGAGTAGAATAGAGTAGAGTAGAGTGGAGTATCGTAGAGTAGAGTAGAGTGTCGTCGAGTAGATAACAGTAGAGTGTCGTACAGAAAATTAGAGTTTCATGGAATAGAGTAGAGTATCGTAGAGTAGATTGTCGTACATTAGACTAGAGTAGAGTAGAGTGTCGTAGAGCAAAGTAGAGTAGAGTGTTGTAGAATAAAGTGCAGTAGAGTAGAGTGTTGTAGAGTGTCGTAGAGTGTTTTAGTTTAGAGTACAATGTCGTAGATTAAAGTAGAGTAGAGTACAATAGACTAGAGTAGAGTGTCGTAGAGTAGAGTAGAGTGTTGTAGAGTGTCGTACAGTGGAGGTTCGTAGAGTGTCGTAGAGCAGAGGAGAGTAGAGTAAGGTGGCATAGAGTAGATTAGAGTAGAGTAGAGTAAAGTGGAGGAGAGTGTCCTAGAGTGTTGTAGAGTGCCGTAGAGTAGAGAGTTGTAGAGTGGAGTGTCGTAGAGTAGATTGTCGTAGAGTAGAGTAGAGTGTCACAAACTCACAGAGTAAAGTAGAGTGTTGTAGAGTGTCGTCGAGCAGATTACAGTAGAGTATCGTAGAGTAGAGTGTCGTAGAGTAGAGTGTCGTAAGTGTCGTAGAGTGTCGTAAAGTGTCGTAGAGTGTCATAGAGTAGGGTAGAGTGTCATGGAGTAAAGTATCGTACAATAGAGTAGAGTAGAGTACAATAGAGTATCATAGAGTGTTGTAGAGTAAAGTAGAGTGTCGTAGAGTAAAGTAGAGTGTCAAAGAGTTTCATAGAGTAGAGTAAAGTGGAGTAGAGCGCGATGTTGTAGAGAAGAGTACAGTGTTATCGAGTAGAGTAGAATGCCATAGAGTGTTGTTGAATAGAGTAGAGTGTCGTAGAGTACAGTAAAGTGTCGTAGAGTAGAGTAGAGTAAAGTGTCATAAAGTAGAGTAGAGTAGAGTTGAGTAGAGTGTCGTGGAGTGTCGAAGAGGAGAGTAGAGTGTCATAAAGTGTCATAATACAGAGTGTTATAGAGTGTCGTAGAGTGTCATGGAGTGTCGTGGACTACAGTTAAGTAGAGAAGTGTACATTGTCGTGGAGTAGAGTATAATAGAGTAGAGTGTCGTAGAGTAGAGTCTCGTAGAGTAGAGTAGAGTGTCGTCGAGTAGAGTAGAGTAGAGTGTCGTAGAGTAGAGAGTTGGAGAGTGTCTTAAAGTAGAGTAGAGTGTAGTAGAGTAGAGTAGAGTGGGTAGAGTAGAGTAAAGTAGAGTGGAGTACAGTACAGTAGACTAGAGTGTCGTACAGTGTCGTAAAGTAGAGTATAATAGAGTATAGTAGAGTGTCGTAGAGTAGAGAAGAGTGTCATAGAGTAGAGTAGAGTGGAGACGAGTTTTGTAGAGTGCAGTAGAGTATAGTAGATTGTCGTTGAGTAATAGAGTGTCGTAGAGTGTTGTAGAGTGTCGTAGAATGTCGTAGAGTGACGTAGAGTAGAGTAGAGTAGAGTTAAGCACAGTAGAGTCGTAGAGTAGAGTAGAGTAGAGTAAAGTAGAGTATAGTAGAGTGTCGTAAAGTGTCGTAAAGTAGAGTAGAGTAGAGTAGAGTAAAGTAGAGTGGAATAGAGTAGAGCATAGTAGAGTCGTAGAGTAGATTAGAGTAAAGTAGAGTAGAGTATAGTAGAGTGTCGTAGAGTATCGTAGAGTAGGGTGTCATAGAGTACAATAGAGTAGGGTGTTGTAGAGTAGAGTAGAGTAGAGTATAGTATCGTAATTTAAAGTAGAGTAGAGTATAGTATCGTAATTTAGAGTAGAGTAGAGTAGAGTGTCGTAAAGTACAGTAAACTAAAGTAGAGTAGAGTAACGCAGAGTAGAGTAGAATGGAGTAAAGTAGAGTAGAGTAGAGTGTCGTAAAGTAGATTAAAGTAGAGTAGAGTAAAGTAGAGTAGTGTAGAGTGGAGTAGAGTGGAGTAAAGTAAAATAGAGTGTCATGAAGTGTCGTAATGTATAGTAGAGTATATTGTCGTAGAGTATAGTATAGTAGAATAGACTATATTAGATTCTCGCAGAGTAGAGCAGACTGTCTTAGATTGTCGTATAGTAGAGTTGAGTAGAGTAGAGTGTCGCTAGTAGGGTAAAGTAGAGTAAAGTAGAGTAGAGTGTCGTGGAAAGTCGTAGGGTAGAGTGTCATAGAGTAGAGTAGAGTGTCTTAGAGTAGAGTAGAGTGTCCTCGAGTAGAGTAAAGTAGAATGTCGTTGACTAGAGTAGAGTAGAGTATCGTAAAGTGTCGTAGAGTGTTGTAGAGTGTCGTAGAGTGTTGTAAAGTGGAGTATCGTAGAGTGTCGTAGAGTAGAGCAGAGTGGAGTAGAGCAAGGTGGAATAGAATAGAGTCAAGTTTCGTAGAGTGTCGTAGAGTGTCGTAGAGTATAGTAGAATAGAGTAGAGTAGAGTAGAGTAAACTACATTGGAGTAGAGTAGAGTAGAGTAGAGTAGAGTAGTAGAGTAGAGTAGAGTAGAGTAGAGTAGAGTAGAGTACAGTAGAGTGTCGTAGAGTGTCGTAGAGTGTCCTCGAGTAGAGTACAATAGAGTGTCGTAAGGAAGAGACTTTCTTAGAGTAGAGTAGAGTCTAGTCGAATAGAGTAGAGTAGAGAAGGGTAGAGTGGGTAGAGTAGAGTAGAGTATAGTGTCGTAAAGTAGAGTAGAGCAGAGCAGGATGTCATAGAGTATTGTACAGTAGAGTGTTGTAAAGTGTTGTTGAGTGTCGTAGAGTAGAGTAGAGTGTCGGAGAGTGTCGTAGAGTAAACTAGAGTAGAGTAGAGTAAAGTAAAGTAGAGAAGAGTACAATGTCACAATGTGTCGTATAGAAGAGAAGAGTAGACTGTCGTAGAGTAAGGTAGATTACAGTAGACTATCATTGCTCATCATAGAGTATAGTAGAGTAGACTAGACTATCGTAAATTATCATAGAGTAGAGTAGAGTAGAGTAGAGTACAATGGAGTAAAGTGTCGTAGAGTACAATAGAGTAGAGTCTAGTATCATATAATAGAGTAAAGTGTCGTAGAGTGTCGTAGCGTAGAGTGTCATGGAGTAGAGTACAATAGACTATTGTAGAGTAGAGTGTCCAAGAGTGTTATAGAGTACAGTGTCATAGAGTAAAGTAGAGTGTCATAAAGTAGATTGTCATAGAGTAGAGTGTCATAGAGTAGAGTAGAGTGTCGTAGAGTAGAGTGTCATAGAGTAGAGTACAGTGTCGTAGAGTAGAGTAGAGCAAAGTAGTGTAGAGTAGAGTAGAGTAGAGTAGAGTAGAGTACACCATATTCGAGTGTTATAGAGTAGAGTATTCTGTCATAGAGAAGAGTAGAGTGTTGTTGACTGTCGTAGAGAAGAGTATAGAAGAGTGTTGTAGAAGAGAGCAAAGTTTCGTAGAGTAGAGTATCGTAGAGTCGAGTAGAGGGGGGCAAAGTAAAGTAAAGTACATTGGAGTCAGGTATACTACACTAGAGTAGAGTAGAGTGTTTTACAGTAGAGTATAGTAGAATAGAGTGTCATAGAGTGGGGTAGAGTGTCGTAAAGTAGAGTAGAGTAGAGTAGATAAGAGTTTTCTAAAGTGTCATAGAGTGTCGTAAAAGTACAATAGAGTATCGTAGAGTATAGTAGAGTTTCGTAGAGTAGAGTCGAGTATCGTAGAGTGTCATAGAGTGTCGTAGAGTGGAGTAGAGTAGAGTAGAGTAGAGTAGAGTAGAGTAGAGTAGAGTGGAGTAGAGTATCGTAGAGTAGGGTGTCGTACAATAGAGTACAGTAGAGTAAAGTGTCGTAGAGAAGAGTAAAGTAGAGTAGTGTGTCGTAAAGTAGAGTAAAGTAGAGTAGAGTGTCATAGAGTAGAGTGGAGTAGAGTGGAGTAGAGTGAAGTAGAGTAAAATAGAGTGTCATAAAGTGTCGTAACGTTTAGTAAAGTAGGTTGTCGTAGCGTAGACTGTCGTAAATTGTTGTAAAGTAAAGTAGAATTGACTATACTAAATTCTCGTAGAGTAGAGTAGAGTAAAGTAGAGTAGACTGTCGTAGATTGCCGTACAGTAGAGTTGAGTAGAGTGGAGTGTCACATAGTAGAGTAGAGTAGAGTAGAGTAAAGTAGAGTAGAGTAGAGTAGAGTAGAGTAGAGTAGAGTAGAGTAGAGTAGAGTAGAGTAGAGTAGAAAGTCGTAGAGGAGAGTGTCATAGAGTAGAGTAGAGTGTCTTAGAATAGCGTACAGTAGAGTAGAATAGAGTACCGTCGAGTACATTACAGTGTCGTACAGTAGAGTGTTGTAGAGTAGAGAAGAGTAGAGAAGAATGGAGTAGAGTATAGTAGAGTAAAGTAGAGTAAAGTAGAGTACAGTAGAGTAGGGTGTCGTGGAGTAGAGTATAGTAGAGTAGAGTGTTGTAGAGTAGAGTAGAGTGTCGTAAAGTAAATTAAAATGGAGTAAAGTAAAGTGTCGTAGAGTAGAGTAAAGTAGAGTAGTGTAAAGTGGAGTAGAGTGAATTAAAGTAAAATAGAGTGTCACAAAGTATCGTAATGGATAGTAGAGTAGATTGTCGTAGAGTACACTGTCGTAGATTGTCGTAGAGTAGAGTAGAGTAGAGTAGACTATAGTAGATTCTCGTAGAGTAGAGTAGAGTATAGTAGAGTAGACTGTCGTAGATTGTCGTACAGTAGAGTTAAGTAGAGTAGAGTGTTGCATAGTAGGGTAAAGTAGAATAGAGTAGAGTGTCGTAGAAAGTCGTAGAATAGAGTGTCATAGAGTAGAGTAGAGTGTCGTAGAAAGTTGTAGAGTAGAGTGTCATAGAGTAGAGTAGAGTGTCTTAGAGTAGAGTAGAGTAGAGTAGAGTAAAGTTGAGTAGAGTAGAGTAGCGTAGAGTAGATTATCCTAGAGTAGAGTAGAGTAGAATGTCGTTGAGTAGAGTAGAGTAGAGTATCGTAGAGTGTTATAGAGTGTCGTAGAGTGTCGTAGAGTATCCGAGAGTTTCATAGAGTAGAGTAGAATGTCTTAGAGTAGAGTAGAGTAGAGTAGAATGTTGTAGAGTAGGATACAATAGAGTGTCGTAGAGTAGAGTAGAGTGTTGTAGAGTGTTGTAGAGTGTTGTAGAGTAGAGTAGAGTAGAGTAGAGTAGAGAAGAGTGTCGTAGAGTAGAGTAGAGTACAGAAGAGTCTTATAAAGTAGAGGAGAGTACAGCACAGTAGAGTAGAATGGAGTAGAGTGTCATGCAATGTCGCAGAGTAGAGTTGAGTAGAGTCATAGAGGAGATTAGATAAGAGTATAGTAGAGTAAGAGTAAAGTGGGGTAGAGTAGAGTAGATTGTTGTATGGTAGAGTAGAGTAGAGTGTCGCAGAGTCGAGTAAAGTAGAGTAGAGTGTCTTTGTGTAGAGTATCATAGTGTCATAGAGTAGAGTATAGTGTTGTAGAGTAGAGCAAAGTAGAGTAAAGTTGAGTAGAGTATTGTAAAGTAGGGTAGAGTATAGTAGAGTGTTGTAATTGGAGTAAAGTACATTATTGTAGAGAAGAGTAGAGTATTGTAGAGTACAGTAGAGTAGAGTACAATAGAGCATAATGCCGTAGAATATTGTATCGTAGAGTATTGTAGAGCATGGTAAGAGTAGAGTGCAGTGTTGTAAATTGGAGTATAGTACAGTATGGTGGAGTAGAGTAGAGTATAGTGTCGTAGAGTACTGTGTCGTAGAGTACAATGTCGTAGAGTGTCCTAGAGTGTCGTAAAGTAGAGTAGTGTGTCGTGGAGTAAAGTAGAGAACATTCTCGTAGACTCGACGTAGAGTAGAGTAGAGTGTTGAAGAGTAGAGTAAAATGTCGTAGAGAGTCATAGAATAGAGTAGATTGTTTTAGAGAAGAGTAGAGTAGGCCGAGTAGGGTAGAGTATAGTAGAGTGTCTTCGAGTAGAGTGTCATAGAGTAGAGTACAATGTTGTAGAGTTGCGTAGAGTGTCGTAGATTAGAGTAGAGTAAACAAGAGTTGTGTAGAGTAAAGTGTCATAGAGTGTTTTAGTTTAGAGTAGTATGTTGTAGAGTAAAGTAGAGTGTCGTAGAGCAGAGTAGAGTGTCCTAGAAATGAGTAGAGTGTCGTAGAGTGTCGTACAGTGGAGTGTCGTAGAGTGTCCTAGAGGAGAGTAGAGTAAGGTGTCGTAGAGTAGAATAAAGTATCGTAGAATAGAGTAGAGTAGAGTAGAGTGTTGTAGAGTGGAGTATTGTAGAGTAGATTGTCGTAGAGTAGAGTAGAGTAAAGTAGAGTGTCGTAGAGTATCGTCGAGTAGATGAAAGTAGAGTGTCATAGATAAGAGTAGAGTTTCATAGAATAGAGTAGATTGTCGTAGATTAGACTAGAGTAGAGTAGAGTGTCATACAGTAAATTAGAGTAGAGTGTCATAGTGTAAAGTACAAAAGAGTGTCGTACAATAGAGTGCAGTGGAGTATAGTGTCGTAGAGTGTTTTAGTGTAGAGTAGAATGTCGTAGAGTAAAGTAGAGTGTCATAGAGTAGAGTAGAGTGTCGTAGAGTAAAGTAGAGTAGAGTGAGGTGTCGTAAAGTAGATTAGAGTAGTAGAGTAAAGTAGAGTAGAGTGTCCTAGAGTATCGTAGAGTAGATTATCGTACAACAGTAGAGTGTCACATACTTACAAAGTAGAGTAGAGTGTTGTAGAGTGTCGTCGAGTAGATTACACTAGAATGTCATAGAGAAGAGTGGAGTTTCAAATAATACACTACAGTACCGTAAAGTAGATTGAGGTAGAGTAGACTAGAGAAGAGTAGAGTGTAGTAGAGTAAAGTCTCGTAGAATAGAGTGTCGTAGAGTAGAGTGTCGTAGAGTAGAGTGTCGTAGAGTAGAGTGTCATAGAGTGTCGCAAAGTGTCGTAGTGGGTCGTAGAGTAGAGTGTCATAGAATAGGGTAGAGTGTCAGAGAGTAGACTAAAGTGTCATACAGTACAGTAGAGTAGAGTAGAGTAGAGTAGAGTAGAGTAAGGTAGAGTGTAGTAAAGTAGAGCGTCGTAGAGTAGAGTAGAGTGTCGTAGAGTTTTAAAGAGTAGAGTAAAGTAGAGTAGAGTGCAGCGTTGTAGAGTAAAGTACAGTGTTGTCGAGTAGAGTAGAATGCCATAGAGTGTCGTTGAATAGAGTAGAGTGTCGTCGAGTAGAGTAGAGTAAAGGGTCATAAAGTAGAGTACAATAGAGTACAGTAGAGTAAAGTTTCGTAGAGTTTCGTAGAGTGTCGAAGAGGAGAGTAGAGGGTCGTAAAGTGTCATAGAGTATCATAGAGTGTCATGGAGTGTCATGGAGTGTCGTGGACTAGAGTAGAATAAAGTAGAGAAGCGTACAGTGTTGTGGAGTAGAGTAGAATAGAGTAGAGTGTCGTAGAGTAGAGTGTTGTAGAGTAGAGTCTCATAGAGTAGAGTAGAGTAAAGTGTCGTCAAGTAGAGTAGAGTAGAGTGTCGTAGAGTGGAGAGTTGGAGAGTGTCTTAGAGTAGAGTAGAGTGTCTTAGAGTAGAGTAGCTTGTCGTTGAGTACAATAATGTCGTAGAGTGTTGTACAGTGTCATAGAGTAGAGTAGAGTACAGTACAGTATAGTACAGTAGAGTAGAGCAGAGAAGAGCAGAGTAGAGTAGAGTAGAGTACAATAGAGTCGTAGAGTGTCGTAGAGTAGAGTAAAATAGAGTATAGTACAGTGTCGTAGAGTATCGTAGAGTACAATAGAGTAGTGTGTCGTAGAGTAGAGTAGAGTGTCGTAAAGTAGAGTAAAGTAGAGTAGAGTGTCGCAAAGTAGAGTAGAGTAGAGTAATATAGAGTGTCGTACTTTATAGTAGAATAGAGCAGAGTGTTGTATAGTAAAGTAAATTAGAGTAGAGTAACGTAGAGTAGAGTACAATGGAGTAACGTAGAGTGGAGTAGATTTTCATAAAATAGATTGGAGTGTCGTAGAGTAGAGTAAAGTAGTGTAGAGTGGAGTAGAGTAAAATAGAGTGTCATGAAGTATCGTAATGTATAGTAGAGTAGATAGTCGTAGAGTAGACTGTCTTAGATTGTCGTAGAATAAAGTAGAGTACAGTAGAGTAAACTATAGTAGATTCTCGTAGAGTAGAGTAAAGTATAGTAGACTGTCGTAGATTGTCGTACAGTAGAGTTGAGTAGCCTAGAGTTTCGCATAGTAGGGTAAAGTAGAGTAGAGTAGAGTAAAGTGTCGTTGAAAGTCGTAGAGTAGAGTGTCATAGAGTAGACCAGAGTGTCTTTAAGTTAGAGTAGAGTACAGTAGAGTCGAGTAGAGTGTCCGTGAGTAGAGTAGAGTAGAATGTCTTTGAGTAGAGTACAGTAGCGTACAGTATCGTAGAGTGTTGTAGAGTGTCGTAGAGTGTCATAAAGTGTAGTAGAGTATCGTTGAGTAGAGTAGAATGTCTTAGAGTAGAGTAGAGTAAAGTAAAGTAGATTGTCCTAGAGCAGAGTAGAGTATAATGTCGTAGAGTAGGATACAATAGCGTGTCGTACAGTAGAGTAAAATGTCGTAGAGTAAAATGTCGTAGAGTGTCGAAGAGTAGAGTACAGTAGAGTAGAGAAGAGTGTCGTGGAGTAAAGTAGAGTACAAAGGAGTGTCATAAAGCAGGGCAGAGTAGAGTAGAGTAGAGTAGAGTAGAGTGGAGTAGAGTAGAGTTGAGTGGAGTAGAGTATCATACAATGTCGCAAAGTATAGTAGAGTAGATTACCGTAGAGTAGAGAAGAGTAGAGTAGAGTAGAGTAGAGCAGAGTAGAGTAGAGTAGATTGTCGTACGGTAGAGTAAAGTACATGTCGCAGAGTAGAGTAAAGTAGAGCAGAGTGTCATAGTGTGTCATAGACAGTCATATAGTAAAGTAGAGTAGAGTATAGTAGAGTGTCATAGAGTACAATATAGTGTCGTAGAGAAGTGTAGAGTAGAGCAAAGTAATGTAAATTTGAGTAGAGTATTGTAGAGTAGAGGAGTGTAGAGTAAAATGTCGTAGAGTTGTAGAGTGTTGTAGAGTAGGGTAGAGTAGAGAAGAGTGTCGTAGAGTAGAGTGTCGTAGAGTACAGTAGAGTACAGAAGATTCTTATAAAGTGGAGGAGAGTAGAGTAAGAGTACAGTAAAGTAAAATGGAGTAGAGTGTCATACAATGTCGCAGAGTATAGTTGAGTAGAGTCGTAGAGGAGAGTAGATAAGAGTAGAGTAGAGTAGAGTAGACTCAGTAGAGTAAGAGTAAAGTGGGGTAGAGTAGAGTAGATTGTTGTACGGTAGAGTAGAGTAGAGTGTCGCAGAGTCGAGTAAAGTAGAGTAGAGTGTCTTTGTGTAGAGTGTCTTTGTGTAGAGTGTCATAGAGTGTCATAGAGTGTCATAGAGTAGAGTAGAGCAAAGTAAAGTAAAGTTGAGTAGAGTATTGTAGAGTAGAGTAGAGTAGAGTAGAGTGTTGCAAATTAGAGTAAAGTACATTATTGTAGAGTAGAGAAGAGTATTGTAGAGTATAGTAGAGTAGAGTACAATAGAGTAGAATTTCGTAGAACACTGTATCGTAGAGTATTGTAGAGCATAGTAGGAGTAGAGTGCAGTGTTGTAAATTGGAGTAGAGTACAGTATGGTGGAGTAGAGTAGAGTACAGTGTCGTAAAGTACTGTGCCGTAGAGTACAGTGTCGTAGAGTGTCCTAGAGTGTCGTAAAGTAGAGTAGTGTGTCGTGGAGTAAAGTAAAGAACATTGTCGTAGACCCGACGTAGAGTAGAGTAGAGTGTTGAGGAGTAGAGTAAAATGTCGTAGAGAGTCATAGAATAGAGTAGATTGTTATAGAGAAGAGTAGAGTAGGCCGAATAGGGTAGAGTATAGTAGAGTATCTTAGAATAGAGTGTCATAGAGTAGAGTACAGTGTTGTAGAGTTGTGTAGAGTGTCGTAGATTAGAGTAGAGTAAACAAGAGTTTTGTAGAGTAAAGTGTCATAGAGTGTCTTAGTTTAGAGTAGTATGTTGTAGAGTAAAGTAGAGTGTCGTAGAGTAGAGTAGAGTGTCCTAGAAATGAGTAGAGTGTCGAAGAGTGTCGTACAGTGGAGTGTCATAGAGTGTCATAGAGGAGAGTAGAGTCGTAGAGTAGAGTAGAGTGTCGTAGAATATAGTAGAGTAGAGTAGAGTATCGTAGAATATAGTAGAGTAGAGTAGAGTGTTGTAGAGTGGGGTATCGTAGAGTAGATTGTCGTAGAGTAGAGTAAAATAAAGTAGAGTGTCGTAGAGTGTCGTCGAGTAGATTACAGTAGAGTGTCGTAGATAAGAGTAGAGTTTCATAGAACAGAGTAGATTGTCGTAGATTAGACTAGAGTAGAGTAGAGTGTCATACAATAAAGTATACTAAAGTGTCGTAGTGTAAAGTACAGTAGAGTGTCGTACAATAGAGTGCAGTGGAGTATAGTGTCGTTGAGTGTTTTAGTGTAGAGTAAAATATCATAGAGTAAAGTTGAGTGTCATAGAGTAGAGTAGAGTGTCGTAGAGTAGAGCCTCGTAGAGTAGACTAGAGTGTTGTAGAGTGTCGTACAATGGAGGTTCGTAGAGTGTCGTAGAGTAAAGTAGAGTAGAGTGAGGTGTCGTAGAGTAGATTAGAGTAGTAAAATAAAGTAGAGTAAAGTGTCCTAGAGTATCGTAGAATAGATTATCGTACAGTAGTAGAGTGTCACAGACTTACAAAGTAGACTAGAGTGTTGTAAAGTGTCGTCGAGTAGATTACACTAGAATGTCGTAGAGAAGAGCGGAGTTTCAAATAATACACTACAGTACCGTAAAGTAGATTGAGGTAGAGTAGACTAGAGAAGAGTAGAGTGTCGTAGAGTAGAGTCTCGTAGAGTAGAGTGCCGTAGAGTGTCGCAAAGTATCGTAGTGGGTCGTAGAATAGAGTGTCATAGAATAGGGTAGAGTGTCGGAGAGTAGACTAAAGTGTCGTACAATAGAGTAAAGTAGAGTAGAGTAGAGTAGAGTAGAGTGTCATAGAGTGTCGTGTAGTAAAGTAGAGTGTCGTAGAGTAGAGTAGAGTGTCATACAATTTTAAAGAGTAGAGTAAAGTGGAATACAGTGAAGCGTTGTAGAGTACAGTACAGTGTTGTCGAGTAGAGTAGAATGCCATCGAGTGTCGTTGAATAGAGTAGAGTATCGTTGAGTAGCGTAGAATAAAGTGTCATAAAGTAAAGTACAATAGAGTATAGTAGAGTAGAGTTTCGTAGAGTTTCGTAGAGTGTCGTGGAGTGTCGAAGAGGAGAGAAGAGCGTCGTGTCGTAGAGTGTCATAGAGTGTCGTGGAGTGTCGTGGACTAGAGTAGAGTAAAGTAGAGAAGCCTACAGTATCGTGGAGTAGAGTATAATAGAGTAGAGTGTCGTAGAGTAGAGTGTTGTAGAGTAGAGTCTCATAGAGTGTCGTCAAGCAAAGTAGAGTAGAGTGTCGTAGAGTAGAGAGTTGGAGAGTGTCTTAGAGTAGTAGAGTGTAGTAGAGTAGAGTGTAGTAGAGTACGGTAGAGTGGGTAGAGTAGAGTAAAGTAGAGTGGAGTAAAGTACAGTAGACTAGAGTGTTTTACAATGTCGTAGTGTAGAGTAGAGTAGAGTAGAGTAGAGTAGAGTAGAGTAGAGTAGAGTAGATACGAGTTTTGTAGAGTGCAGTAGAGTATTGTAGATTATCGTTGAGTACAATAGTGTTGTAGAGTGTTGTACAGTGTCATAGAGTAGAGTAGAGTAGAGTAGAGTAGAGTAGAGTACAATACAGTAGAGTAGAGCAGAGTAGAGTAGGGTAGAGCACAATAGAGTCGTAGAGTGTCATAGAGTGTCGTAGAGTAGAGTATAGTACAGTGTCGTAGAGTATCGTGGAGTACAATAGAGTAAAGTGTCGTAGAGTAGAGTAGAGTGTCGTAAAATAGATTAAAGTAGAGTAGAGTGTCGTAAAGTAGAGTAGAGTAGAGTAGTATAGAGTGTCCTAATTTATAGTAGAATAAAGTAGAGTGTCGTAGAGTAAAGTAAAGTAGAGTAGAGTAACATAGAGTAAAGTATAATGGAGTAACGTAGAGTGGAGTAGAGTGTCGTAAAGTGGATTGGAGTACAGTAGAGTTGAGTGTCGTACAATAGAGTAGAGTAAAGTAGTGTAGAGTGGAGTAGAGTGGAGTAGAGTAAAGTAGAGTAAAATAGAGTGTCGTAAAGTGTCGTAATGTATAGGAGAGTAGATTGTCGTAGAGAAGACTGTCTTAGATTGTTGTAGAATAGAGTAGAGTAGAGTAGAGTAGACTAGAGATTGTCATACAGTAGAGTTGAGTAGCATAGAGTGTCGCTTAGTAGGGTAAAGTAGAGTAGAGTAGAGTAAAGTGTCGTAGAAAGTCGTAGAGTAGAGTGTCATTGAGTAGAGCAGAGTGTCTTTAAGTTAGAGTAGGGTACAGTAGAGTCGAGTAGAGTGTCCTTGAGTATAGTAGAGTAGAATGTCGTTGAGTAGAGTAGAGTATCGTAAAGTATCGTAGAGTGTTGTAGAGTGTCGTAGAGTGTCATATAGTGTAGTAGAGTATCGTTGAGTAGAGTAGAATGTCTTAGAGTAGAGAAGAGTAACGTAGAGTAGATTGTCCTAGAGCAGAGTAGAGTATAATGTCGTAGAGTATGATACAATAGCGTGTCGTACAGTAGAGTAGAATGTCTAGTGTCGAAGAGTAGAGTAAAGTAGAGAAGAGTGTCCTGGAGTAGAGTAGAGTACAAAGGAGTGTCATGAAGCAGGGCAGAGTAGAGTAGAGTAGAGTAGAGTAGAGTAGAGTAGAGTAGAGTAGAGTAGAGTAGAGTAGAGTGGAGTAGAGTAGAGTTGAGTGAAGTAGAGTATCATACAATGTCGTAGAGTATAGTAGAGTAGATTACCGTAGAGTAGAGAAGAGTAGAGTAGAGTAGAGTAGAGTAGAGTAGAGCAGAGTAGAGTAGATTGTCGTACGGTAGAGTAGAGTACATGTCGCAGAGTAAAGTAAAGTAGAGTAGAGTGTCATAGTGTGTCATAGACAGTCATAGAGTAGAGTAGAGTAGAGTAGAGTGTCATAGAGTACATTATAGTGTCGTAGAGAAGTGTAGAGTAGAGCAAAGTAGTGTAAAGTTGAGTAGAGTAGAATAAAGTAAATATCGTAGAGTAAAATGTTGTAAAGTGGAGTACAGTACAATATCGT
Organism: Chara braunii; assembly: GCA_003427395.1. Taxonomy (NCBI): domain Eukaryota; kingdom Viridiplantae; phylum Streptophyta; class Charophyceae; order Charales; family Characeae; genus Chara; species Chara braunii. The sequence continues at coordinate 627,908 of BFEA01000073.1, read as the reverse complement.
AGAGTAGAGTAGAGTAGAGTGTTATAGAGTACAATGTCGTAAAATACTTTTTCGTAGAGTATTGTAGAGTAGAGTAGAGTAGAGTGGAGTGTTGTACAGTCGAGTAGACTCAGTAGTACAACTTCCTATAAATAATATATAGACAATTAATTGAATTGATTTTTTTCTTTTTTATGATGATGATGATACACTAAAGAGGTTTGCTTTTCATAATCAATTTTATTTCTGGTGGAAAGAGTACAATATCGTAGAGTAAAGTAGAGTACAATGTCGTAGAGTACTGAGTCGTCGAGTACATCGTCGAAGAGTGTTCTAGAGTGTCGTAGAGTAAAGTAGAAAACAGTGTCGTAGAGTAGAGTGGAGTGTTGAAAGGTAGACTAAAGTGTCGTAGAGTGTCATAGAGTAGAGTAGAGTATCGTAGAGAAGAGTAGAGTAGGCCAAGTAGGGTAGAGTATAGTAGAGTGTCTTAGAGTGGAGTGTCATAGAGTATAATACAGTGTCGTAGAGTGTCGTAAAATGTCATAGAGTATCGTAGAGTGCCGTAGAGTAGAGTAGTGTCATAGAGTAGAGTAGAGTGTTATAAAGTAGAGTAGAGTGTCGTATATTACAGTACGGTAGAGTGTTATAGTGTCGTAGGTTGAGTAGAGTAGAGTAGAGTAGAGTAGAGTAGAGTAGAGTAGAGTAGAGTAGAGTAGAGTAGAGTAGAGTAGAGTAGAGTAGCGGAGAGGAGAGTAGAGTAGAGTGTCATAGAGTGTTATAGCGTGTCGTAAAGTAGAGTAGAGTACAACATTGTAGAGTAGATTAAAGTATTGTGGAGTCGAGTAGAATGCCATAGAGTGTCGTATATTAGAGAAGAGTGTCGTAGAGAAGAGTAAAGTAAAGTAGCGTGTCTTAGAGTAAAGTAGAGTAGAGTAGAGTACAATAAAGTGCCGTAGAGTACAGTAGAGTAGAGTAAAGTGTCATAAAGTGTTGTAGGTAGACTAGAGTAGAGTAGAGTAAAGCAGAGTGTCGTATAGTGTCATGGAGTGTCGTAGAGTAGAGTAGACTAGTGTCGTAAAGTGTCGTAGAGTGTCGTAAAGTGTCGTGGAGTAGAGTAAAGTAGAGTAGAGTGTCGTAGAGTAGAGTAGAGTAAAGTTCAATCTAGTAGAGTAGAGTTTAATCGAGTAGAGTAGAGTAGAGTGTTGAAGAGTTTCTTAGAGTAGAGTAAAGTGTAGTAGAGTATTGTAGAGTAAAGTGTAGTAGAGTATTGTAGAGTAGAGTAGAGTGGATGGAGTAGAGTAAAGTAGACATGAGTAGAGTACAGTAGACTAGAGTGTCGTACAGCGTCGTAGAGTAAAGTATACTAGAGTAGAGAAGAGTAGTGTAGAGTGTCTTAGAGTAGAGTGTCTTAGAGTAGAGTAAAATGTTGAAGAGTACAATAGACTATAGTAAAGTACACTGTCATAGAGTAGACTAGAGTGCCCTAAAGTGTCGAATAGTTAAGTAGAGTGTCGTAGAGTAGAGAAGAGTGTCGTAGACTGTCGTAGAGTGTCCTAGAGTATAGTAGAGTGTCGTAGAGTGTCGCAAAGTGTCGTAGATTGTCGTAGAGAGGAGTGTCGTAGAGTGTCGTGGAGTAGAGTAAAGTGTTGTAGAGTGTCCTATTGTAGAGTAGAGTAGAGTAGAGTAGAATTCGTCGAGTAGAGTAGAGTAAAGTGTCGTAATGTAGACTACTCTATGACACTCTATGACACCCTACTCCACTTTTATCTACGACACTCTACGACATTTTACTCTACTTTACGACACTCTATAACACTGTATTCTATGACACTCTACTCCCTTCTACTCTAATCTACAACACTCTACTGTACTCTGCTCCACTCTATGATACTCTACTCTACTCTACTCTACTGTACTCTACTCTTCCCTACGACACTCGACTCCACTTTACTCAACTATAATCTACTCTATACTATGACACTCTACGACACTCTACTCTACTCTACTCTACTCTTTAACACTTTACTCTACTCAACGACATTGTACTCTACTCCACGACACTCTACGACACTTTACTCTAGTCTACGACACTCTATGACACTTTACGCTTCTCTACATCACGACTTTTTACTTTACTATATGAAAGTCTACTCTACTCTGTGACACTCTACTCTACTTTACTCTTCTTTATGACACTACTCTACTTTACGACACTCTACGACATTCTACTCTACTCTACATCACTGTACTCTATGACACTCTATGACACTCTATGACACCCTACTCCACTTTTATCTACGACACTCTACGACATTTTACTCTACTTTACGACACTCTATAACACTGTCTTCTATGACACTCTACTCCCTTCTACTCTAATCTACAACACTCTACTGTACTTTGCTCCACTCTATGATACTCTACTCTACTGTACTTTACTCTTCTCTACGACACTCTACTCCACTTTACTCTACTATAATCTACTCTATACTATGACACTCTATTCTACTCTACTCTACTCTTTAACACTTTACTCTACTCAACGACATTGTACTCTACTCTACTCTACGACAATCTACGATAGTAAACTCTACTGGAGAATCTACTCTTCTATACTCCACGACACTTTATGACACTTTACTCAACTCTACTATATTCTACTCTACTCTACTTTCCTCTACTCTACTTTACTCTACTCTATTCTACTCTACTCTACGACACTCTACGACACTCTACTCAGCTTTCCGACACTCTATTGTACTATACTCTACTTTAGTCTACTCTACTCTACGATACTCTAGTCTACTCTACTCTACGATACTCTACGACATTCTACTCTGCTCTACTCTACTTGAGGACACTCTACTCTACTCTAAGTCATTCTACTTTACTCTACTCTGCCCACTCTACTGTACTCTACACTACTCCACTGTACTGTACTACACTCTACTCTACTCTAAGAAACTCTACCACAGTACAGTAGCGTAGTGTAGAGTAGAGTAGAGTGGGCAGAGTAAAGTAGACTGGAGTAGAGTAAAGTAGAGTGTTGTAAAGTAGAGTAGAGCAGAGTCGAATGTCGTAGAGTATCGTAGAGTAGAGTGTCGTATAGTAGAGTAGACTAGAGTATCGTAGAGTAGAGTAGAGTAAAGTATAGTAGAGTATAATAGAGTGTCGGAAAACAGAGTAGAGTGTCGTAGAGTGTCGTAGAGTAGAGTAGAGTACAATAGAGTAGAGTATAGTAAAATATAGTAGAGTTGAGTAGAGTGTCATAAAGTGTCGTGGAGTATAGTAGAGTAGATTGTCGTAGAGTACAGTAGAGTAGAGTGGACTATCGTAAATTGTCGTAGAGTACAGTAGAGTACAGTGTCGTTGAGTAGAGTAAAGTGTTAAAGAGTACAGTAGAGTGTCGTAGTATACAGTAGAGTAGAGTAGAGTAAAGTGGAGTAGAGTGTCGTAGAGAAAAGTAGAATAAAGTAGAGTAGAGTAGAGTAGAGTGTCATAGAGTGGAGTAGAGTAGAGTAGCGTGTTGTAGATTAGAGTAGAAGGGAGTAGAGTGTCATAGAATAAAGTGTCATAGAATGTCGTAGAGTAGAGTAGAATGTCGTAGAGTGTCGTAGAGAAAAGTGGAGTAGGGTGTCATAGAGTGTCATAGAGTACAGTGATGTAGAGTAGAGTAGAATGCCATAAAGTGTCGTAGAGTAGGGTAAAGTGATGTAGAGTAGAGTAGAATGCCATAGAGTGTCGTAGAGTAGAGTAGTGTCATAAAGAAGAGTAAAATAGAGTAGAGTGTCATAGAGTAGAGTAAACTGTCATAGAGTAAAGTAAAAAGTCGTGGTGTAGAGAAGAGTACAGTGTCCTAGAGTGTCATAGACTAGAGTAGAGTGTCGTAGAGTAAAGTAGAGTTTCATAGAGTGTCGTAGAATGTCGTGGAGTGTCATAGAGTAGAGTGTTATAAAGTGTCGTAGAGTAAAGCAGAGTGTCGTAGAATGTCGTAGAGTGTTGTAGGGTGTCGTGAAGTAGAGTACAGTAATGTAGAGAAGAGTAGAGTAGAGTGTTGTAGAGTAGAATAGAGTAAAGTGTTGTCGGGTAGAGTAGAGTAGAGTGTTGGAGACTGTCTTAGAGTAGAGTAGAGTGTAGTAGAGTATTGTCGAGTAGAGTAGAGTTGGTAAAGTATAGTAAAGTAGAGTGGAGAAGAGTACAGTAGACTAGAGTGTCGTATAGTGTGGTAGAGTAGAGTCTAGTAGAGTGTCGTAGAGTCGAGAAGAGTGTCGTAGGGTAGAGTAGAGTAGAGAACAATTTTGTAAAGTGCTGTAGAGTATCGTAGATTGTCGTAGAGTAAAATAAGAGTGTCGTAGAGTGTTGTACAGTGTCGTAACGTAGAGTAGAGTGTTGTAGAGTTTTGTAGAGTATAGTAGAGTAGAGTGTCATATACTAGAGTGTCGTAGAGTGTCGCAGAGTGTCATAGAGTGTTGTAGAGTGTCGTAGAGAAGAGTAGAGTAGAGTAGAATGAAGTGCCATAGAGTAGAGTATCGTAAGCCAGAGTACAGTGTCGTAGATAAGAGTAGAGTAGAGTAGAGAGTCGTAGAGTAAAGTGTCATACAATGTCTTAGAGTAGAGTAGAATGTTGTAGAGTAGAGCAGAGTAAAGTATAGTGTCGTAGAGTGTCGTAGAGTGTCGTAGAGTGAAGTGTCGTAGAGTATCGTCGAGTAGAGTAGAGTGGAGCAGAGTGGAGAAAAGTGTCATAGAGTAGAGTAGAATAGAGTAGAGTAGAGTAGAGTAGAGTAGAGTAGAGTAGAGTAAAGTAGAGTAAAGTGTTGTAGAGTTTCTTAGAGTAGAGTAGAGATTAGTAGAGTAGAATAGAGTAGAGTAGAGTAGAGTAGAGTGAAGTATAGTAGAGTAGAATGTCGTAGAGTAGAGCAGAGTAGGATGTTGTAGAGTAGAGTGTTGTAGAGTAAAACGCGTAGAGTACAGTACAATACAGTACAGTAGAGTGTCGTTGACTGACATAGAGTAGAGTAAAGTAGAGTAGAGTACAATAGAGTAGAAGAGAGTAAAGTAGAGTAGAGTACAGTAGAGTAGAGTAGAGTAGAGTAGAGTGTCATAAAGTGTCGTAGAGTATAGTAGAGTAGATTCTCGTATAGTAGAGTAGACTACCGTAGATTGTCATAGAGTAGAGTAGAGTACAATGTCGTTGCGTAGTGTGGAGTGTTGAAGAGTGCAGTAGAATGTCATAGAGTGTTGTAGAGTGTCGTAGAGTAGAGTAGGGTGAAGTAGAGTAGAGTGTCATAGAGTAGAGTAGAGTGTCGTAAATTAGAGTAGAGTGTCGCACATTACAGTAGAGTAGAGTGTCATAGTGTCGTAGAGTTGAGTACAATGTTGTAGAGTAGAGTAAAGTAGAGTAGAATAGAGTAGAGTAAATTAGAGTAGAGTAGAGTAGAGTAGAGGAGAGGAGAGGAGAGGAGAGTAGAGTAGAGTAGAGTAGAGTAAAGTGTCATAGAGTGTTATAGGGTGTCGTAGAGTAGAGTAAAGTACAACGTTGTAGAGTAGAGTAAAGTATTGTAGAGTTGAGTAGAATATCATAAAGTGTCGTATAGTAGAGAAGAGTATCGTAGAGAAGAGAAAAATAGAGTAGAGTATCTTAGAGTAAAGTAGAGTAGAGTAAAGTACAATAAAGTATCATAGAGTAGAGTAGCGTAGACTTAAGTGTCCTAGAGTGTTGTAGAGTAGACTAGAGTAGAGTAGAGTAAAAGAGAGTTTCGTAGAGTGTCATGAAGTGTCGTAGAGTTGAGTAGAGTAGTGTCGTAAACTGTCGTAGAGTGTCGTAGAGTGTCGTGGAGTAGAGTAAAGTGGAGAAGAGTACAGTGTGGTGGAGTAGAGTAGAGTAGAGTAGGAGAGAAGGTTAAGAACAGTCGTATTTTTCATCACCACTTCAGGACACCCTTCACCACTTGAGGATGCAACCTGCCTAAACAGGTGGTTTTCAGGGTCTTCGGACCTTTCACCACTTCAAGACCATTCAGGTTTGAAAATCCTGAATGGTCCTGAAGTGGTGAAAGCTCGGAAGACCCTAAAACCACCTGTTTAGGCAGACTGCATCCTCAAGTGGTGAAGGGTGGTTTTCATGGTCTTCAGACCTTTCACCACTTTAGGACCATTCTGAATTTTCAGACTGCCCAAAACTCTCACTTGACCACTTCAGGACACCCTTCACCACTTCAGGTTACAGCCTGCCTAAACAGGTGGTTTTCAGGATCTTCGGACCTTTCACCACTTCAGAACCATTCAGGATTTTCATACTGCCCAAAAATCTCACTTCAAAATTTTCATTCGTGAATTTCCAGCTACCCGATAACCGTTTGTCTAGATTAGAGTGTAGTAGAGTAGAGTAAAGTTCAATCTAGTAGAATAGAGTTTAATCGAGTAAAGTAGAGTAGAGTGTTGAAGAGTTTGTTAGAGTACAGTGGAGTGTAGTAGAGTATTGTAGAGTAGAGTGTAGTAGAGTATTGTAGAGTAGAGTAGAGTGGGTAGAGTAGAGTAAAGTAGACTGGAGTAGAGTACAGTAGACTGGAGTAGAGTACAATAGAATAGAGTGCCGTACAACGTCGTACAGTAGAGTATAGTACAGTAGAGAAGAGTAAAGTAGAGTGTCTTAGAGTAAAATAGAATGTTGTAGAGTACAGTAGACTCGAACAAAGTACAGTGTCGTAGAGTAGAGTAGAGTGTCCTCGAGTGTCGAAAAGTAGAGTAGAGTGTCGTAAAGTAGAGAAGAGCGTTGTAGAGTACCCTAGAGTAAAGTAGAGTGTCGGAGAGTGTCGTGGAGTGTCGTAGAGTGTCATAGACTGTCGTAGAGTGTCGTAGAGTGTCGTAGAGAGGAGTGTCGTAGAGTGTCCTATTGTAGAATAGAGTACAGTAGAATGTCGCCAAGTAGAGTAGAGTAAAGTGTCGTGATGTAGAATGTTGTAGAGTTGCTTAGAGTACAGTAGAGTGTAGTACAATACAGTAGAGTAGTGTAGAGTAGAGTAGAGTGGGCAGAGTAGAGTAAAGTAGAGTGGAGTAGAGTAGAGTAGAGTGTCATAAAGTAGAGTAAAGCAGAGTAGAACGTCGTAAAGTATCGTAGAGTAAAGTGTCGTAGAGTAAGTAGACTAGAGTATCGTAGAGTAGAGTAGAGAAAAGTAGAGTAGAGTAAAGTAGAGTAGAGTACAATAGAGTGTCGGAAGGCTGAGTAGCGTGTCGTCGAGTAGAGTAGAGTAGAGTATAATATAGTAGAGTTGAGTAAAGTGTCATAAAGTGTCGTGGAGTATAGTAGAGTAGATTGTTGTAGAGCAGAGTAGAGTAGAGTTGACTATTGTAGATTGTCGTAGAGTAGAGTATAGTACAATGTCGTTGAGTAGACTAAAGTGTTAAAGAGTAGAGTAGAGTGTCGTAGAGTGTCGTAGAGTGTCGTAGTATAGAGTAGATTAGAGTCGAGTAAAATGGAGTAGAGTGTCGTAGAGAAGAGTAGAGTAGAGTAGAGTAGAGAAGAGTGTCATAGAGTGGAGTAGAGTAGAGTAGAGTGTTGTAGATTATAGTAAAAGGGAGTAGAGTGTGAAATAATGATTAGAGAGTACGGTAAAATGTCGTAGAGTGTCGTAGAAAAAAGTGGAGTAGGGTGTCATAGAGTGTCATAGATTGTTATAAAGTACAGTGATGTAGAGTAGAGTAGAATGCCATAGAGTGTCGTAGAGTAGGGTAAAGTCATGTAGAGTAGAGTAGAATGCCAAAGAGTGTCGTCGAGTAGAGTAGTGTCATAAAGAAGAGTAAAGTATAGTAGAGTGTCATAGAGTAGAGCAAACTATCATAGAGTAAAGTAAAAAGTCGTCGTGTAGAGAAGAGTAAAGTGTCATAGAGTGTTGTAGACTAGAGTAGAGTGTCGTAGAGAAGAGTTTCATAGAGTGTCGTAGAATCTCGTGGAGTGTCATAGAGCAGAGTGTTCTAAAGTGTCGTAGAGTAAAGCAAAGCGTCGTAGAGTGTTGTGGGGTGTCCTGGAGTAGAGCACAGTAAAGTAGAGAAGAGTAGAGTAGAGTGTCGTAGAGTATAATAGAGTAGAGTCTCGTCGGGTAGAGTAGAGTAGAGTGTTGGAGAGTGTCTTGGAGTAGAGTATAGTGTAGTAGAGTATTGTAGAGTAGAGTAGAGTGGGTAAAGTAGAGTAAAGTTGAGTGGAGAAGAGTACAGTAGACTAGAGTGTCGTATAGTGTGGTAGAGTAGAGTATAATAGAGTGTCGTAGAGTAGAGAAGAGTGTCGTAGAGTAGAGTAGAGAACAATTTTGTAAAGTGTTGTAGATATCGTAGATTGTCCTAGAGTAAAATAAGAGTGTCGTAGAGTGTTGTACAGTGTCGTAGTGTAGAGTAGAGTGTCATAGAGTGTTGTAGAGTAGAGTAGAGTAAAGTACAGTAGAGTGTCATATAGTAGAGTGTCGTAGAGTGTCGCAGAGTGTCATAGAGTGTTGTAAAGTGTCGTAGAGAAGAGTAGAGTAGAGTAGAATAAAGTGTCATAGAGTAGAGTGTCGTAGATAAGAGTAGAGTAGAGTAGAGTGTCATAGAGTAAAGTGTCATACAATGTCTTAGAGTAGAGCAGAATGTTGTAGAATAGAGTAGAGTAAAGTACAATGTCGTAGAGTAGAGTGTCGTAGAGTATTGTAGAGTGTCGTAGAGTGTCGTAGAGTGTCGTAGAGTGTCGTAGAGTGAAGTGTCGTAGAGTGTCGTCGAGTAGAGTAGAATAAAGTGTCGTAGAGTAGAGTAGAATAGAGTAGAGTACAGTAGAGTACAGTAGAGTAACGTGTTGTAGAGTTTCGTAGAGTAGAGTAGAGATTAGTAGAGTAGAATAGAGTCGAGTAGAGTGGGTAGAGTAGAGTAGACTAGAGTGAAGTATACAAATATCATACAACAAATCAAATATATTACATAGAAATTACAATTGGATTTTATGTTGTATATAATTTAAATCCATATTTTTAAACTTTTAAATAAATAAATAATTTGTTACAATCGATAATTATACAGAGTGTTGTAGAGTAGAGCAGAGTAGGATGTTGTAGAGTATCGTAGAGTAGAGTGTTGTAGAGTAAAATGTCGTAGAGTACAGTACAGTACACTACAGTACAGTGTCGTTGAGTAACGTAGAGTAGAGTAAAGTAGAGTTGAGTACAATAGAGTAGAAGAGAGTAAAGTAGAGTAGAGTAGAGTAGAGTACAATAGAGTAGAGTAGAGTAGAGTAGAGTAGAGTAGAGTAGAGTAGAGTGTTATAAAGTGTAGTAGAGTATAGTAGAGTAAATTCTCGTATAGTAGAGTAGACTATCGTAGATTGTCATAGAGTAGAGTAGAGTACAGTCTCGTTGAGTAGAGTGGAGTGTTGAAGAGTGAAGTAGAATGTCGTAGAGTGTTGTAGAGTGTCGTAGAGTAGAGTAGAGTGTCATAGAGTAGAGTAGAGTGTCATAAAGTAGAGTAGAGTTTCGTACATTACAGTAGAGTAGAGTGTCATAGAGTTGAGTAGAATGTTGTAGAGTAGAGTAGAGTAAAGTAGTGCAGAGTAGAGTAGAGTGGAGTAAATTAGAGTAGAGTGTCATAGTGTTCTAGAGTTGAGTAGAATGTTGTAGAGTAGAGTAGAGTAGAGTAGAGTGGAGTAAATTAGAGTAGAGTAGAGTAGAGTAGAGTAGAGTAGAGTAGAGTAAAGTAGAGTAGAGTAGAGTAGAGTAGAGTAGAGTAGAGTAGAGTAGAGTAAAGTAGAGGAGAGAAGAGTAGAGTAGAGTGTCATAGAGTGTTATAGGGTGTCGTAAAGTAGAGTAGAGTACAACGTTGTAGAGTAGAGTAAAGTACTGTAAAGTTGAGTAGAATGCCATAAAGTGTCGTATACTAGAGAAGAATGTCATAGAGAAGAAAAAAGTAGAGTAGAGTGTCTTACAGTAAAGTTGAGTAGAGTAAAGTACAATAAAGTGTCGTAGAATAGAGTAGAGTAGACTTAAGTCTCCTGGAGTGTTGTAGAGTAGACTAGAGTAGAGTAGAGTAAAGTAGAGTGTCGTAGAGTGTCATGGAGTGTCATAGAGTAGAGTAGAGTAGTGCCGTAGAGTATCGTAGAGTGTCGTAGAGTGTCGTAAAGTGTCGTGGAGTAGAGTAAAGTGGAGAAGAGTAGAGTGTGGTGGAGTAGAGTAGAGTAGAGTAGAGTGTAGTACAGTAAAGTAAAGTAAAGTTCAATCTCGTAGAGTAGAGTTTAATCGCGTAAAGTAGAGTAGAGTGTTGAAGAGTTTCTTAGAGTAGAGTAGAGTGTAGTAGAGTATTGTAGAGTAGATTGTAGTAGAGTATTGTAGAGTAGAGTAGAGTGGGTAGAGTAGAGTAAAGTAGACTGGAGTAGAGTACAGTAGACTAGAGTGTCGTACAACGTCGTAGAGTAGAGTAAAGTAGACTGGAGTAGAGTACAGTAGACTAGAGTGCCGTACAACGTCGTAGAGTAGAGTATAGTAGAGTAGAGAAGAGTAGAGTAGAGTGTCTTAGAGTAGAGTAGAATGTTGTAGAGTACAGTAGACTAGAGTAAAGTACAGTGTCGTAGAGTAGAGTAGAGTGTCGTAGAGTAGAAAAGAGTGTCGTAGAGTGTCGTTGAGTGCCCTAGAGTAAAGAAGAGTGTTGTAGAGTGTCGTACAGTGTCGTAGAGTGTCGTAAAGTGTCGTAGAGAGGAGTGTCGTAGAGTGTCGTGGACTAGAGTAAAGTGTCGTAGAGTGTCCTATTGTAGAGTAGAGTAGAGTACAGTAGAATGTCGCCGAGTAGAGTAGAGTAAAGTGTCGTAATGTAGAATTTTGTAGGGTTTCTTAGAGTAGAGTAAAGTGTAGTACAGTACAGTAGACTAGTGTAGAGTGGGCAGAATAGAGTAAAGTAGAGTGGAGTAGAGTAGAGTAGAGTGTCGTAAAGTAGAGTAGAGCAGAGTAGAACGTCGTAGAGTAGATTAGACTACAGTATCGTAGAGTAGAGTAGAGTAAAGTAGCGTAGAGTACAATAGAGTGTCGAAAAAATGAGTAGAGTGTCGTCGAGTTGAGTAGAGTAGAGTAGAGTAGAGTAGGGTAGAGTAGAGTAGAGTATAATATAGTAGAGTTGAGTAGAGTGTCATAATTTGTCGTGGAGTATAGTAGAGTAGATTGTCGTGGAGTAGAGTAGAGTAGAGTTAACTATCGTAGATTGTCGTAAAGTAGAGTAGAGTACAATGTCGTTGAGTAGAGTAAAGTGTTAAAGAGTGTCGTAGAGTGTCGTAGTATAGTGTAGATTAGAGTAGAGTAAAGTGGAGTAGAGTGTCGTAGAGAAGAGTAGAGTAGAGTAAAGTAGAGTAGAGTAGAGTAGAGTAGAGTAGATAGAGTGTCATAGAGTGGAGTAGAGTAGAGTAGAGTGTTGTAGATTAGAGTAGAAGGGAGTAGAGTGTGATAGAATAAAGTGTCATAGAGTAGAGTAGAATGTCGTAGAGTGTCGTAGAGAAAAGTGGAGTAGGGTGTCATAGAGTGTCATAGATTGTCATAGAGTACAGTGATGTAGAGTAGAGTAAAATGCTATAGAGCGTCGTAGAGTAGGGTAAAGTGATGTAGAGTAGAGTAGAATGCCATAGAGTGTCGTAGAGTAGAGTAGTGTCATAAAGAAGAGTAAAGTAGAGTAGAGTAAACTATCATAGAGTAAAGTGAAAAGTCGTTGTGTAGAGAAGAGTACAGTGTCCTAGAGTGTCCTAGACTATAGTAGAGTGTCGTAGAGTAGAGTTTCATAAAGTGTTGTAGAGTGTCGTGGAGTGTCGTAGAGTAGAGTGTTCTAAAGTGTCATAGAGTAAAGCAAAGCGTCGTAGAGTGTTGTGGGGTGTCGTGGAGTAGAGCACAGTAAAGTAGAGAAGAGTAGAGTAGAGTGTTGTAGAGTATAATAGAGTAGAGTGTCCTCGGGTAGAGTTTAGTAGAGTGTTGGAGAGTGTCTTAGAGTAGAGTAGAGTGTAGTAGAGTATTGTAGAGTAGTGAGTAAAATATAGTAAAGTAGAGTGGAGAAGAGTACAGTAGACTAGAGTGCCGTATAATGTGGTAGAGTAGAGTATAGTAGAGTGTCGTAGAGTAGAGAAGAGTGTCGTAGAGTAGAGTAGAGTAGAGAACAATTTTGTAAAGTGTTGTAGAGTATCGTAGATTCTCGTAGAGTTAAATAAGAGTGCATAACATAGAGTAGAGTGTCGTAGAGTGTTGTAGAGTAGAGTAGAGTAGAATGTCGTAAAGTGTCATATAGTTGAGTGTCATAGAGTGTCGTAGAGAAGAGTAGAGTAGAGTAGAGTGAAGTGTCATAAAGTAGAGTGTCGTAAATAAGAGTAGAGTAGAGTAGAGTGTCGTAGAGTAAAGTGCCATAGAATGTCTTATAGTAGAGTAAAATGTTGTAGAGTAGAGTAGAGTAAAGTAGAGTGTCGTAAAGTGAAGTGTCGTAGAGTGTCGTCGAGTAGAGTAAAGTGGAGTAGAGTAGAGTAAAGTGTCGTAGAGTAGACTAGAGTAGAGTAGAGTAGAGTAAAGTGTTGTAGAGTTTCTTAGAGTAGAGTAGAGATTAGTAGAGTAGAGTAAAGTAGAGTAGAGTGGATAGAGTAGAGTAGAGTAGAGTGAAGTAGAGCAGAGTAGAGTGCCGTAGAGTAGAGCAGAGTAAAATGTTGTAGAGTATCGTAGAGTAGAGTATTGTAGAGTAAAATGTAGTAGAGTAGAGGAAAATACAGTACAGTACAATAGAGTGTCCTTGAGTGTCGTTGAGTGACGTAGAGTAGACTAGAGTAGAGTACAGTAGAGTAGAGGAGAGTAAAGTAGAGTAGGGTAGAGTGGAGTGTCATAAAGTGTCGTAGAGTATAGTACAGTAGATTCTCGTACAGTAGAGTGGACTATCGTAGATTGTCATAGAGTTGAGTAGAGTACAGTGTCGTTGAGTAGAGTGGAGTGTTGAAGAGTGGAGTAGAATGTCATAGAGTGTCATCGAGTGTCGTAGAGTAGAGTAGGGTAGAGTAGAGTAGAGTGTCTTACAGTAGAGTGTCATAGAATAGAGTAGAGTGTCGTAAAGTAGAGTAGAGTGTCGTAAAGTAGAGTAGAGTGTCGTGCATTACAGTAGAGTAGAGTGTCATAGTGTCGTAGAGTTGAGCAGAATATCGTAGAGTAGAGTAGAGTAGAGCAGAGTATAGTAGAGTAGAGTAGCAGAGAGGAGAGTAGAGTAGAGTGTCATAGAGTGTTATAGGGTGTCGTAGAGTAGAGTAGAGTACAAGTTGTAGAGTAGAGTAAAGTATTGTAGAGTTGAGTAGAATGCCATAGAGTGTCGTATACTAGAGAAGAGTGTCGTAGAGAAGAGTAAAAAAGAGTAGAGTGTCTTAGAGTAAAGTAAAGTAGAGTAAAGTACAATAAAGTGCCGTAGAGTAGAGTAGAGTAAAGTACAAATGTGCCGTAGAGTAGAGTAGAGTAAAGTATCCTAGAGTGTTGTAGAGTAGAGTAAAGTAGAGTGTCGTATAGTGTCATGGAGTGTCGTAGAGTAGAATAGAGTAGTGTCGTAAAGTGTCGTAGCGTGTTGTAGAGTGTCGTGGAGTCTCGTGGAGTAGAGTAAAGTAGAGAAGAGTAGAGTGTCGTGGAGTAGAGTAGAGTGTCGTGGAGTAGAGTAGAGCCGAGTAGACTCGAGTTCAATCTAGTAGATTAGAGTTTAATCGAGTAAAGTAGAGTAGAGTGTTGAAGAGTGTCTTAGAGTAGAGTAGAGTGTAGTAGAGAGTTGTAGAGTAGAGTGTTATAGAGTAGAGTGTAGTAGAGTATTGTAGAGTAGAGTAGAGTGGGTAGAGTAGAGTAAAGTAGAGTGAAGTAGAGTAAAGTAGACTAAAGTGCCGTACAACGTCATAGAGTAGAGTATAGTAGAGCAGAGAAGAGTAAAGTAGAGTAGAGAAGAGTTTTGTAGAGTGCCGTAGAGTATAGTAGATTGTCGTAGTGTACAATAGAGTGTCGTAGAGTGTTGTAGAGTGTCGCAGAGTGTCGTAGAGTGTCGTAGAGTAGAGTAGAGTAGAGTCGTAGAGTGTCGTAGAGTAGAGTAAAGTAGAGTGTTGTAGAGTATGGTGTAGGAGAGTACAGTACAATAGAGTAGGGTATCGTAGAGTAGAGTAGAGTGGAGTAAAGTAAAGTACAATAGAGTGCCAAAGAGTCTCGTAATGTATAATAAAGTAGATTGTCGTAGAGTAGAGTGGAGTAGAGTAGTCTGTCGTAGATTGTTGTAGAGTAGAGTAGACTGTCGTAGATTATTGTGGAGTAGAGTCAAGTACAGTAGACTGTCATAGATTGTCGTGGAGTAGAGTATAGTATAGTCGAGTAGAGTAGAGTAGAGTAGAGTGTCGCAGAGTAAAGTAGAGTAGAGTTGAGTGTCGTAGAGTGTCGTAGAGTAGAGTGTCATAGAGTAGGGTAGAGTGTCGCAGAATAGAGTAGAGTGTCGTAGAGTAGAGTAAAGTAGAGTCATCACAAAGCGGCATGGAGAATTTTTCTTGGGTTTCCTCAATTTTTATTCCTTCTCTATGGGCATACGATGAGAGGGAGGATCGGTCCAAAGCAAGGGTGTTCAGCTGCGGCAGGATTTGGTCCGCAACAACTCATCCTCGTGGTGATAAACTATCAGCATGTCACTCTGCAGCTGGTTCATATAGAAGTCTATTTTCGTCCTCGGGCTGCTGTGTCTGTCGTTCCGCCTGCAAGGAAGAGGGAGACCCATCTGCGGTTGTCGGAGGTGTATGACCAACACCGCACGTGGGACACGCTAGGAGAGGATGTGGAGGAGGATGGCATCAGGGATAGTCCACATAGTAAAGACACATACTTTCTATGACAGCTTCTTGGAAACATTGACGGCATATGTGTGTGTGTGTGTGTGTGTGTAGTCATATTCGCTATACACTAATCCACAAAGAAAAGCATGCCCGAATGCGTGATTGCTCCGTTTGAATCTGTATGTGTGTGTGTGTGTGTGTGTGTGTGTGTGTGTGTGTGTGTGCGTGTGTGTGTGTGTGTGTGTGTGTGTGTGTGTGTGCTGTCATATTCTCTATACACGACTCCACAAAGCCTGACAAAGGACTTTCCAAGTCTGATGAAACATTGCCATGCTTTTCTTTGTGGAGTCGTGCATAGGGAATATGACAACACACACACACACACACACACGTAGCGGGACAACGTGTGAATGAGCGGGGGTGGTTCAGTACGCGCGCAATTGCCAAGCAACTCATCAGAGGGTATTACCTGGGAAAAAAAAAAAAAAAAAAAAAAAAAAAAAACCGAACTTCCGTACGGCTGTACGAAACGATAGGACGCCGATGTCCGACGCTGAAATCCTGCAGACCAACTCAAATCCTAGAGTTGAGTGGTACCGGTGCCACTTGACACTCTCCCACTACCGGTACCTACATGTTGGAGCCTCGACAAAAGTTGGCGCACAGGGGGTGCATCGGTTCGGGCAAACAGCCTCGGGTGTATTGGTGGTTTAACTTTGCTTCAACTGAGGAACTTAATGAGGTGATAAAGGTATCCTCGTTAAGTGGGCTGGCACTGGAAGACTCCTATTGGTGGGGAGCATCACCTCCCGAAAAGTTGGACCAGCGTCCCAGAATAGTATATGTAGGAATGACCTTCTTGGGTCACACTTAAGTGGTTGATTGGGGAGAGGGTGTGTTCTGTTGATTAGGTACAATGTAAGCAAGGCAATGGGAAACTATACTATGGTTCCATCTCGGCCATCCACAGCTATACTGGTGATCTGTTCCTGTTGCTTCTCCTTCTTCAAAAGTTGTGCGGAGTGTTGACCATCTGCAGAATGTTGGGGGAGGCGATGAGGAGGGTGAAACAACTGGGGTAGGGGAAGAGGGTGAATCTGGTGATGAGGGGCGGCCAGGGTTAGCGGCGAGGGGGGGGAGGGGGGGTGTAGGGAGGTGTAGTGTCAGGGAATGGGGGGCTGGTTGGTGCTTGGGTGGTGGGGTGAGGGAGGTCGGTCGTTGTGGTTGTGGAGATGTTGTCATCAGGGGATGGAAAGATTTGGATAAGAGGGATACCACCACAGTCTCACCTAGTGTGGCCTGGCGGGTAGATGGCAGTGTTCTCCATTGCCAGTGACACTCATCCTTCCACCATCACTTCCATAGCAGGTGCTAGTCGTGTTTTAGTGTCCGAAGCTTTTGTGGTGGATCTAGCCATGTTTGCTCAAATGTAGATAAGTGTTCGTTTTTTCTAACCTGGTTTGTTGTGGTTTTAAGCCGTCAGTACCTTTCCCATATGTAGGCCGAAGGCCCTATGCGCCAATCATTTGGGATGTATCTGGCCGGCGCGCATCCCCGGGGCCCACCCATGTAATAACCGGCGGGCAATTGTTTTTTGCCTGGGAAAGGTACTGGCGGGTTAAGTGCGTATTTTCTCCCCGCCTCCATAAAAAGACCAGGGTGTTGTAGAGACCAATGACCAGACCCACGGTGATTGCTTTTTTTTTTTTTTTTAACAACAATAGCTTCATCTATTGGTGGGGAGCAACACCTGTTGGAAACCGGGTCCAGCGTCCCTTGTACAAAAAATGATATGAAAGAACATTATGCTTGAACTATAGAGTTGGATGAGAAGTGCCTCTTCACCCCATTAGGGCGCCATATCTAACTGGTTCATTCTAACACTCTTCCCATCTTCTATCTATCCACCTAAAAATGTGGATATCTTGAATATCCACTTTTCCTACTTTTTTGACTTCATTCATACTACCCAAACCAAGCCCTTGGAACCAGACTTAGTGCTGAGGGGGGAAAAGGGTCTGGGAAATCTGAAAGTGGACGTAAAGGGATATTTGGATCCATCATCGTTCAGTCATTAAAAACAAGCTCATAATCCCTTCTTAGCTCTTCCTTTTCTCCTCGCCTTTTCCCTTCCCATTCAACCTTCCCCATTTTTCCTCCCTGGGTTCCTCCTAGCCAACATTGGTTGAATCGTTGAATGTGCTGCAGGATTTTCTTTGGTGATGATATAAATTTTATTTTTTCTTTAGACTGTTTCCATTTTATATTGATATCAGTTTGTATTTGTTGCTTAACTGTATCAGTGAATTCTGGTCCATCTAATCTGACTCCTTCCATTTCATTCGTACATTTTCTCAACCATATTGACCATAAAACCGCTCTCCTACCCATATTGTATACATTGAGAATTCATCAATAAATTCAGGGGACCAGGTTTCAAGAAGAAGGGCTCTACAGTCCCATAGCCATTGGACTTTTGTTTCTAAATTAGACCAAATACGATTCCACCATCTCCATAACCAAATTGCTCCAGGGCACTGTAAGAATACATGTTCGATAGTCTAAGGAATTAACTTGGAAGGAAACGCAGATTTACAAAATTTACACCATGGAAGCGCTTTCCCTCTTTGTTCCAAGGTCGATCTATCTATAAGTCAGTCATTTGTAGGTAGACATCTATGCTCTATTTGCCATTATAGTGAAGCCACTTTTGCAGGTTTAATTTTGGTCTTACTAAACCATTTTACCTTCCTTAGTGATTCTTTATTTACATTAAGATGCTTCATCCATCTTTCTTCAACCTTGTCCTTTAAAAAAATCTTAGGGCGAAGCATCCTATAAGTGGACTTTACTGTTAACGTGTGAAGAGTACAAGCATACCCTCTTCCTTTCCTTCCTACATTATACAATTTTCAATTTGCAGGATCAAGAGGCAGATGACATATAGGTGTATTAGGTTTAAATGCTACCCATTTGTCTTTGTTCTTCAATACTCTGATTCTGAATACCTGCTCCTTTGTCACCTTTTTTATAGTATTCTGGTCCTTGATTATAATTGTTTTGTTATTATCCATTTCATAGGTAGTGAGAAAGATCTCCTCATCCTCCTAAACTACTACAATATTGCCTATGATATTTGACTGATCCTTCATAGCCACCCAATCACCTTCTAATAACTGAGGGTCCTTTTTGAGGATCCTTACCCAATCCAAAGGCATCCAGTCAATCAAATTTTCTAAGGCTTTCTCAGAATGATGGCAATACCTAAGGTGAGTCTGCAACTGTGAAGGAGTAATCCACTCTCTCTCTTCACTATTCTAGATATCTTTTATTCTAGCGATACCATGTTTAACCCACCCTCTTCAGGGAGAATCTGCACAATGAAGGACACATCCTTGATGATCTTTAAGAAGACTATTATCAAAAAGTGGTCGTTGACATACTTCTTCCCATCTATCAGGAGAGTTTTGGTCTGTCAATGATAATCTCCTCCATGTTTTTATGAGGTTAGTCCAAAACGAATCATTGTCTAAATCCATTTTGGCCGCCTTCCTATCTGATACCCTTTGATCCATTGGTTCATTCATTATACCTCTTGGAATGATCCAAAACCTGTTTTCAAGCCACATCATTGGATCTATGTTGTCAGGTGTTTTTGGTGCCAGACGTCTGATTTGTTCTCATGTCAATCCACTCCAAGTGGTTTGGGGATTAAAGAGTAGACGTTTAATCCATTGGATTGATAGAGCCACAACTTGTAAGGAAGGATCAATGGTGCCTAATCCCCCTCTTATCTTGGGTTGTATCACTGATTGTCACGCTACCCTACTAATTACATTATCAAGCTCGTGGTTTCCTCTCCATAAAAATGAAGATAGTTGACGTTGAAGTGCCTTTAACTCTTTGTTTTTTAACGCCCATATTGCTGATTTATACCAGATCGAGGCTATGACCACATTATTGATTACCAGGGTATGACCAAAGAGAGAAGTATGCTTACCCTTCCACATTTTCAGCTAGGACCACATTATTGATTACCAGGGTATGACCAAAGAGAGAAGTATGCTTACCCTTCCACATTTTTAGCTTAGCATATGCTTGTTCCGATATACATTCATCATTATTTGTTGGTCTTCCTGTTGCTGAAAGAGAAATGTCTAATACCCTAATAGGAGTATCTAGTGAAAGTCATTTTACTTTGGGCAGTTTAGGGGGTCTTACTCCTTGATGATGAATCCACCACCCCATCGTTTTATTACCCAAATTTACCGTCATGTCTGATAGTCTACAAAACTTATCCATCAGACTACTTATAGCTTCCATATTCATTTTAGATGTTTCTACCATCAGGGATAGATCATCAGCAAAGAGAGAGCAAATAGGAATAGCTTCCTCTGGTATAGATGACACTTGAATTCTTTTAATATCCTTATGTTGTCTGAGGTTAGCTGCTAAAGCCTCCATGATTATGACAAAAAGATATGGGGCAATTGGGGCCCCTTGTCTCACTGATCTCTGTAAAGAAATAGGGGGAGATATATTGCCATTTACCATTACCCTGGTTGTAGCATTCCTATGTAATATTTTCACTCACCTCCTAAAATTTGGACCAAAATTAAATTTTTATAAACATTTATCTAGGAATAACCAATCCACATGATCATAAACTTTCTCAAAATCTATAAATATGAAGGCCGCATTATGTTTGGATTGCCGTGGTATCCTAATCAACTCATTGACTGATAGTATATTATCTTGGATATTCCTTCCTTTAATAAACCCTGTCTGCTCTGGATGAATAATTTCAGCAATGATTTTAGAAAGTCTATTGGCCAAGGCTTTCGCCATTAGTTTGTAGACCATCGTTAGTAGGGTGATAGGACGATAGTTACGAATATCTGTTTTATCCCCCTTTTTATAAAGCAGAGTTAAGATCCCTTGACCTACAAATTATCCCATTTGTCCTGAGTTCCAAACTGCCTGGTAAAAATTCATGAGGTCTTGTGAAATGAATTCCCATAAGGTCTCCCAAAATTCCGTGGGGAGACCATCAATGCATGAAGTCTTTTCCTCTTCCATCAACATTAGTGCTGTCCATATTTCCCCCTTTGTAACAGATATTTCTAACTTCTCTCTATGTTCTTCAATTATTGCTTTGCCTATAGGCATAAGAAACTTTTATATTTCCTGAATTCTTTGAATTTCTGGTATGCTTTTAGTTTGTGATTTAAAGAGATCTTGGAAGAAATCTCTAGCTATTTTCATACATGAGGCTGAGGACGTGGCCAACGGAATATTTCTATGAAAGGGGTCTTCTAGCGCTTCAATAATCGTACGACCTGAGTTTATTTTTGCTAAAGAAAAGAATCTTGCATCCATCTCCCCTTCCATTTGGTGCTTTCTTAGCTTACCTCTAATCCTTATTCCTTGCCACCTGTATTCCATTTGAGCCAACAACTGAGGTTCTAAAATTCCTTTCTCATCAGATTCATTCTCCTGTTGTTGGAGCTGTTGAATTTTCTGATGCAAACATGTTTCTTTGTAGTGCTTTTGAGAGGCAAGGAGTTTAGAGTATTCATTGCATTTACGTCCTAGAAATGCTAGGCCATTGTTGAACCGATTTACATCAACTTGTATGAGGTCCCTCTGGTCACGCCAGAAGGTCCACACATCCTTTAGAAAGGAAATGAAGTTTTCAATCTTTAAATGGTATGTATTCAGTTTATAAAATCCTTTACCCTGGTCTGTTTCTTTTTTGAAGGATAGAACTGCAACACACATAGCATGGTCTAGACCTGGTAACGGACTTTTCGGAAAGATCTCAGCAAACTGTATAGCCCCTTGTAATTCTTCAGATATTAGGATAAGGTCAATACGGGATTTAGACCCTCGACTAGATTGACCCTTTCTAAAACAGGAGAACGACCTCTGCGTAGGATTGATTCGTCTATAAGCATTAAAGACATTGAGGGAATGACATAGATTATTTATTATTATCTCATCTGACTCAATATAACCAGGACATGGGGATGAAATGTATAATTTATCCAGGTGTCGATTTGGTGCTGCATTAAAATCTCCAGCTATAATAACTGGAATCCCCTGTGGTAGGCGAGGAAGGGACTCGGAATTTTTTTGTCTTTCATGAACTTCATTAGGCCCATATACACATAGGATGCATACCACCTCTATTTCAAACATTACTAGTACGAAGGCCCATCTTCCTTCTTCTTTATCGACTTCCGCATAAATTGGATCCGCCCTGGAATTTGGGGGGATCCAAATAGCTACCCCCGCACTACCAGACCTCGGTGCATGGGCCCTAAAGGCTTGGTATGGCCATATTACCTTATGTGTATGATTATGCACATCCGTATTCATAAGGTGAGTTTCCTGGATACATATTACATCAGGCCAGTCTCTTCCCCCTATACCTTTTAACTGGTCGTAGATTGCCTGTTTTTTTGTATGATGAGTTGATGCTAGGCCATTAACATTCAGCGTCTTCAAATCCAAGTCTGCTTTCCTTCTTAGTGACCTCCAATCCTTATCTTTATTATATAATGCATCAATTACTTTAATTCCCTCCATTATTTTATATTACTACTTATAACCATTCATTTATCATTCTTTAAGGTAGAGGGTATACTGGAAATATACCAGTAATTTAGGGGTCTCATGATTCTCTCAATGGTTGCCACACCCCCTGATCTAATGCACCACCAGCTTCCAATGTACTATGTTTCAAAAGTCTTACTAAAATGGTGGCAACATCTGTCTCAGACCAAAAATTACTAGCTTTGATTTTTAACAGCTGCATTTATCTAAGCGCTTCTCCTCCCATCCATCTGAGGTCTGTCTGTTTTGATGGATCATATTTCAGGTATACATCCCTTTCCGCTAACTTCTTTGACTCTGTGGTGAGTGTAAGAATGGATGTAACCCCATTGGGAAGATATTCATTGAGAAGTCTAGAAATCTGTTGTTGAATTGGAGTCTCCTCATCCTGAGTGCTAGTCTCATTGGCGAGAGAGAGAACCGGGAAGGAAGTGCCAAGAACTGTAATCTCTCCGTATACCGCTCCTGGAGGTTCTGATAACCCTACCTCCCAAATATCCTCTTTCCTTCTTACTGGCAGCAGCAGCCAATGGTTTTCCTGACAGGATAGGCCACCTTCCCTACCCTTCCCCTCGTTAATACTCCCAGTCCACCTCCGTCCCTACTCTTCTACCTCAGTGTGACCAGCACTTAGGACCATCACCCTACATGGCAGCTTGGACCAGACAGAGTCTTTGAGTTGTTTCCGTACCTTATGGATATTTGTTCTGATGGTCTGAATAATATATTGTTTGGCTTAGAGATAGTTGAGTTCCTCTTATGGATATTTGTTCTGATGGTCTGAATAATATATTGTTTGGCTTAGAGATAGTTGAGTTCCTCTTTCCGCTTTGTGCCCTTGCTGATTTGCTAACTATTTCTATATCTGTCTTTGCTACTCATGGCTGACGGACCCCTACCTACCTACCTACCTACAGCTGCTGTTTCTCTACCCAATTGTGTGGTCACTGGCCCGGTTATCGAGGCCCACTATGCCATTCCCAATCAGCCAACCATGATACAAATCATGCCCAGGGATACCTATTTGAATGTCATCACAGCAGAGAGAGATGGATTGGGGAACATACTTCAGTTCACTTGCACCATCTCAACACAAGACGGTCGCTTGACATCGCAGTTTGTCGTCTCGACTGATCGTTGGGGTACTATCATCCAGGGAATAGCCCAACCTAATGTGACACGTCCGACCTTGCGCAGCGCAATAGAAAGCGAACCCTTCCAGTCCACTTTCTCAGGAAAAGGCATTCATTCGGTTGCCGTACGGTTTGCACGACCCGGCGGGAGCGTACTTCATGTGCGACACAAGGGAAGCCCAGTTGCTCAGAGCCCTTATGATGTGGCAGTCGATGCAGGTACTATGCTCGCTCAACGACCTTTCAAGTTCTCCCCCTCCCCTTTTAAACACTCCTTTGTTTTGGAGAAACTTTCAGGGATTGTTCCACTTGTGCATTATCGCATCTCATATGGATTGAGCCTCTTTGCTTGTTCACCAACCAACATGTCTTGGGACCTGCCATTGACCTTACAACAAATTAACAACCTGGTGGATGCTGCCTTGGGTGCATGGCCAGGCCTATGCTGAGCAGGCATTTCACCAGCACCCAGTCCACCATCAGTGGCATGGCTGCAGCTCTGGTGCACATTGTGCATGTGTGTGTGCGTGTGTGTTAAGAAGAAATTGATAGAGCAAGTACACGTGTTTGTGTGGTACAAGACTTCTGCGGCCGTGCCACGGCTTGTTGTCTCGAGAGGTGTGCTTGTAAACAACACATGAAATGGAGACTGTGGCCAGGCATGCCCGTGAACTGAATGCATGAAATGTCAGGCTTTTTTTTTTTTTTTTTAAACATCTATGTTGGGGAGTAGAGGAAGTGCTGATAAGAGCAGACACTCCCTCTACTCCCCTAGTGAAAGGCCATGAAGCAAAAAAGAACCATAAGGCAAAATCAAGCCAAATGGCAGCAAGGCAAAAACAGCAAGGCAGAAAAACGGCAGGGTAAAAGTCGTGAAGCAACAAGGCTTTGGATGGCAAGCAGCAGCAAAGAACAGAGGCTGGAGGGCATGGGGGAGGCGGGTGAGCAGACAAACAGCACTAGGCAACAAGGCACTGGATGGCCGCAGCAAAGAACATAGGCTGGAAGGCATGGGGAAGGCGGGTGGGCAGACAAACATCACTAGGCAACAATGCACTGGATGGACGCAGCAAAGAAAATAGGCTGGAGGGCATGGGGGAGCCAGGTGGGCAAACAAACAGCACTTGGCAGCAAAGAAAAAGGCAACAACAAGCCAAACGGCAGCAAAGGAAAGAAAGAGCACTAGGCAGAAAAGGAAAAGGCAACAAGCCAAGGAGCAGGAAGGCAAAGAAACAAAGAAAAGGGCAAGTACCAAAAAAACACAAAAGGCTGAACCCTCGACAATCTGCAGAATCCGTGTATTGGTGGTTTGGGTCATGAATTCTTTGACTCTTGTTGAAAGCAGACTGTCCACAAGCGGAACACCGCAGCAGGCAATGACTCGGCGAAGCACCAGGCAATGCTGCCGGTGCAACCCAACCAGACAACACCGAAACTAGCTGCATGAACGACAGCGCAAGCAGACGAGCAGCACAGCAACAGCGAGTGAAGCACAAGGCATCACCAATGAAGCAGCCAAACTACATGGCACACAAGCAAAGAAGCATGCTCCAATCTATTCGTGGGGAGCAGCACGTGCTGGGAACCGGGCCCAGCATCCCATATGAAAACATGTATAAAACAGTTTGAGATGCCGGGGCCATGATTGAAGCTGGGCGGAACGGAAGCAATGTGACACCCTGAGTCTGGTGGCGCTGCGCTGCCGCGGGTGCAGTGTGGCCGGTTCAGCAAGGGGACTCCACATGAGGACAGCGCCGGGATGCTGAACGGGGAATTCGATGTGAGGATGACGCGGAGATGCTGAACGTCAAGGGTCGCAGGGGGGAGTATGTGGCAGTGAGGAGATTGGCGATGGTGTCGTGCAGATGGCATGAGAGGGGAGGTTGGGACAGTGCCACGTGAGCTTCTTGGGCGTCAAGACTAGGTTCCTCCTCCCTCTTTCAACCAGATAATCCTAGGTGGCAGATGGACATTTCTGCTGGTAACTTGAACCCCCTGTGGAAACTCGTCGACGGGCTCGATGAGGTGTCGCCACACCATCCATTGACCGATTGGTCGAGGGATGGCCGTTAAGGCCTTCGTGCTGCTAGCCTTGTGAGTGCAGGTGGAGTTAAAGCTGAGGTAACTAGCGGGTGGGGGGAGGCTTAATGTCTTCTCTCCCGAAGGTGGTGGGGTAGGGTTTGGTGAATGGTGATGGTTGAAGGGTGGTGGAGGGGGTTTTGTGGTGGATTCTTCATGGAGCACTTTACTAGCACAACCCTCTGTTTAGCTCCCAGAGTTCGGTTTCGACATGATATTCATAAATCTGTGATGGTTTTACCCATTTGAAGCCTAAATGGACAAGGTGGATCGCCTTGAGTTAAGGGGAGGATGGGGATAGGGGGAGGAGAGTGATGGGGGAAGCGGTGGAGATCCTTTGATTTGCTGCAACATCGGTTGAGCCTCCCCGTAAGTATGATGGATGATGGCGAATGAAGTTCCCTTTCCCCAGACTTCGAGACTTGGACGGATTTTGGCGCTCTGGCGAGTTCTGCTCTGCTTAAGGTGGTTTGTGTGTTCGCTGTTGGCTATGGCTGGACTTGCTGATTTCTGATGGAGGTGGGAGAGTTAGGGCGGCGGCTTGTTACGAAAATGGTGGGCTGGGTGGGCGGGCTGGGTTAGCATATTTGGCCCTTCGTAGGGCCGATTGTTGAGAAATAGCGGGGGGTAAGTAAGCACGGTAAGGAGTCGGGGTTGTATTGTGGTCAGCTATAAAGCGATCTACCGGGTGGCTGAAGATCTATCCATAAACCATGTAAATCTCTTACTTCTCCTCTTACTTCTACTAATCAATGCTGGCAGGCAGTCATTGGAAAAAGATTATGTTCAGGGACGCTGGACCCGGTTTCCGGCAGGTGCAGCTCCCCACCAATAGATGGAGCCTCCCGGGAATGCTAGGGGTGTCTGCTCTTATCAGCATCCGTAGCAACTCCTAGGGTGTTTTGCAAAAAAAAAAAAAAAAAAAAAAAAAAAAACTTCTACTCTTGAGCACTAAATCGATTTGTGTTATCTATAACTCTGAATCTAAGGTAGTAATAATTGCGAGTTTTCTAAATCTCCTTCTTACAGGACGATTATTAATACGATCTACGATCACTGGTCATCAGGTTCATCTTAATTCCAATTACTGGGGTGATTTTCTGAATGATAATTCCAATTAGAGGGTCGAAAGTCCATTCGCACAGCTTAACCAGTACTTCTTAATACACTTGTACTAGGATCTTCTTTTTTCTTTTTTCTTTTTTCACTTGTACTAGGATCATGTTTTCGTAAATTCTAAAATCTGTTTGTACGATAATTGTTTGAGGTTCGTAAATCAGTGTCTTGTATCGTTTCATCAAATTGGTTTTTCAAATCTGGATTTCGATATCACCATCTTGGATGATTGTCTAGTTTGACATGTATGAATTGTACTCCATACTGGGAGTGAGGCTCATTCTGCGTTGATTAGGTGATTGGGCTTACCAGGATTGACGAGGACTATCTTCTTCAGGACTGGAGATCCTCTCTGCGAGGTCTGCACAAGGTGGGAGGTCTTTGACCTTGGGGAGATAGGGGCGGTAGCCTGGGATTGTCCTTATCTGGGCCAGGCTGGTTTGGGGTTGGACTGGCCTTGGTGGTTGGGGAGAGGGGACAAGGCGTTTGCCTTTGGCAAGGTTAGAGATGGAGAGGGCTGTTTCACCAGGAGGGGGTGGGACAGGAGGAAGGGGGAACTCTTGCTCTGTGAGGGTGTACTTTAGGGGGAACTGTATGCCTTTGAGGGGCCAGGAGTGACTGTTAGGGGGTTGTTCTGAACTGGGGCCGGTGAGGTGAGGGGCCACCTTCCGGCGGAGGCAGTAAAAGGACAGAGGTTTGGGGGGGTTCTTTGTAAGCGTCTTATACACTGATGAGTTTGTTTGTTTTAGAGGGAGGAAGTAATATCGGGGGGGTTCTTTGTAAGCGTCTTATACACTGATGAGTTTGGGATAGATGTGGGAATCTCACAGGGACAGAGGCTAGTTTTCCCTGTCTCTCGTTATGTGAGGGTTGAGGCCCTTGAGGGTGATTTGTTGGTGGGGTATAAGGTTTCTGACTTCTAAATTTTCAATTGGATTAAAAAAAAATTAGTTCGGCACTGGCGGCAGTGGGTTGTGTGGCTTGAGATGGTTGGAGATAAGGCGCTCTGCGGCAAAGGGGCTAGCCTGCAGGGTGGAAATAGGGCACAGCAGCGGTGGAGATGGTGGCTCCACCGTGGTAAGTCTTGCCGGAGGGGGTTGAGTTGGTTTGTGTTGAATGATTGCAACCACTGCCTGAAAGAGCTGGATGATCCGAGCTGCTGCCATGGTGATGATTGGTGGCTCGGGTGGTATCTGCTGATGTCTTGTGTCCCAGAGGATTGCGAATAGACAAGGCCAGAACGACGCTGGCCGGTGCTGGGGCGTGGTTGCACTGCCCTGTAACTCGAGCTGTACGGGGGCATGAGACCTTGTAGCAAGATCTTGGGACTTGTTGAGGGTGAAAGGCACTCTAGAGTCTATTGGTGGTATCGTACTCAGTCGATGGTGGCCGGAGCCGCGATGAGTCGCTCTGCCCTGTAGCCTAGCAGTTGGGGTTTTCTGGGGTGGGTCGTGCCACTCTGTTACCTAGCAGTTGGGGGTGTGAGGCCTGGTGAGATTGGGCATCGCGATGCAGGGGTCTGGCAGGTGGGGTTGGGCCGCTGAAAGGCACTATGGTGGGTAGTTTTGGTTTGGAAGCTACTTTGGATCCAAAGGTT
>BFEA01000073.1:581549-598096 GCA_003427395.1 Chara braunii | reverse complement strand
GGGGGGGGGGAGGGAGAGGGGGTGGCTAACAAAGAAAGAGAAAGAGTGAGAGAGAGGCTGAATGACAAAAATGGAAAATGGGTCAAATTGCAACTGTGATTTTTATTTCATTGTTGAACTTATTATTATTATTTTTTATTCAATGTTTTTCTTGGAAAGATCACAATAAAATCTACAAGCACTCGAATTTTCAGATTTTTTCACGCGCGAAAAATCACTCAAGTTGGAGTATGTTTGATATTGGCCCTCGCGTGGCTGAGTGGCAAAAATGGGAGATGTTCCGAATCAGCGCAGCAATTATTTCTCGGTCTTAGAGATTTTTTCTAAATTTTTTATTGTTTTCCTGGAAAGACCACAACCTAATCTACGGATCCTCAAATTTTCAGAGTTTTTTGCCAATTCTTCTGAGTATGAAAAATTGCGAAAGTTGCCTATTGCAAATTGTGGGACTGGACACACCCAAAACTAACCCTCCCGGCTCCCCCGCCACCCCTGTGCAATTCCGTTCATTCGTTCAAACGGTGTTCGTTGAACGCCTGTTCAATCCGTTCAAATATTGAATGGGAAATGCACGTTAAATGAACATGCGGCTCCATAGACCAGCAATCCCATAAAAAAACGGCATCATCTGAATGCCCCAAGACCTAAGGGTTAACCAACAGATCCAGCCAAAGCGCACCAAAACCATCCTATTCTCTGCCAAGCTGTTCCATCCGTCTTCCTGGGAACATAATGCATATGTGTTGTAAATGAATACAACACATAGTCTGCTTTCTATTCAAATACAACGGATATGCATTCTATTCGAACAACCCTGATTTCCGAATACAATGCATATACATTCTATTTGAATTTTTGACTTTTTTGAAAAATCGAATACAACGCATATGAGTTATGTTCGGGAGAAGATGGTAGGTTACTGAGCAACACGACTCGCCCAGCTCTCGCCAGCATCGCCCTGACAGCAACCCCGATGCCAACCCCAAAGTAGGTTACAAGGCAACACCCCAGCTCTGGCCACCGTCATTCTGGCATCAGAGAGCCACGGATCCCTGAGTATAACAATTTCAGCACGACCTCAGACAACCCGTTAAAAACCCCGGAAATCTTGAACAATTCTTAGAACAGGCAAGAATAACAAGAACGTTCCCTTTGGGCCTTTGAAAGTAAAAGACTACAGACATATGCAGAACTGAAGCCATGCTACCCCGGTGCTGTCCACTCGACCATCCGAAACGGGCCTCAACCTTCGTGTCCTCAGACCAGGACTCAACCAACCTTTTTTTTTTTTTTAACGCCCCCTCCAGTGCTAGTGGTGCTGGTAAGAGAAAACACCGCTTGCGCCTGGGGAGAGGCTCCATCTATTGGTGGGGAGCATCACCTGCTGGAAAACGGGTCCAGCATCCCATATACAGAATGAATTTGAAGGATATCAGGACAAAAGTCTTAAGAGGCACTTGCCAGCATTGATTACTCTGGAATCCAGCGGATTGACTGAGCAGGTTAACGGAGAAAGGGAGAGAACCTCTTCACCATGTGCCAGGCACGGGGTATCTGCTACTACACTCTAGTTCCTCCCTCCCCTAGACCTTTGCTCATTGCTACTCTTGACCAAACCATTGTATTTCTACTATTGTTGTGGCTGCCGGGGGAAACACGTCTGGGAATTTGTCGGGGCTCTTCATTGGAATGTTGGGGTCGATCTGTAGCCAATCATGAAACCTGAGTTTGTAGTCCTTGGTGAGGGCGCAACCTTCCTTCTTGTCCCCATTTTCCCCAGGCCATTCCATCTGCGCCATTCTGCCACCCCTTTCCTCCCCCAGCCAATCTGCGCAAAAGGTTTGGATTTCCTTGGTAATATCTGTTTTCTGTGTGAGGTGTTCCGTTTTTTCCTGAACCTTTTTCCATTGCACCCTTACTTCTGTTTCAATAAATTGTCTGACTGTGTCAGCCATTTCCCCTCGGCCCATCCTGGCTCCTTCCTGGTCGAGTACACACCTTCTTGCCAACAGCGTCCACACCACCGCTTTTCTGGCCGTGGAAAATAGGTTATTGGCAAAGCGGGATGCCTGTGGCCTCCTCCAATCTCCTAACAAGATTGCTTCCCATTTCCACGGCCATTCGTTATCGGCGCCCATTTGTGACCAAATGTGGCCCCACCATCGCCACATTAGAACAGCCTCTGGGCATTGGAGGAAGATGTGTTCTATTGTCTCACATATTTTGCTACTCGGGAACCCCCCATAACAGGATTTGCACCATGGAAGGGCCCCCCCGCTCTGTTCCAGGTTCATTCTGTCGATGATCCAGTTGTTTGTGGCTTTGGGGAGGCAAATTTCGTCGGTCTCTCCTTTACCCCTTTGAACCACTGCCCACTGCCCTGCCGGCCTCTAACTCGATCATCACTTAAGTTTAGATGTCTCTTCCACCTGTCCCCTACCCCTGCCTGATCATCTACCCTGGGTCCAATCATCCTGTAGGTGGTTCTTACTGATAATTCAGCGAGTTGCACTGGTTGCCCAGCTCGACCCTGCTCCCATTGCCATTTGAGTGGGTCCAGAGCTAGGCAGGTAAGGGGGACTTCCGGTCGGTAGTCTCGCCATTGGGTCCTCCCCTCCTTGTGACTCTGCAACACCCGGATCCGGTACAGGTCGACCAGGCCTCACGCCCCTCCAAACTCAGTTGCAGGACAGCGTGACCTGCCCCAGCTCCAGCCAGCATCACCCTGCTGGTAGCTCACGGATGGCCACTAGAATTGCCTCTACCCTCGACAATTCCCCAAATCTCTCTACCAGGCTTCCTACCCCAGCCTGACTCGGGTTACAGGGCAGCGCCACCACACCCCAGCACCAGCCAGCGTCACATCGGCCCTCCGTGAACTAAGATATGACTGCCTCTGCACAGATCGGACAACCCACCAGACACCACCGAAGTCGCTCGACCATCAGTTCATTTTTGGCACACCTGTCACATGATCAACAAAACCTGCCAGAGCCTCCTAATGTTTTTTTTTTTTTTTTTTTTTTTTNGGGGGAGTGGCACATGCTGGGAACCGGGCCCAGCATCCCTTATGAGATTACATGAGATTGAAATGAATATTTCATGGTACTTTTGAGGATTCCGAAGCCATTACCCAGCTTCGGTTGATGATGTGAAAACTTATGAACCACAGCAAGCCTTACTTCTACCAAACACTACATTCCAAGTGACGCTATCGACTGTCTGAAACCATACGTAGCTGTCCTGCTCACACTCCCACACCTAAACCCTGCCTCACGCCCCCAACATGCTACATGGCAGTGCGGCCTACCCCAGCTCCGACCTGGCAGCAACTACCGCTGGTATCAGATGAACCTCTACCGCCACAGAAATCCTGGGTCCAGTGTCAGTAAAAGCTGAAGTAATCCATGATAACGGATGTTGAGGTTGATGAGCAGAATGTAGAAATTATCCCCTCCTCCCCTTCTCTCCCCTGCCTTCCACTGCCTCCACCAAAAAGGACTGCCCTGATCACAAGCAGTCCTCATCAGCCCCAACTTGGGACATACCCGTTTCCTCCCCCTGCTCCCACAAGGCATCCAGCTCCCACCCAAAGTATGACTCTGCAAACCCCTTGACCTTATCTGCCACCGCTGGGAAGGTTGGGGGAGAGATGTATGGGTCGGCATCATACCCCCGCAGTGGCAGATATGGGCAAGGGGTTGGCAGAGGCATACTTTGGGTGGAACTGCATGCCTTGGTGGGAGCAAGGGGAGAAAGTGGGTCTGTCTCAACTTGGGAGGTGAATGCCCTGGAGGGAGTGGGAGTGGATTTTGGGGCATGATCTTTTCTGGCGTTGGGAGAGATGTATGGGTCGGCATCATACCCCAGCGGTGGCAGGGTGGGAGGTGAATGCCCTGGAGGGAGTGGGAGTGGATTTTCGGGGATGCTCTTTCTGGGGTTGGGAGAGATGTATGGGTCGGCATCATACCCCAGCAGTGGCAGATAAGGGCAAGGGGTTGGCAGAGGGATACTTTGGGTGGAACTGTATGCCTTGGTGGGAGCAGGGGAAGAAAGTGCTCTCCTCCTTAAAACCAACCCACCACGAAGACAAAATCAGAATATAGTAGTTCAATATGCTAATTAGAAACTAATTGTTGTAGTCCTTCAACACACCAATAAGAAACTACGACTTCAAAAAAATCAGAACATACAAATTAGAACTTGATCATTTTAGAAATTAAAATTTGAAAATCCTAGATTTAGGCACGTGCTATTTCAGAGCTACGAGTTAAGAATCGGAGAGATTCCAATTTATGAACATCCATCATAAGAAGGTAAGTTGAGATAGAAAGATAGGGCTTTGAAGTATGACAATCTAGGGGACATATCAAAGAGATTGGCATATCGGAAATTGGAGCGAAAATCATATCAGGAATTAACTCAGCACCAAGACAATCAGAAATAAGCTTTTACTATACAGAACTTGGCTTTAAGAAATTAAGACTAACTATTCAACTGCATCGCCCCGGTTGCTACCTGACACAGCTCTCCCCCCCCGGCCCAAACTCTCCTCCCACACCTCGTTGAGAACGGAGCGACACCTCCCCTCCCCGTCTGGCCACGATGCTAGCCACACGCTAGCCATAGCGTCTTGGCAGCACACAAAGGCTGCAAACGGGCACCCCCCATCTCAGGACATCAAAGCAAGGGGTGTCATGGTACCGCCTCGTCGAACCCGCCGACGAGTTCCATGAAGAGTTCAAGACACCAGAGGTGCTGCTCCGCAGCTACACAGCACGAGGAAAGTACAGAAAAATTTGAGGAGACATGGAGAGAGTAAGCGCCATGCACCAACAATAACCACCTGCATCATGTGCTCCTATCCAATCATTTTGACACACGAAAGGAAGCCCCGATCACCATCCCACCCCACCCCAAACCACTTCCTCCTCACGCGGCAAAACCACCATCATCCATCATTTCATCATCAAGCGCCAACTACCATCTTCCATACGCCGCCAAAACCATGTCACTCCCGCCCCAAACCCCGACTCCATCACCCACGTTTCATCAACCACCAACCACCATACCCCACACTACCGAACCCACGTCACTCCCGGCCCAACCCCCAACCACCACAGGCCATCCTCTGACGCGCGCTCCCGCTTCTTTCCTTGCCGGCGTCGAGCGCCCTTCGCACTAGCCCCGCTACGCCCGAAAGCCCGCTTCGGCTCTCGCCCGGCTGCTCGCACAGACAAAATTCCAAGTACCAGCGACGCAGTGCTCCCGATCGCCCTGTGCTGCCGCTCGCCCATGAGTTGTAGGAAGAAGGGCGGGATTGGGACACTTGTTACCACAGAAAGAGAGAGAGTGTGACGGACCCGCCGAGATGGCGGTCCGTCGGGATGAAGATGGAGGGTTGACGAAGGAGGAAATGGAGATAGAGCTCGAAAGAACAGCGCAGCTCCGACACAGACTCAATACGCACGTACTCCAAAATGTGCAGAATGAAAAATGACTGAAAACAAACTGCAACTAGGGTATACCCCCAGCGACTGACTGGACTGGACTGGACTGGCCTAGTACCGACAGTGGTACTGGGCAGGACTGGACTGGACTGAAACAGCACACAGCCTGTGGGGTTAGGCCACGGCCTGGTCCCACAGTCCGAACAAGCAAATAGCCCGATAGGCCCTGGCTATAGGCCAGGGCAGATAGAGGCCCGTTGCACGATCCTCAGACCTGTAGTGGATCGCAAGAGCCATAAACATGCTATCCGTAGTATCCGCAAAAGCAGTGGAACTCTGGAATAAAGAAAGCTTGGAAATCTAGGATGCGAAGCAAGCTCTATGCGGAGTCCATGCAATGCAGCCTAAGCTACATAATGTCAAATGAAAAGCAAATGTCTGGTATACACATCCTAAGTAACAGCAGAAAATGAAATGTGGAAAGATACAAACCTAAAGTCCTGGAGGCAATTGCCTCAGTGTTGAAAGGAAAAGAGAGCAATATGTCATAAGTAATGTCATGTCGCTGAAACACTAAGAGTGAGATGGTCTCAGAGGGGGTGAATGCATCCTAAGAATCGAAACTCCTAAGGGTAGTCACACACGAAGATGGGATAGGTCGTCAGGCTCAGGGTGAGGGAGTGGTAGCGAAGCAAAACCAATGACCCTAATAGATAGACCATCAAGGCGGGTAATGCTCAACGAAAGGGTGACACCATGCAGGGTCGACCATGAAAGGGGGGCTTGGAATAGGGTGGACATATGCCTAACTGAAGGCATGCAATGACTGGCACTAGGGTGATGAGGGATGCAGTGGGTGAGGGGAACATGTACACAACTCACCGACTGGGGGAGGGAGCTAGATCTGGGAGCAGAGAAGCCAAGATAATGCTACAGTCCCAATGCCTATGCGATACCAAGGGAGAGCCCAACTCAGAGAGACCCAGCTAAGTGAGAACCATCATGCGACATGCAAGAGAATGTACAGGGTAGGGCGGTGTCGTGAAGTCGTCACGTCCAAAGTAGTTGAAGTCGATGAGGTAGCTGGAGTCGTCGAAGTGGTCGATGACGTCGATGAAGTAGGAGTCGAGTCGATGTCAAAGCAGAGTCGCAAAACGCTGACATCCTGAAGAAGTCGATGATGGAGTACCTGAAAGTGTGAGTCAGTAAGAAAATAGGTGATCAGAGAGTCGGTCGTCGAGATGCCGAGGGCGTCGACGAGTGCGTTGTGGATGAGCGGAGGCGTCCGTCTCCTGTTGAAGAACGGCCTCAAAGGAAGAGGGTTCATCCTCAACGATCTCCTCAGCCTGAGGAGGAGGAAGAAGGCCAGTCGATTAAGTAGCGACAAATGACTCAACACGACGAGCACGATCATACGCACACACTAAGATCCGGGCGTGCTCCAAGTGCTCGAGGGGCTCCCAAGTAGCCTTCTCATCAGGATAGCCCTTCCAACGGACAAGGTACTCAATGCGTGGAGGGGTACCGTCGATAACTCGACGAGATATGATGTCGGAAACAACGAACTCCTCGTGACCCACCATGATAGGTGGAGGGCGCTCATAAGGACGCGCGACGAAGCGCTTGGACGATCTACGATAAGGACGCAGCAAGGACACGTTGCGAACATCGTGTACGCGAGCCTGTCGAAGGTAATCAGGTAGCTTCATACGGAAGCTGACCGGACTAGCGGCAGTATCAAAACTGACAGCCTGAAGGATGCGGCATGCATCGAAGAAGCGACGCCGAAACTTGTGAAGCGTATCCGCTTCAAGCTGCAAGTGGCGTGCGTTGACGAGCACATCATCACCGACTTTCAACGGATGATCCATTCGTGATCGGTTCGCTCATGCGGCCATGCGAGTTTGATAGTCGGCTAGACTCTCGTGTGTGCGCTTCATAATCGTCGCCATGTGGACGATCAAGTCGTCAAGCGCAAGACAACGAGTGTCTGGGCGCAACCGCGATGGTCGTAGGAAATCCATGGGTACACGAGGGTGGTAACCGAGGTCGCAATAGAATGGCGACATCCACGTGGCTGGCGAAACGGCGTGGTTGTACGCAATCTCCGCGTGGGCTAAGTGTAAGTCTCATTGCTGGTCATCCCTAATAAACTTTCGGAGGATATTACCGAGAGTTATATTGGTGACCCCAGTCTGCCCATCCGTCTGAGGGTGGTTTGACGACGAGAAGTGGAGTAGGGATCCGTACACCTCGTGTAGGCGTCGTCAGAATGTGCTGGTAAAGCGTGGGTCACAGTCGAAAATGATGCTCTGAGATAATCCGTGATCTCTCACGACTCGGTTGAAGACGATGTCGGCGACCTCATGAGCGCTAATGCGATAGCGGCACGAGCCAAAGCGTGCATGCTTCATGAAGCGATCGACGACGACCAAGATAGCATCATGACCGCGCTCAATGGGTGGAAGAAGAGGACCGACGAAATCCATCGAGAAGGACTGCCAACGACCCTCAGGTATGGGTAGGGGCTGAAGTAACCCATACGCAAGGTGGTTCGCACTGTTCACCTCCCTTAAGGTAGGAAACTCCTAGACGTAGGCTTTGAAGAAGTCCTTAGACTTCGACCATACACATAGGCGGCAAACGCGAGCCAACGTCTTGTGGAATCCCATATGACCGACAATTGTCTGGTCATGGAACTTTGCTACAGCCTAGACACGGAGCTGTCCGATGGAGGGAACACAAATACGTGCTTGTAATTGACCAGATCTGCCATGCCAGTACACAAGACCGTTCGTACTGAGGGAGTATGAAGGAACGGTCTTGCCACTCCGCAGTGTCACGTGGGTGATGTGATAGTCCCGACAGTGCCAGTACTGAGCGCAATAGGCGTCGATCACCGACTGATCAACAATGGTGATAGAAATGACAACAAGATGGATGGTTTCCTGATTGTGATCGGAACGACGGGACAAGGCATCGGCGACGCGGTTCGTTTCACCCTTGATAGGCTGAGTGGTGAAACTGAACTTGGATAAATCACGTCACCAGCATGCCTGTCGAGGGGAAAGCTTGGGCTTTGTGAGGAAAGTCTGGATAACTGAGTTGTTTGTGTGCACCGTGAAGGTCTTAGGGCGCCCCGCGCAGATAATGACGCCAAAGCCGGGTAGCATAAACTATTGCGAGAACCTCACGTTCATCAGCAGTGTAGTTTATCTCGACTGACAGTAGCTGACAGAAGTAGAAAACGATTGGGCAATCCCCAGCACGAGCCTCGATAGTCCCATCCTCCGCGATGGTCGGGGAGTAAGTAACGGGGGGATTGTTAGTGGAGGAAAGTGGTGGGAGGATAGGCGTCAGTCGAGAAGCAGTGTCAACAGGAGGGGGGGGGAAGAAGGAACATGGGGATAGGGTGAATCAAGAGGAGAGGGAAATACCTGAGAAAATACAGCTCCTACTGCAAAATTTGACGCATCAATGGTGACGATGAAGGGACGGTCAAAATCGGGGAGGCAAAGAACCGGCACAAAAGTCACCGCCTTCTTGAGGGCACGAAAGGCGTCCTCGCAGTGTCCAAAACCACGGCGGGTTCTTCCGAAGGAGGGTGGAGGTAAGGACGTAGGAATACCTAGTGTATCCTTGAATGCAATTACTATAGTAACTAGTGAGGCCTAGGAAATTGCGAAGCTGCTTGACGGATGTGGGGACAGGTCACTCTGCATTAGCAATGATCTTCACGTCGTCCATGTGGAGACCCAGGTCAGACACATGGTGTCCTAGGAAGTCCACTTTGCGGTGGGCAAAGCGACACTTACTAAGCTTGGCATAAAAGTCATGCTTCCATAAGCACTGTAGGAGGTGTCTGAGATGGTCTTCTAAGGTACGATGTAAACCAAGATATCGTCCAGGTATACGAGAACGTAAAGATATTGTTCATCACCGTCTGGAAGGTGGCGGGTGCGTTGGTGAGGCCGAATGGCACCACCGTGAACTCGTAGTGGCTGAATCACGACCGAAAAATGGTCTTCGGCTGCTCCTTTGAGGCAATGCGGATCTGGTGGTAACCACTACGATGATCGATCTTCGTGAAGAAGCGGTTGCCTGCCAGACGGTCAAACAACTCATCCGCATGAGGCATGGGATACCTGTTTATAACCGTGTAACGGTTAAGGTCGCGGTCAATGCAAAGGCGAACAGTTCCGTCCGCTTTGCGAGCAAGGAGGACGGGTGAACCCCAAAGGGAGTTACATGGTTTAATGAAACCCTGTCGAAGTAGCTCCTTAAGCTGACGCTTGAGTTCCTTCGCCTCTTAAATCGAGAGTCGGTAGGGTGCTTGATGGTGGACACGATAGTCAGCCACGAGCTGGATAGAATGCTCAACACTGCGCATCGGAAGGATCCCGTTGTATGAGAAATACGGGGGGAAAACGTCGTGGTACTCTTGAATCAAATCGCGGACGTCGGACTCTAAGCCGGTCGTGAACCGCGTGAGTTCCTCAATGTTTGTATCGATACGAGACATATGGGTTGACTTGGCAGTGGACGATGTAAGGACCTAGGATGTCGAGGGGGTATCCGCAGGCTGCGGGGTGGATGTAGAGATAGGAGCTGCGAAGATGGAGGAGGGGTCAGGGGGATCGGGATCCTATGAGATGAGCTCAACCTCGGGACAGAGTGGATTATAGCGAAGAAGATCCATGACGTTCAGTGAGTAGAACGTGACGTCATCCTGTCATATGAAGTGAGGGAACTGACGAGGAGAAGTGAAGGCGATATCTGCTGTGAAACCGTGCGCTGATTGAGTGCGGGTCCAGCGCTCGTGTATTTGAGCGCCGCTCAAAAGCACGCTCGAGCGCGCCTTGAGCACCTCGAGCACGTTCGCGGGCGGAGTCCATACCGGGGAGGGGAAGGGTAACTGTCGGTTTTAGGGGTCCTGGGGGCGGGGGTGTGGGGGTTCTGGCGACCTGAAGACAACCGAACAGTTAAAAAGAAAAATAAAAAAAAATCCCAGCAAGCACTGTTAAGCGCAGCGCGGATGGGCGTGCACCATTCGTGTTTGTGCATGCTCAAACGCTGAAGCGCAGTCGCGCGCGCGCGCGCAAGAGAGAGAGAGAGAGAGAGAGAGAGAGAGAGAGAGAGAGAGAGAGAGAGGACGGCGACGACGACGACGACGGCGACGACGGCGACGACAGCGACGACGACGACGATGGCGACTACTGCGACGACAACGGCGACGATGACGCCAACGACGAGCGCGACGGCGACGAGGAGTTCGCGACTTGAAAATTTTAGCGCACGTCGATTTCTTTGAGCGCCAGCGCAAAGATTTCAGGGCGCGCTGAATTTTTTCCGGCGCGCGCCGAAAAAGGAGTCCTCGCCGACCGCCGACAAGCGACGGGTCGGTGGAGGCGGGCGACTTTTGTGAGGGCTTGCTGCGGCGGGCCAGCGAGGGGCTGCCAGGGGGGCTGGCAGTGGCGGTTGCCGGAGGGCCGGCGACGGGCTGGCAGCGGTGGTTGGCGGAGGGCGTTGGTGACGGGTTGGTCTGCGGTGCTGCAGCGGCGGGCGACGAGGTTTTAGGCCCGCCTTCTGCAGCAGCGGGTGCCCAGGGTTTGGACTGCGCTTTTGCAACGTCGGGTTGCATTACAGCGGTTGCCGAGGGTTCGGACCGGGGTGAAGGCAGGCTTGCCGACGACCGTTTCGTACGGGTCGACGGGTGAGGCGAAAATGCCGAAGCGGCAAGTTAACACCTTCATCCAGGCCAGCGACAACACGCAGGCGAGCATGAAGAATTCGAACAGCGTTTACAAATACGTGCTCGTTGGGCAGGAACTTTCTGAGAAGCTCCGTGGTCAGAGGATGCGTCGGTGCGTGTTCTGCAGGAATGAGTGGCAGGGGAATAGGCATGGGGCGGCGCGGCATTTTCGTAGCGTGAAGGGATGTTCACAGGTGACCAATGAAGCTCTTATGGATATGCATTACACGAGCGGTTACGCGTTTGAGGGAGGGTGGTTGGAGCGGATCCGCAAGTACGAGGAGCTTCACGGTCCTTGGGTGGACGAGAGGAGGACTGGCGGGGGTCTGGCTCAGGTGAGGGTGGCGTCCAACGCCCCAGTTGGGGCACGACAACAGGGCAATGACGTCATTGATTTGGATGGCGAGGGAGAGGATTGTGGGGCCGGGGGGGTCGAGGGGGAGGTCGAGGCTCTATACTCGCAGGGGCCAGACAAGTTGCCCGATGGTGAGGGTTGTTCGAATTTAGGGAAGAGGAAGGGTGTTGTTGGTGCGACGCTGCAACAGGGGAAGAAGATGAGGCAGTCGGCGATAAAAGAGGTGTTCGGGTTTGACTGGGTTGCCCAACACAGGAAGCTGTGGTTGCGCTTCGTGTACAACAACCAGTTTCCCTTCAACATCTTTCGGAGCCCCACATGGAAGGCGTACACTGCACACTTCAGGGACAAACCCGCTTAAGTCCCCGTGGTTTGGCCTTCTGAGAACGAAGTCGCATCGATGGATACAGTGCTTGAGATGGCGACGGACGTTGTTGCGGGTCTGAAAGACATACAGGAGCCGTTTGACCGCACTAGGGCCACGATCATGTCCGATGGTAGAAAGTCTTGTGATGGGAAACCCATCGTGAACTTCCTTGCAGCCGGTGCTCGAGGAGTGATGATGTATCGCCCCCTGAATAGGGAGGGTGAGACTAATGATGCGCTTGCAGTGTTGGGGAGGTGGATATCAGTTTTCCACGACTTCGGTCCCGACAGGATTAATGCCATTCGCACAGACTCTGCGTCTGCCTACGTAAAGGCAAACAACATTTTGGCCCATCCTAGCATGCGGCCTGAGTACAGACGGATTACGTGGCTTCCCTGCGTGGCACATGTGTGCAACAAATTGTTGTCGGGCATCGGGACAACGGGCCCGTGGTGCGTAGACATTATTGTGCGGGCGAGAGCGGTAGTGCATTTCATAAAAATGCACGGTCGAGCTCATTTTTTGTTCAGGAGAGAGTCTCAGAGTCGCCATCTCGGGTTGTTGTACACTTGTGAGACTCGCTTCGCTTCTGTGTACGCGATGCTAGAGCGGTTGGATGTTGTACGGCGTCCTTTGGAGCGCATGCTGGATGGGACAGACTGGTGCAGGGAGCCTTGGGCGACTACATCGATCAGGCAGCATGCGCGGTGGGTGCGGTGGCAGATCCGGCATGGCAGTTGGTGGGACTCCATGGACATCCTGCGTGCCGTCATGAAGCCGGCTTACGATCTGCTGCGCAAGATGGATCGTGGAGGGTTATGCATGTTTCGAGTGGTCGAGTGGGCGGGGCGGTTGGCGACGAAGGTGGAGGCAGCTGTTGCACCGCTAGAGGATGGATTGGTGGATCAAATTTTCAGGTGTATGCAGGAGCGCGTCGCTCATATATGTGAGCATGCGCATGCTACGGCGTACCTCCTTTGTCCGATGAGGAGGTCGATGCAGTATTACAGCAGTGTCGTGATGGAGGAGGACAGACGACTTGTGAGGGAGGCAGAGCGGTACATTCTGTCGCAGACCGGGTTTGACGAGCGGCGGAAGGAGTACCGAGACGCTGTGATGCAGTTGCGAGACTTTCATATGCACACATTGACTTGCGCATGGGGAGGGGAGCAAGCACGCGCCGCAACGGAGATGTGTGTTGGGGAGTAGGAGACCGTTGAGAGTGGTCTTTGGTGGTCACAATATGGCGGCTGTGCTCCGGAGCTTCAACGTATTACTCTTTTGTGCTATACATGTGGACGTGCTTCTCTCCCGCTGAGCGGAACCGGGCCATCCACGAGAGTATTCACACGAAGAAACATAACAGGTTATTGTTCCCGAAGGTCGCGAAGTTGGTTGAGATCACGACCAACAGACGACTATTGGCTCTTCAGAGCGCTGGTGGAGGTTTGGTTCTTCCGTGGACCCAGGACAAGTCCATGTTGGATGCCTAGGGTGGTCTTGAGGAGGACGCTGTCTGCGAGGGGGTGGACCACAACATACCCGAGGAGGACTGCGATGCGCAGATGCAGATGTGGCGGCGGGATACTTGTGGGTCACGATTACCGCCTCCCGTTGAGGATGTGGTCGGGGTTCGGGCCGCCACTTTGAGGCCGTACCCGAGAGATGACTCGACTGGAGATGAGCGCGAGGAGGCAGATGAGGGATTCCGCCCCCACGGCGCTGGTGGTGCCCCACGTGCAGAGGACGACGATGGCGCATCATGATGGAGTGACCCTGAGGGGGTTCGCCGACATAGCGGTGGCAGAGATTTGTTGGAGGACACAGGCAGGGGCAGGGTTGGAGTTGAGGGATGCTGGGACGGATCTGGGAGCCCTCTTGCCGAACCGCTTCCTCATACCTCATCGCCGACTGCACATGTTGGCCACACCTCGAGGTGGAGGGGAACATAGCGGGCATGTGAGGAGCTCATGACAGACAGGGTCCAACAGGCAGGGGCTCATTGCACAGTGCCGAGGATTCAGAGGGACATGGTGGAGGTGTGAGGCTTCTGCGGCTTCGGAAGGGTCCGAAGGTCGCGAAGAGACAACTCATACTAGGTTCTGAGTCACCGCCGTCATGTAGGGGTGTGGGGATAGGGGGAGTGCAGATCGGAGATGCAGGACATGAGCGTTCGCCAACTGTCCACAGAGAGATGGGCACCGGAGATGTGGCCGGCGGTGTTGCTTCTGGGTTGGGTGGGGCATGGTCGCTAGGGGACATTGGGACGCTCGGCGATCTGCCTGGTAGTAGCACGGGTCACGCGGAGCAGTTTGATGATGCCCATCATGAGGGGGCACCACACGATCAGGCTGACGGTGGGGACCATGCTATGGAATCAGCGTCCATGCGCGATTTCATGGCCGAGCTAGAGGCTACTCTACCAGCCATGACGGAGGGTGAGTCTATTGTTGCGCAAGGCCGGCGACGAGGATGTTCGGCCTCAGCCACAAACATTTCACATGGGAGAGCCTACACCCGACACCGAGGAGGAGTGCATGGCTCGAGAGGCGAAGGAGGATGAGGAGGAGGCCGCAAGGGCCAAGGCCCTAGCCGATGCTGACCCGCGCACACAGGCCATGGCACGTGACATGGAGGCCATGCGTCAGCTAAAGACTGGGGGAGGAGTGCGAGGCCATGTTGTGGAGGATGACCAGATGCAGGGCTCAGTTGGTAATGCGCACGCGCAGACATTGGAGTATCGTGGGTTGGTCGAGGAGGCAGCTGCCCTCACTTTACATGCGGTTCGAGAGAGAGAGGGCGAGACACCCGGGCCCGATATCGACAACGCACCCATCGTCCCGATACCACCAGACGGAGAGGCGGACGCCGTTGCAGTGGCACACGACAGAGAGGTGTGCGGCGAGATAGTGGTTGACTCCAATGTGCCAAAGGCTGATGCTGCTCAGTCGGTGGCCGCCCAGATGTACCAGGGGGAGACGTGGAGGATGAGGAGGCAGTTGGGAGTCCAGCGACGGTGGGGGGAGATGGAGAGATAGGGGAGGATAGGGTTCAGGAGGGGCATGGAGATGTGTGTGCGCCCTCGACTATACCTGGTTCACGCGTGGAGGAGGGAGCAGGAGTCATGGCGTCACCGCACATTCGGCAGGATGCACCGACGGCCACACTTCGACCATCCATTCA
This sequence comes from Chara braunii, assembly GCA_003427395.1. Lineage (NCBI taxonomy): Eukaryota > Viridiplantae > Streptophyta > Charophyceae > Charales > Characeae > Chara > Chara braunii. The sequence goes on along the minus strand of BFEA01000073.1, from coordinate 582,989 downwards.
GCGGCCGCGTCGTCGTCCACCTGCTCCTAGCGGGCAACGCACTCGTTATGTAGAGAAGCCACGAGGCAGTTTGATGTTCGGCGCGATGACTATTGATGAGTTGGGTGCGTGCCTTGCGACGGATCTCACAGAGACGAGACGTGGAGTGAGGATCGGCTCAAAGAAAGGCAAAGCACTTCTACCACGCGTGCAGTCTGTTTTATGGGGCCCTGCTAGCCTGACACCGCCATCTGACGCTTCGGTGGCGGTGGGTGCCATGGGAGTTGGTGCGACACAGTCCCCTCCCAGTGTGGCACGAGATCGCGGGACACAACTGTCTGCGCTAACCTCAGCGGCGGGTAGGCCTTGAGAGCGTGGACAGGCGACAGCGGGGGCCGTGGCTTCTTTACTCGGCAACACAAGGAGGTCGACGACGGCTACCAGGAAGAGGCAGCCCGGGTTGGGGAGGCGACGCTCGTCCACGTCATCGACGAGGGAGGTGCATGCTGCTGGATTCGAGCATCGTGGCGGGTTGGGTGCTGATGTCGAGGTTGTGGGCGGACGAGGATCTGCCGCGCCCGGTGCACGAGTGTCGACTCACAGATTGAGGGAGGTTTCACAGATCCTCGGGGCAGATGTGTTGGGGCCTCCCAGGACACAACGACCGATACCTCGACGAGCATCACACCTTGAGGGTGAGACCACCGGGGGCGAGGGGTTGGAGATGATGCGAGGGAGACGTCGCACGGACACCCTCTTAGCGGCGTTACAGAGGGAGATGAGACGAGATGGCGTCACGGTCGTTGACGACGATCAGACTGACGTCGCTGCAAAGGAGGCTGATGGAGAGGAGGACATGTCGATACAAGAGGCACGCCGGACGAGCTTGGAGCGTGGCGAGCGGTGGACCACGAGCCCGACCACACGTGCTGGACACCGTTGACTTTTTTGTGATTGTTAGTGGTCAGCGGCACGACCGTATCATGTAGTTTTCACACGTTCCTTTACCGTGTGTCGCAGTAGCATGGTCTTTTCCGCCATTAGGGAATGCACATTTTTCTTCTTTCACGCCGAAGGTTCATTGTAAAACCTTTCTGGGTGCACATACATTTTGACCTTTCATATTTCGTATGGTACGCTCACTTCGACAGTAGTGTTTGTTATTGTCCATGCTGTTTTTTTCGGCATAACTCTATGTGCAAACTATGTGCAGCCGTACGTTTTGTTTGTATCATATGTGTTCATTTTTCCTTTCCCTTTGTACCACGTCTGCCTCTTTTTTGTTGTTTCTTCTTTTGTGCAGGACTTCGGTTGTTTTTTTTTCACCTCTCGGCTGCTATTCCCATCAAACATTGCGCCCGCCTTAAGTTAAGGCGGGCACGGGCCTTGCTGGGGGTAGCCCGACCCAAACACCACCCAACCCAAAACCCCGCCCCACCCCACCCCACCCCCCCCAACCCC
>BFEA01000073.1:545134-573570 GCA_003427395.1 Chara braunii | reverse complement strand
GGGGTGCCCACCCCCGGAACCCGGGAACCCCGCCGGGGCCCCGGGGCCGGGGCTCGACAACCCTGGCCCAAACAGGTACACATAAGGCATAGGATTGATCCACACCAACTTATCATGTGGTCTGTTTCTGCCTAGACAATCGGCATAAAGCGTATGACTGGGCCTCATCAACTTATGTGAGGTTGGTCAACCTGAACGTTCGACATACACAAGGAATTGAACCACCTCAACTTATGAGGGGTCCAGCCTTTGCCTGAACAAACGACGAAAGACATATAACTAGACCACACCAACTTATGGTGTGGCATGTTATCTCACACAGAGACATATAGCGTAGGACCAGGCTACTCAACTCATGAGTAGTCTAGCTCCGCCTAAACAAGCAACAGGTACGTGTGGCCGAACAACCCGCAACTTATGCGTTCGCCCAACCTCCGCAACATAACAACAAATAAGTCACACTTTTTATTATGTCCAAATTCATACAGATAATTTGACTTTATCATACATATTTGTCAATTTTACCTTTCATATCATGTCCTTAATTCAAAACAAACAAAAAATAGTTAGCTTTCTCACTCATACTTACAGACACGCAATAACAAAGGGTAATACAGTTTAGGGGACGAGATCACATGAGTAAGACGAGCATTATACATGAGTGTTCCCTGCCTCCAGAACCCCGCCTGAGTTCCGGCAGAGCTCCCGCAATTGGTGAGTGGACCTCCCACAAGGTCTTGCTGCGGTCCTACGGGTTGCAATCCCACCTGCCACCTTCCTCTCGTAACCTCATACTAGACTTAGAGCAAGAAAGACAGAAGGAGGGGTTTCAGACGCTCGAGATACAAGAGAGGGACAAACTTAACTCGCAGGAGAGGGCCTTGTTACCTTGAATCGCTTGAGGGCCCCGCAATGATGGCCAATTAAAAGCGCAGTAGCGACGATCCAATCACGGCTCGAACGCAAGGCACCAGTCCCCAGACAGACCTCCAAGTCGCAACAGGGACCCCCACTTCAGGGTCTAACCATCCTTCCAAAGCCCCTACTCTTCCCTCCTGACTAACTACCAGATACATAGTAGTACACAACGCAAGTACGATAAATACATCGATGTACCTATGCGGCACAACAAGGTGCAACCAAACAACACCATAGCCCCAACCCCAACAACCTTGCCTCCTGCAAGAACGACGTTAATCTGTCAAGATGCAAGTTTCACCCTTGGATGAACCAACAATTGCCCAAGGAAGTCACAGCCAAAACGTTGTTACGACCAAAACCGCAACTCCACAACAATACCTTGAAAACACAGTAGTGTGCACTCCCGGTAGCTAGGCAAGGCGACATTGTATAATGGTACAGGCTGCTCAGCCGCTGTGTGCAGTGGTAGCACTCCACAAAACGAAAATGGTAGCTGCAACAGTCCTCGAAATCCAACAGCAGCAGCAAGCACAACAACTCAACACGACACTGCGTCGTTGTCGACGTGAATACCCTTACAAAGGTATCCGCCTTGTTTTTTGCAAGTGACAGAAAATAAGTTTGGATCAAAATAAGTCGTGCGAGGCACGACTGCGTCTGTAACTTACCTTGGCTAAGATAGAGGGTGAGTGAGCGCGCAGTTTTAAGGCGCGCATGTGATTTTGTTCCCTTGTGTTGATCGGGGAGTCGGTGTAATTGACCGATTGAGTCTTATTTTTCTCTGATTAGACTAGGGAATTTTTGAAAAGATCCGCCTTTTTGCCCACCGCATCTAAATGGCGGTAGGCTTGGCGCATAGGATGGCGTGCGTAGTGACCACGATACAGTTGGGGGCCGCCGGCGTGGCCGTAGGTGCAAATGAAGGTTGAGGAACAGCCCAGGGCATTTTTTGGCCCTGAGCACTGCGCAGCGCCACGTCATATAGGATGTCGCGCCTGTTGGTATCAGGCTTGGGCTTAGCCCTATGGGTTACGGCACTGGACTATTGTTGTGAAGGTACGTGAATCGAGGCCAGCGGGCGGCGGCATAGGAGCGTTGGAGCATTGAAGGGTTGAGGGGTTGGGTCCCGCGGGACTATCCCCCTTAGTTTTGTTGGGGGAGTCCGGTGGCAGGCCTACCAGGCGGGACCGAGGGAGTGCCTATAGGGCATGAGTCCCCCCCCCCAACCACGTTCGTTTTTTTCTTTTTTTTTGTTTGCTATTTTTTGTTTTGCTAATTTTTTTTGGTTGGCAGAACTGTGACCTTTATCATAGGTCGTAGCGGCGACAGCCTCAAAGGTCAACGTCATAGTTGCGACAGTTCGCAAAGGTCAAAGTCGTAGGTGTTGCAATATCGGAAGGCCGAAATAGGTTGTCGGGGACCGCCCAGCGCCCACAACTGGGCCTAGGTTAGGGGGCCGACAGTCACATCAGCCCGTGCGAGATTCGGGGGTGTCCAGTCCCGGTCCCTCAAGTCCAGTTAGCGAGTACCTTAGGGGACTGGGCACAATGAGGCTTGAGCACGAGGACAGACCAACTAGCTGCAGAAGTATAAATCAAGGGCCAGCAAGCGGTCAATCATTCATACCTGCGTAAGCCATGCGGGAGCGTCTGGCTAAGCGACGAAGCAGCAGGGGGAGAGGTGTCCAGTGGAGTGAATCCGGACGGGAGGTTGTGCGGGGTGCGAGCAGAATACTAGCGGGGACACTGGCCGGAGACACAAGGGGGGGCACCATAGAACGAGGCGGAGCAGCGAGCTAAGGAGAGTAGCGGGGTGCAGCGCTAATACTGATTGTGCAGGGCAGCGGAGTGACGGGCGCTCAGGTAGAGGGGTGAGGCAGTAGAGTGACGGGCGCCAAGGTAGTGAAACGGGACAACCAAGTCTAGCGGACGAACCTGGACGGGGGCCTAGCCAGGTTCATGCGGGAACGATATCGGAGATGGCGGGACGAAGATCATAGAACCCGCCCGTTTCTTAATGAAATCGGGCTGGAAAGAGGCCTACTCGGGGGTTTTCGGCCCGGGCGACTATGATGGCGAACTCCGAAAGGCAAACAAATTAGTGTAGAGGAAGTTAGTAGGATTAAAAGTTAGAGAGAGAATAGGCTGCATGGAACCATCGTAGTAATGGAGATGGCAAGTTTGAGGACCTAAGATCCCACTCGATTCTTGATGAAATCGAGCAGGGTAAGATCATAGGTAGGGGTGTTGCGGCGTTGCGAATTCGGTGGTGTGGTTAGAATTAGAGTTCGGGTGTTGGATTCGGAAGTGAGGAGAAACGGGGGAGCGGGGAGGAAAGGCAAGGAAAAGGTGTATGCACCTGGACGGCTCCTTACGGAAGATTCATCCGATCTTGCCCCTCCTTTCGCTAAAAGAACAGGGAGAGCTTACATGGAGAACTACAGGCGGAAAGAACAGGGCGGGCTTGCATGGAGAGCAGGAGGACCAATAACGCCGAAGCTTTCCATGATCCAGCGGAAGCTACATTCCGGGTCTGCTCGTTTGATCGAACAGGGGAAGTGTTAAAGCAACCGCGTGCGAAGAGACCTACTTGACGACAGATGGGACCGAGTGGGGGCACAGAGCTGGATAGCAGTGCATATTTCCATACTGTAGTAGTGGATTTATCCGACTCTGCTTATTTTGCCGATGGAAGTGGCGTAAGGCCAGCCGCAGAGGGAGAGCGAGAAAAGAGAGGTGAGAAGAGATAGTGAAGACTTACCTCGTAACTCATGGAATACGGGTAATGCAGGATGAGTCGAAAGTCGAGCCACGGTGTATGTGTTGCGCATGGATGAAGTGGTTGGGGAGTTGGTCGGTATGAGGTGTTTGTATGCCTTTTCGTACATTGATGATGTCCGACTTGCTCAGGAGCTCTCATTAATGTTGAGGGGTCTGCGGTAACCGGTCCGCTGTTAAGTTGGCCTAATATACTAAGTTCTGTCCGCTGGACTCGTTGAAGGTTGCTGAAGAGTACTGGATTGCTGCTCACTTGGACTGCAGGGCAGTTGCGATAGGGGTGCTTGTTATGCTTAGAGTGCCTTTGTGACAGCAACCGCAACAAAAAAGCAGTAGGCTGTGTTCCCCCTTCGTGAATGTGTTGCTGTATGCTAAGGTCGCGGCACACTACTCCATGTTGCTGCCTACTGCAAGCAGGCTGTGGTAAGTTGGCTGTTGATTGATACTGGCCGCAGTCTGCTGCCAACTGTATCTGGTTGCGGCTCATTACTCCAGACTGCGGCACACTAGTCTATGTTACTGCCTACTATAGGCCGCCTGAGGTAAACTCGCTGCTACAAACTGTTGCTGCGTCTGCTGACTGTACGCGAATTGCTGACTGTGCACAAACTGCTGCCTGCCTTGCCGTACAAACTGCTGATACGTTTGTTGACTGGGCACAAACGGCTGCTGCATATTGCTGCAAACAGCTGCTGATTGCTAGAGGTTACTATGCGGCGACATTTGGGCTAAGGAGAGGTGTTGAGACTCGGAGAGGTGATCAGGTTTTACAAGCAGGGGGGTAGTGCTGCGGATTGGGAGGTCGTCAGGTGCTTGATGTCGACAGTTTGACTTCAGAAGTTGACCAAGCTGATTACATTGGCTGTCATTGCGGGGCCCTCAGGCGATTGAAGGTATCAAGGTCCTCTCCTTAGAGTTGAGTTGTCCCCCTTTTGTATCTCGAGAGTCTCAGACCCCTTATCTTCTGCCCTTCTTACTCTAAGCATAGTCCTGATCTGAGAGGAAGGCGGCAGGCGGGATTGCAACCCGTAGGACCGCAGCAAGGCCTACGTGGGAGGTTACCCCACCGATTGCGGGAGCTCTGCCGGAACTAAGGAGGAGTTCTGGAGGCAGGGAACTGAGAGGTAACTACCCATCTCCCTCTATAAACCCAGATTATAGCCCCTATCTATATTGCTCATTGCATGTTTGACTGAGTATATGGTATGCTGCGCTACTTTGACTTTTTGTCTGACTTTCATGACTTAAATCAAATTAAATAAGAGAATGATTGGACAATCTCAGTTTCAACTTTTGTTGACTGTGTGAAAGCAGACTGTTGAAAGGGAATGCACCTGGGGGGAAGGTTGGGGGGAAGGCAGTTTGCCTGAGGTTTGACTGGGTCATTAAGGCTTGGAGGTCCCCATCAGTTTGGGAAGACCCAGTACTATGTTTATTTTTGATTTTGTGGCACATCAAACCATTCTATAAGTTTAGGTGGTCTGATTGTTCCAGAGGCTGGGAAGTCCCCATAAGCTTAGGGAGACCTAGTGCTGTAGATTTGCATTGAGAATCAGGTCATTCTATAAGTTTAGGTGATCTGGTTGCTGTCACTTGTGAGGGCTAATTGTGATTGACTTTTTCAGGGACCAAGTGCATTCTGTAAGTTCAGGTGCCTTGGTTGCCTTGTTTATTTCGGGTTTTTCTCTGTTTATTTGATCCTGAACGAGGAGGTCTGAGCCATTCTGTAAGTTTAGGTGGCTCAGCCTCTTCATGTTTTATTCTGGGAAAAATGAACTTGACAGAGGGCAGACCATTCCATAAGTTTAGGTGATCTAGCCCAATGCCACGCACAGATTGGACCAGAGAGAAACGAATCAGGTAGAGAGTCAGACTGTTCTCTAAGTTCAGGTGGTCTGACTCGAAGCCTCGCACATGTTGGAACCCAAAGGTTATAATTTGGCTATATTTTATTACTATTTTATTTAAGAACAAGCTGGTCAGACTATTTTATAAGTTAAAGTAGTCTGACCATAGCTTATCACAATACTGAAGAGAGTATAATTAAGAATATAATTGATGGTAAGATGGGGCAGGCTGAACTTAAGTTAGTTCAGTCCTATGCGGCCTTAGAAGACAAAGGGAAGACAAGTATATATAATCTGGATATTTTAAACAGTTCAGGGCAACTAGAATGGTCTACTCATATGCCCAAAGAAGAGAGAAGTAGTTGTGTCCTCTGTTCTGTGTATACTCTTTGGCTAAGTCAGGGCTCTCTTCTGCAAATCCAAGGAGTTGGTCAACTTTTGACTTTTCAAAGTTCAACTTGTTTAAATTTTATATGGCTTAATAAAAATTTGAGAAGTTTCATTTTCTAAAGGGAGTGCTGCCCAAATTTTTGCTAATTCAGAGAGTTAGACGAAATTTAACTCTGGAAAGTTGAAGATTATTTCTGTTGCTATATTCGGGCTGATATAAATTCTAAAAAGACACTTTTCCAACGGGAAGCACTGCCGAAATTTTCTTAATTTAAAGGAGTTAAATTATATTTTGACAGGTGGCGATTCTAGAAAAAATTCACTCTATATAGAGGAGATTATGTCAGGGTCTACCTTTCTTTCATCATTTGCTTAGAGGTAGACTTAGGCTTAGTTAGATGGAATGGTTTGAGTGAGATCGTGACATGGAGATTATTCTCCATGAACTTATAGACTTAGCTTGGGGATTGGCCTATCTGTATTACAGATCTTCTTAATCGATTGATTCAGGATTTGGACTAGATTCAGCTTGATCCTACGAGGAACATCTTCTGTTATCGTTGATAACAAGTCGGTTGCGATTCATCGGTTTATGACTCTACTCCAATTCATCCTCAATACTCAGCCTAAAAAGGCTTTAGCCCTGGTGATTTCATTGTTTTGTTAAGGTTTCACCCGGACTTTTATTGAATGGTCATTTAACAAAGGTGCTGAGTATTTAATTATAGTTGGTTGGACATGAGGCTGGGGCTTGCATGGCTAAAGCGAGGGTTATGAGTGTAGAGGTTGGTTGAAGTTGACTCCGTGTTGTGCGTTGACTTTTTGTTTGACTCTTTGATGTGATTGCAGGTATGTATGATGGTTCAGATTTGGATTGGTCTGCCTGTGATCATACATACATCTATGTGGTTGTGAGGAGTCCCACTGTGACTGTAAGAAGTGATCGTCACATGCTTATTCCCCTTACATATATATGTGTGTACCTAAGTTAGATGTTCGCGTGGCCTGAGGGGCCCGCATACTTAGGACTTAATTAGGGGTTGAGATTGGGAAAGGGGGGAAGACCCCTCTATTTTGCTTGTATGCTTCTAGAAGAATTCTTAGTCGGACGTTGATCCTGGACCGGGATTCGAGGTCCTTGTCCAGGACATCCCAAGCCCTTGACTCTGCACGAAAGGAATCTTCCCGTGCACAGAACGTATCTGCCCTGCCCATCGAGACACCCAACCAAGAGGGCAGAAATGTCGCGAGGGTTGAACGGCATGTCCTTCAACCGTTGAATATCGTGAAGGAAAAACCCTCATGATATATTCCTTCAGCCATTCAATATCGCGGGGCCGGAGCTGCGATTGCCGTGTACGACCAGCATCGCGGGTTGATGTAGGAAGGGCTTGCAGCCGCGCAACTTTATATTAAAGCTTTGAGCACGACGTTCGTCCGTCCTAGTGTCTAGAGTTATGGGATTAAGTGATTCGTATGTGTACGCGTGTGTCCAGAGTCGTGATAGGCCAGTGATGTTAACCGACAAGGTTACCCAAGGATGTGATTTTGGGATGTGGAGACCCTTCGACCTATTTTTTGCTTTTTTAGAGTTATTATAGTTGGATGTTGTAGTCCGTGGTTGCCGTCAAAGTCAAACCCCTTGACTCGCTTCCAGGCCCTAGGGGAAGGAGCTGGTCTCCAGGGCCATAAGAGACGATTGCCACCACATGTATGAACATGTGTACCACCCACTCTTCGCAGGGTGGAGAAGAGGGTGTGGTTTTCAACCGCACTTGGCAGTTGTCCAGTGTCGAGAGATCAGTCCCTCAAGGCGCATGTCAGCCGACACTTGAGTGTCGAATGCGACCCTCGAGATTAATGAGGAACGCATGAATATGGGTACTACATAGTATGTCATCACTACGACCGCTTGCGTACGCGTGCATAGCGAGTCGATATGAGAAGGCCCCGCGTCTGCGCGGTTTTATACTAAGTCTCGCGTGCGTCGCATATCTGATTTCCACGTCGGAGAGTTATGAGATGGCTACTAAGGGACTAGGAGTGTTCTCGCGTTGTTTGTTTTGTGTCATTTTGTGTATGTGTAGGTATGTGTGTTTTATGTTTATGTTCGTAGTGTGGTGTATGTGTGGTGAGTGGGATACGTGCTAGTCGATCGTCGTCGAGTCGCGCTTGGGACCTCAGCCCCCCAAGATGTCGGTTCGCGTGCGGGTCTGAATAGAGGAGTAGTGACACGCGTATCCCCTATGCTACAGCGAACAAGAAACGCCCTCGGCTGGTCCACCTCTACGATTGCAGCTGATCAACTTTCGTATTGTAGACTGGTAGCTCGGCGGGGATACACCCACCGAAGGGAGGTGACAACTCCCGTAAGGTGGAGGTAAGTCGTGCCTCGCGTAGGCCCTATCCTGTCGTAGGGGCTCGCGAGAGGTATGGCTGGCGCACTCAGTCGGAGCGGCTTGCGGAAGCTCCATGTATATTCACGACGAAGGATTAGAACGAACTCTTGCGTAACGCGGCCGGGAGGGTCCCGCACTGCCTTGTGCGGTGTCGAACCGATGCGCTCGACAGGCGACGCCGTTGCCGGGGTAGCGAAAGCCTACCGTTGTCCCTGGTGGAACGACATCCGGGTATAAGAGTGAGAGAAAGTAGGCATATGAGGCAAGGCTAAGTACATAATATCTTGCCAGATTATCTATGATAAAATAATTGTTATAACAAGTCTTATTTTTGATTGGATTGATTGCTTAGACTGGAAAGTCATGAGGGAGACCCTACAAGGGGAAATAGGGCTTATTAAAGTAGGTCCTATAGGAATGGAAATGGGGTAGGCCTTGTTAGGGCTGAGTTATAGGCTAACTATGGTAGAAATCTGATGCGAGGTGTGATAGGATCGGATGGCTGAGTAAGATGGTGTGGTCTTCTTAAGCAGGAAAGGCGAGTAAAGACAGTCTGCAAAGATGTCGGGACCTATGGCAGATGGTGAGGGGAGGGTCCTGACACTCGAGGACCTCATTGAGGCACTGGATAAGCGGGAAAGGACGCCAAGCAATGTCCCCAAAGTCGACACTTTCCACTTTAACGGGGAACGAGTCTCTGATTGGTTAGACTTGGTGGAGCAAGCCTTGGTGGGATTATCGGATGAAGTAAAGTTCAAGCGCATCCTGAAGTATGTAGTTCATGCCCACCATCAGGAGGTGGAGAAGGTTATAAACGCGGCCAATGGCAGCTGGGCCCGATTTAAGGATAGGATACGGAGGAAATATAGGCTGGGCGATGGACTGCTAACCACGGCGGACCTAGAAGCCATGAACAGGGACGACTTCACCATGGTGGGGGCGTTCGTGCAGAAATTTAAGAAGAAGGCTAGAAAAGTTCATGGCATCTCATAGGAAGCCCAATGTGCTAACTTTCTGGGGCTGCTCACCGCCGCGGAGGCAGCAGAACTAACGAGTCATGGAGGAGGAAGCGATAAACTTACGTGAGCCACTATTGACAAAGGCGTGGCAGAAGGGAGTTTGGACGAGGTGGAACAACACCAGATGCGCCTGCAAAGGCGTAAGCGGAAGGAAAGGGATGCCACAGCGTCGGGAACCCCGGAGGTGAGAAGGATTGTCACTAACGAGATGGCGGAACTGGGCTATGGGAAAGATGGGGTAATACAGAAAAAGGTAGTGACGGTGGTCCAAGGTAAGGGAAAAGTACCAGTGGTAGAGGAAGATGCTCAAGAAGAGTGGGAAGAGGAAGAGTCTGTGCCACAACACCTCTCGAAGGCACTACGCAAGCAGCGCAACTTAGCTCAAGAGGGGCAAGGGTAAGGAAAAGGGCAGGTGCCTCAGACAGTGGTAGTCGCGCCACCAAGTGCGTCGGCTCCGTCAAGTAGCACGGGACCCTCGCAAGTGTGGGTACCACCATTCGGGCAGTGGCCCTGGCCTATGTACAATACTTTTGTGCCATGGGGAAGTCCGGCTCCGCCCCGCCTGGTGGTACCGTACGTTGGGCCCCAAGCGAGTATGCCGCCTCCAAGCTACCCCGCCGCTCAGGCCCAGCCCATGGCGCCACCCCCAGCGCCCGCACCAAGCTCACAAGGTAGCGTTGCAGGTGGGGGTAATCAAGGCCAGGGAAGTCAGGGGAATGGAGGGAGAGGCGGTGGTCCGGTGGAAGAGGACGCGGCAGAAATGGTGGTGGTCGAGGAGGTCAATGGGATAACCAAGGTTACCAGGGCCAGGGAAATCAAGGTAACCAAGGGAGCCAGGGAAGCGGGAGAACCCGCTTTGATTGGAGGATCGCCATATGCCAACATTGTGACAAGCAAGGTCACACCATACAGTTCTGCAATACAAGGCGGGAGGATGAAAGAGTGGGACTGATCTACTCCAACATGGATGGCAACATGTACGATCAGTTCGGAGAGTACATTGGCAGGAAGGTCCTTGGCGGAGTGAGGGCGGAAGCCCAAAGAAGGGTAGCTGCACGACAAGCACCGCCTGCCACGTTCAGGTTATGGCAGGAGAAAAAGGATCCTCCAATTAGAGTGGAGGAAGTGGGGAGTGATGAGGAGGTGACCCAAAGGCTGCGGGCGGGGGTTTGGGGAAGATGGAAGACCTATTAGGGAAGGTGGGAAGGTACCAACAGAAGTTGGTGGACCTCTGTAAAGGAGTGAAGGAATGGAGGGCCAACATCCCCAAGGTCTTCCTCTATGATTCCGGCCCAGAATCCATGCCAGGACGACCCGGGGTGACCACCGTGGGATCAGGTCCACGATCAGGGATGATGATCAGACCTCCTACGCCGCAGGGAAGGCTGGTGCAGGCTGCTCGTACCCGAGGTCAGGCTAAAGCCGGTGCAAGCCAAGAGCCTCCTCGAAAAGAACCTGAACCAGAAAAGAGGACGGAAGCCGTAGAAGTGGAGGATGCTGACAAGGAGGAAGAAGAGGATGAAAGGCTGCGCCAAGAGGAAGATCAGAGGGCGGAACAAAGGGCTAGAAAGAGAGAGGCCAGAGAGGAAGTCGAGCCAATCCTGCGCGAGGTGCCGCCCAAAAAGAAAAAGTATGGGGTCCGGTTGGAAGAAGGGTTCGATGTGGAAAAGGTGATTGATAGGTTGTTGGAGGGTCACAACGACCTTATGACCCTAAAGGAGATTTTGGCGTCGGCACCTAAGCTCCGTGACGGACTGAAGGGGAGGTTGTAGTGGCCTCTGGTAGCCAGTGTCCATCTAAGTATGATTCTACCTAAAGAAGCAGAGTGGGCAGAGATGGGGACAAAGATGGGGACAAAGATGGACTGGAAGTGCGTAGCTTGTGGCACGGTGAATCTGGTGGTAAAGGGCTCCAAGTGTTCAGCCATGGTGGACACGGGAGAGGAAATGAATATTATCCGGAAGGCTGACGCGGTCAGGTTCGGATTGGAGATAGACCACTCGGATTGCGGTATCCTGCATGAAGCCAACTGCAAAGCGGTGTTTTGCGGGACAACCTCGAATGTACTTATCGAGGTTGGAAGAGTAAAGGCCAGGTTGTGCTTCTTTGTTATGCCTCATGTGGATCACGGGATTCTCTTGGGAAGATCTTTCTAATGTAAGACAGAGACATTGATGTTTAACAAACACGATGGGACTCTGATCCTTATCATGTGTGACCTTGCCTGCGGGAATTATGAAGTGATTACCTGCAGGAATACAGGGCCTTGAAGCATAAGGAACCGACCCAATCCGGGTTCATTCACGATTGAGGAGTCAGAGGCCGAGCGCCGGAGACTACTTGCAGAACCAGAAGAGGAGGAAAGAATCGAGGCATTTTCCCTCAACTTGTTGGACATGAATAAGGCCATGGACATAGTGGCAACGCACGAGATGGTGGATCCAGACGCCATTCCGGCACTGAGGGAGCAAGTCTTGGAATGCCCCCAGGCTGGGGAGTTGGAGTTGGTGTATCGACTTCCAGGGGGAGGGAGGAACCCGACATCGATGCAAGCACAAGCTGTAAGCCGACCTTTTTTAAGGGACGACTCAAGCAGGGTTCCCAAAGGCGGTACAAGACGATAGACAAAAAGTGTCGCCCAGTCCCCGTCCTCGTTACCGAAGATGATGAAGTATATTATGAGCGGGAGCGAGGGTTGATACGACAGATGAAGGAGAGTGCCTCAACAGGGTCATATCGTATCAACGAAGAGAACGAATGGAAGTTGATAATATGAGAGCGTCTGGCTTCCTACTGCCCCAGGAAAGAGCTCTAATGATAGAACTAATGAAAAAGAGGCATCGTGCCTACGCGTTTAGTGATGAGGAGCGCGACAGGTTGGATGGCCCGCTGAACCATTGCTACTGCGTTGGTTCACCCTTGCGGAGCCACATTCATATGGATCAGCCCTCGAGGTGTATGCATTTCCGTCACTGGCCTTTCTGGCGGGTAAACCGAAAATTGGTCATATCCGGAGTAAAGGTCTCTAAGTGAAATTATAGGCCTTCCAGCACAGGATTCTGACAGCGCATCCACATTTGGCAATCCTCCCGCATCTCGCATAGTCACCGCATCCAGCCACTGCAGATCTTGTACCCATCGCAGCGTTCCATTGGGTTTGATGAAACAAAACCATGGGGATGCGTACGACCCACTTGAGTAATCGGCGACATGCGTACGTATCTTGCCGTCGAGTTAATCAACCACCTTCTTCTCTTCGTCAGGATTAGGATATCGCGCCCCTCTCAAGTTCCATGGCTCGTGCGGCGCAGTATATTCAGGACCTTGAGAAAGTCTTGAACCTGCTTGAAGAGCATTATCTCACTGCGAGTGGGGCCAAATCTAAACACTCATGAGGGAAACTACTATCTTAGGGTTCGTCTGTAGTGAGAAGGGCCGTCGGCCGGACGTAAAGAAGACGAACAAGATTATTGAGTGACCAGTACTATTCCGCTCAATAACTGATGTTAAAAGCTTTTGTGGCACATGTGGATTTTGGAGGGCATTCGTCAAAAATTTCGCTGCCAAGACTGAGCACCTGAGAAAATTGGTTCGTCAGGATCAGAAGTGGGTCTGGGGTGAAGAGTAGGAGAGAGTGATGGCAGAAATGAAGGAATAGTTTAGAGAAGGAGGGTTGGTATTGGGGGCACCGGATTATGATGCCACAGAGACAAGGCCATTCATTGTTGAAACGGATGTTGGACCGGCCGCCTTAGGTGCAGTTTTGATCCAAACAGATACAAAAGGGAAAGAGAGACCGCTGCCATTTGAGAGTCGAACTCTCTGTACGACTGAGAGAAATTACTCTCAGTTCAAGAGAGAGACTCTCACGGTCCTCCACTGTCTGCGAATCTTTTGAAACTATATCTTTGGCAGGAGGTTCATATTGAGAGTGGACCCGACTGCTCTGGCCTATTCCCTAAGGAATTATGTTCCATCGGATCCGACTGTTGTCAGATGGTTGACGTACATCTGGATGTTTAATTTCGAGTTGGAACGAATTCCCGGGAATAAGAACAGGGCGGACAGGCTGAGCCCTATCAACTAGGACAAGCAAGCGGGGGAGGCGGTAGAGAACACGCCCCCAGTTGATGGCTTCCTAGATCAGGAAGAGGATATCCGTCTTCACATCAATGAGTGGTCCCCGTGAGTGCTTAGCTGCGTTGGCCATCCTATCTGGCATGCGCCAAGTGGGTATGAACGGAAGGCAGAGCTGGTACTCAAGCATTTCGAAGAGGAAGATCCATGGGGCGGCAAAGATGTTCAGTGGATGATGAAGTTGGCACTGACTGGCACGAATAGTCTGGTAGAGGAGGTGAGAACAATAGAAGAGGGGCCAGATCGGGTAGAGAAACACGAGGAATTGATGGGAGGGATGTACATCCTCGTCAATACGCTTGTGCAAGAAATTTTGATCAGGTAGGCTCGTTGAACCCGACTGAGAATGAGGATGTGGTGCCAGAGAGTCAGGATGACGAGTTTGAGGAGGGAGAGATCAAAGAGGCATTCCGTATAGAGGAGTATGATGGAATCTACCTGGAACTGGGGCTTCTCCAATCGTGCGAAATGCGGAACAGAGATGCAAGCGATAGGGCCCAAAGGATGATGCAACGCTATTTGGTAAGGGATGGTCATCTTTTCGTGAAGAGGCAAGTGAGAAATCCTAGGAGGGTCGTATGCGGCAGGAACCGTCAGATTGACATTATAGTTGCACTTCATGATGACATTGTGAGAGGACATCGAGGAGTTCATGACACGTATGCCAAGATAAGTGAGCTATATTATTCGGATGAGATGATGGAGATGGTTGGTAAGTTTTGTCGGTCCTGCGTACCCTGTCAAGAGCGGTCTCGTCTGAGGCCAGGAGATTCGTTGCATCCGAGGCTGGAAAGGGAAGTAGGGGTCGTAGTACATCTCGACCTACTCTTTATGCCACTTGCGGATCATCGCTACAACTACATCTTCGATGCGCGTGATAACATGTCTAGCTTTGTGGATGGGCGGGTCATTCGTACAAAGACTGGGCAGGTCTTGGTTAGCGGTATCGAGGAGTACTACCTACGCTATCCCTTTATCAGAGAGTTTGTAATGGATAGAGGGTCGGAGTTTACCTGCCGGGAAGTACAAGAGTTGTTATCAAGGTACGGCGTGGTAGCTAATTACACCACGGCCGCACACCCCCAGGCGAACGCTCCAGTGGAGTAGGACACAACACCATTACGAACCTTCTGGCTAAGTGGACTGAGGGTAGGCCTAATCAGTGGCCAAGGTACCTGAGGGCGGCGTTCTTTGTCGAGAATATTACGGTGAAAAGGACCACTAAATACACACCGGCCACACTGTGGTATGGGAGACACGCTACCTTCCCGATCGAGAGCTTCCTAAAGACTTGGAGGAGTCAGGATCAGGAAGTCAATCTGTCTTTTGAGGAGTTGCTCGATATTCGAGCGCGGCAGGTGGGCGCGATAGAGGAAAAAATTAAGGAGGCGTCCAACCAAGTGGAGAGGAGTCGTATGGAGGATAAGGCTCGTTGGGACCAGTCGGCGCGAGTAAGGAAAATACCCTTGGCAGTTGGGGACGTTGTACTCCTGTATGATTCATCCTTGGAGAAGCAATGGTCCAGGAAACTCGACAAGAGGTGGTTAGGTCCCTATCGGATAGTGCGATGTGGAAATTTCAGCGTATACCAGATTGAAGAACTAAATGAGACCGAATGGAAGGATTGGGTGTCGGGAGCGAGGCTGAAGAAGTTTGTGGCAAGGGAAGAGGTAAGATAGATGATCTAGCTTCCTTAGAGTAGGGATCATAGGATGTGTAGATTAGATAGGACGCATGTTGTATGCGTTTGGTTTGACCTGAGCCGGCTTTAGTTACCACGTGTTTGCTTACCCCAATGTGTGCCTGTTGTCCCCCTCACCTGTTGTGCGGGTCTGACTTTACGACGACAGCCATGCCAAGAGGAGGGAGGGGGACGCGGCCGCCACGGAGGCCGTTAGGAGCATCAGGAAGGGTACGAGCGGCATGGGTCTCACCACCGAGAGAGTACGCCAGTGTATGACGATGGGGATATTGAGTTCTTCCTGGACGAGTTCTGGGCGTATGCAGATCATATGGGCTGGGCTATGACCCAATTGATCGAGAGGCTGAGAGGAGCCGGCAGGTTCGCGGAGCCCATTGCACAGATTCGTAGGGAGGCAAGGACGAGGCCAGAGGTGAAGCCGAGGATGCAGGAGTTACGACCATCACCTGTGGGGCCTGACGGGAGACCGATCCGCCTGGAGATCAGGAATGCAGAGGAGTTCATTCCCGCCTTTGAGCAGTTCATGCATGGTCAGGGTATATTGAGGGATGAGTGGGCAAGAAGGTTACCCCTGTAGACCAGAAAGGCGGAGAGGCCATTGGCCAGACAGATCAGGGATATGACTCGAGATTGGGAGAGCTGCAGGACACACTTGAGAGAGGCATTCCGATGGCCAGAGCCGCCTCAGCCCAGAGTAGAGAGACGTCAGAGGAGCAAGAGGCAGAGGGACCATGAACCCAGTGAGGCCAGGCCATCTCGAGGAGGACGAACGACACTTGCCAGGCGAAAGGAGGAGTCGGTGCCTGGGACTGAGGGGCGAGGGGCATATCCTGAGTGCGGGTTGGGACCGGTGGAGTTCCATCGCTTTACTGAGGGTGGACTGGGAGGATCTCCACTGCGCACACGGGAGGAGATGCCAGTATCTGGAGAACTGCTGTAGGAGTTGGAGGCACACTTGGACGTTTCCTACTGGAGAGTGCCGCCGGTAAGTGAGAGACGTGACGAGCCAGCAGAGGAGGCACCCCGAGAGGAGGCCCAGGGACCTGAGCGAGAGAGGAGGCCGAGTACTGAGAGGGGGCATGCAGGGGAGGAGGTGATAGAGGTTGAGGAGGATACTCCCCCTCAGACGCCAGCTGTGGGGCTGAGACTTGGGAGTACGCCTGAGAGCACACACAACAGAGAGGAGGGATCACAGCGAGGGGGGATCCCACTACCACCACCTGAGACGGTCCCTACGCCAAGAGGAGGGGTGGAGATGGAGAGAGAAAGAGCTGACCGGAGGAGGGAGGCCCTCGTTATGATTGACATGCATCTGACTGCACACGCCTTTGAGCACCCTGACCTAGAGGAGCCCGTACCGGTAGAGCCACTCTAGGAGCCACGCCAGGCTGAGAGAGAGATATGGGAGCGGAGATTCCGGAGAGAGCCGGCCGCCGCACGAGAGAGAGAATGCCAGCAGGGGAGACGGCTGAGGAAAATCGGGCCAGAGTAGGAAAACGTTTGGAAGAAATCTGGCAGGAGAGACAGAGATTGGAAGAGGCAGGGACACTCCCAGACCAGCCATCAGGCCCACCACCACCCAAGCCATACGGAATCAAGGAGATGTGGGATGAGTTCCTAGACCAACATGGCGAGGGATTGACGGCTCCAGAAAAGGCGGAAGTTGGGACCTCGAAGAAAGCAGATGAGTACTTGGACCGAAAGATCCGCTTCCTGTCCAAGACATCCTTTGACAGGTATATGATGTTGGAAGCTGATCTGAGAGGAAAGAAGATGAAGGAGATGAGTCATGGAATACGTTTGGAGGCAGTTGAGGCTGAGGTCCGAGAACTTTGGGCTTTGGTGGCTAGTCAGGCTGCCATTATCCAGGACTTGAGGCAACAACCTCGAGGTGGAGTGGATAGGGCAGAGAGCAGCCAACAGGGAGAGCAGAGACAGGCAGGGCATGGCTTATCAGGACAGCCATCCGCAGCTGAGCCTCAACAGGGATCGTCCATGGGAAGAGCCATCTTGGAGCCTGAGGAGGCGAAGGCCAAGAGGGAGGCGGAGAGAGAGGCCTTCGAGTTCAGAGCCCCTATTGAACTCGCCACACTGCCTATAGAAGCAGCGGAACCCACCATGCCACTATCAGTTGAGGAGGGGCTGCCATCAGCCAGTAGTGAACCAGTCCAGGGCTCAGCAGAAGGGTCTATGGATGTGCTTCTCGAAGTGGTCCACACTATGATGCAGGAGGAGGCAAACTTATTTTCACCTGAGCAGAGGATAGAGGAGCCTCCTGAGAGTGAGATGGGGGTTGCGATAGAGAGCATCATCGAGGGAAGACCCCAAAGGTTGGATACGCCTGAGTATAGGCCAAAGGAGGTTGGGATACGACCAGGGCCTTGTACTCAGGAGTTGGGGACAGGACCTGAAGAGCCTACGGACGTGCCTCAAAGTTACGGGTTGGGCAGAGAGGCATGCGAGGCACCATCATCACCAGGGTCTCAGAGGGAGAAGAAGAAGTTCAAGAAGTGGTTTGACGCATCCTACTTCTTTTGCAAAAAGGAAGGTCATCGAGCCTTGCAGTGTCCTAAGTTCTTAAAGGACCTGGCTGAAGGGAAAGTTACGAGGAGTGGAGGAAAGATGTATGATAGGCAAGGTAGGGTAGTAGAGCGATCTGCCGATGGAGGTAGGGCTCAGCTGTACAGGCAAAACCAGGAGGAGATGAGTGAGTAGGGACTGGGTTGCCTACAAGCCAGTAGAGTTAGAGTTCTTTATACATAAAGATTGAGTAAGAGATGTACATTTTTGGAGTCAGTCCTGTGTAATCTATCTAGTTGTACATATGTAGATTGTAATACTTGACAAATTTTTGGGATTCTTCTGTTGTGACTTAGGAGATAGTATTCAGTTGTGTGACATATTTCGAGTGTGCAGTTACGTGTGATTTGTGTGGATAGATTTCATCTATATTTTTTTTTTTGTGATCTGAGATTTTATATACTTGGGACACGAGTGTTATTTGGTTGAGTAGAGTGGTGGGGCATTAATTTCCTGAGTATACATTGAGTTGAGACCCTATGAGGCTTATCGTTGAGTCGATCACTCTCACTCTCACTGTGTGGCCTTATCCTGATGTATGATGGCTTTGTGTGAGAGATGTGCGGGATACATCTCATGTTTTATGAATGTGAAACATGTAAAACTGTCTACTCTTCGGTATACTCATGCGGCCTGCTTACGAGCAGATGTTTGGGCCGGGTATAAGGTAAGGGAGTGCAGTCTGTTTCTGTGAAAGAGTATGAGAGTCCTAAGGGATTTATGAGTCTCTGAGACTCAAATGCTTCACCATGCCAAAATGTTTTACTGTTGAGTTGTGGCGATGACCCATAAGATGACCCTTAGTATTGAGTCGTTTTATGGATAAGACCCCTTCAGTATGGGAAGGTGGTAATGTTTGTTTATTGGAAGATTCATCTTCAGAGGGAAGATGTTTTAATGAAGGGTCGCGTGAGAGTTCATCCTAAACAGAGAAGGGATGGCTGGGAGACCTATTGAAAGAGACCGCCTTTGTATGAAAAGGTGGTAAATAGATTCAATGGCATGGTAGGCTGATTTTGAATGATAAAGTCTGACGAGAGGGACCATGTTTTTGTTTGGCCATTTGTGAAATTTTTGTAAAAGTCGCAAAAGTTCTATTGGGAGATGTCTTCGGGATGTGTGGCCTTCTTGCTCTGATCAAGTGAGGGGGCCACGATCTTGCAGATCTGGCGGTAATTTTGTTTTGTGATAGTGGAGAGGCTGTCGTGTTCTCTCTGTGTTGTCCCACAGAGGGCTGGTAAATGTCTTTTATGTGTGACAGACCTTTGCGTAGTCCCGCAGTAGGCCTGTATTGTTGCGACACACCGTCCAGCCACTTGATCTAATCTTGGGGCATTTATGAGAGACCCAACTAGGGGTATAACTGGCATCATTGAGGTATAACCCTTAGTGTTGGCTGCTGATCGGCACAACCTGACAGCGGGTTCACGTCTCGCCAAAAGGGGTAAAGACTTAAAGGGGTGTGACCACCCAGGAGTCCTGATTGAATGTTTATCAGGAGAAAAAACCTATCGTGGCACAACCTGCGAGGGCACTACCTCTAAAATAACAAACACGGTGGGCCGTAGATCTGGCACGATCACCCAGGTTACGGTGGGCCAAGATGGAGACCTGACCCTCCTGTACTAGACTTCAGGAAGTGTTTGAGATAAGATTTGTGTATATATATATATGTTTGATTGTGAGAATTATTGGAGTAGGCGAGAGTGCCTTCTAAAGGTCTCGGTTAGGGCCCGCGTCCTTCGTTAGGGCTCTGCTTATAGGGTAGTGACTAAGGACACTTAACGAGAAGTCGGCGTTTCTCTAAGGCAAAGGCAAGAGGACAGTTGAGAGGGGCCGCTGAGACTTATGCTGTAGTACGTATGTCCAGTACACCTGGGTCCTTATGTGAGGACAATGGAGACCCAGGTTGGAACCCTGGCGGCATATAGTTATAAGGGCTTGGATTGTTGGAGGCCTCAACCCTGAGTCTGTCGGCTAATCGGATCGGTTCCTTTCTCCTCAGCATCTGGGGTTTTGAATGGATTTATATCTATTTGATTCTGCGAAGCGGCGGGGACGTCGCTTAATACGGTCCGGTAAGCAGTTGGTTTGAATACCCTTACAAGGGTATCCGTCCTGGTTTTTGCAAGTGACAGAAAATAAGTTTGGATCAAAATAAGTCGTGCGAGGCACGACCGCGTCTGTAACTTACCTTGGCTAAGATAGAGGGTGAGTGAGCGCGCAGTTTTAAGGTGCGCGTGTGATTTTGTTCCCTTGTGTTGATCGGGCAGTCGGTGTAATTGACCGACTGAGCCTTATTTTTCTCTAATTAGACTAGGGAATTTTTGAAAAGATCCGGCTTTTTGCCCAGCACGTCTAAATGGCGGTAGGCTTGGGGCGTAGGATGGCGTGCATAGTGACGACGATACAGTTGGGGCTTGCCGGCGTGGACGCTTAGTGGTCGTAGGTGCAAATGCAGGCAAAGGAACAGCCCAGGGCATTTCTTGGCCTTGAGCACTGCGCAACACCACTTCATATAGGATGTCGCGCCCGTTGGTCTTAGGCTTGGGCTTAGCCCTATACGTTACGGCACTCGACTATTGTTTCGAAGGTACGGGGATCGAGGCCAGCGGGCGGCGGCATAGGAGCACTGGATCATCAAAGGGCTGAGGGGTTGAGGGTCCCGCGGGACTATCCCCCTTAGTTTTGTTGGGGGAGTCCGGTGCCAGGCCCACCAGGCGGGACCGAGGGAGTGCCTAAAGGGCATGAGTGCCCCCCCCCAACCGCGTTAGTTTTTTAATTTTTTTTTGTTTGCTATTTTTTGTTTTCCCTATTTCTTTTGGTTGGCAGACCTGTGACCTGTGTCGTAGTTCGCAGCGGCGACAACCTCAAAGGTCAAGGTCATAGCTGCAACAGTATAAGGTTAAGGTTAAGGGGACAACCTGTGCGACAACCTGTGTCGTAGGTGCTGCAATACCGAAAGGCCGAAATAGGTTGTCGTGGACCGCCCAGAGCCCACAGCTGGGCTAAGGTTAAGGGGACGACAGTCACATCAGCCCGTGCGAGATTCGGGGGTGTCCAGTCCCGGTCCCTCAAGTCCAGTTAGCGAGTACCTTAGGGGACTCGGCACACTGAGGCTTGA
Organism: Chara braunii; assembly: GCA_003427395.1. Lineage (NCBI taxonomy): Eukaryota > Viridiplantae > Streptophyta > Charophyceae > Charales > Characeae > Chara > Chara braunii. The sequence goes on along the minus strand of BFEA01000073.1, from coordinate 552,674 downwards.
GCACGAGGACAGACCAACTAGCTGCAGAAGTATTAATCAAGGGGCAGCAAGCAGTCAGTCACTCATATCTGCGTAAGCCATGCGGGAGAGTCTGGCTAAGCGACGAAGCAGCAGGGGGAGAGGTGTCCAGTGGAGTGAATCCGGACGGGAGGTTGTGCGGGGTGCGAGCAGAATACTTGCGGGGACGCTGGCCGGAGACACAAGGCGGGGCGCCATAGAACGAGGCGGAGCAGCGATCTAAGGAGAGTAGTGGGGTGCAACGCTAATACTGAGCGTGCAGGGCAGCGGAGTGACGGGCGCTCAAGTAGAGGGGTGAGGTAGTAGAGTGACGGACGCCAAGGTAGTGAAATGGGGCAACCAAGTCTAGCGGACGAACCTGGACGAGGGCCTAGCCAGGTTCATGCGGGAACGATATCGGAGATGGCGGGACGAAGATCGTAGAACCCGCCCGTTTCTTAATGAAATCGGGCACGAAAGGGGCCTACTAGGGGGTTTTCGGCGCTGGCGACCATGATGGCGAACTCCGAAAGGCAAACAAATTAGTGTAGAGGAAGTTAGTAGGATTAAAAGCTAGAAAGAGAATAGGCTTCGTGGAACCATCGTAGTAGTGGAGATGGCAAGTTTGAGGACCTAAGATCCCGCTCGATTTTTGAAGAAATCGAGCATAGGTGAGGGTGTTGCGGCGTTGCGAATTCGATGGTGTGGTTAGAATTAGAGTTCGGGTGTTGGATTCGGAAGTGAGGAGAAACGGGGGAGCGGGGAGGAAAGGCAAGGAAAAGGGCTACGCACCCGGACGGCTCCTTACGAAAGATTCATCCGATCTTACCCCTCCTTTCGCTAAATGAACAGGGAGAGCTTACCTGGAGAACTACAGGCGGAAAGAACAGGGCGGGCTTGCATGGAGAGCAGGAGGACCAATAACGCCGAATCTTTCCATGATCTAGCGGAAGCTACATTCCGGGTCTGCTCGTTTGATCGAACAGGGGAAGTGTGAAAGCAACCGCGTGGGAAGAGACCTACTTGACAACAGATGGGACCGAATGGGGGCACAGAGCTGGATATCAGTGTATATTTCCATACTGTAGTAGTGGATTTATCCGACTCTGCTTATTTTGCCGATGGAAGTGGCGTAAGGCCAGCCGCAGAGAGAGAGCGGGAAGAGAGAGGTGAGAAGAGATAGTGGAGACTTACCTCGTAACTCATGTAATACTGGTAATGCAGAATGAGCCGAAAGTCGAGCCACGGTGTACGTGCTGCGCATGGATGAAGTGGTTGGGGAGTTGGTCGGTATGAGGTGTTTGTATGCCTTTTCGTACATTGATGATGTCCGACTTGGTCAGGAGCTCTCATTAATGTTGAGGGGTCTGCGGTAACCTGTCCGCTGTTAAGTTGGCCTAATATACTGAGTTCTGTCCGCTGAACTCGCTAAAGGTTGCTGAAGAGTACTGGATTGTTGCTCACTTGGACTACAGGGCAGTTGCGATAGGGGTGCTTGTTATGCTCATAGTGCCTTTGTGATTGCAACCGCAACAAAAAAGCAGTAGGCTGTGTTCCCCCTTCGTGAATGTGTTGCTGTATGCCAAGGTCGCGACACACTACTCCATGTTGCTGCCTACTGCAGGCAGGGTGTCGTAAGTTGGCTGCTGACTGATACTGGCCGCAGTCTGCTGCCGACTGTAGCTGGTTTCATCTCATTACTCCAGACTGCGGCACACTACTCCATGTTACTGCCTACTGTAGGCGGGTTGAGGTAAATTGGCTGCTACAAACTGCTGTTGCGTCTCCTGACTCTGCGTGAATTGCTGACTGTGCACAAATTGCTGGCTGCCTGGCCGCACGAACTGCTGATACGTTTGTTGACTGGGGACGAACGACTGTTGTATATTGTCGCATACAGCTGCTGATTGCTACAGGCTGCTATGAGGTGGCATTTGGGCTAAGGAGAGGTGTTGAGACTCGGAGAGGTGATCAGGCTTTACAAGCAGGAGGTAGTGCTGCAGATTGGGAGGTCGTCAGGTGCTTGATATCGGCAGTTTAACTTCAGAAGTTGACCAAGCTGATTACATTGGCTGCCATTGCGGGGCCCTTAGGCGAGTGAAGGTATCAAGGCCCTCTCCTGAGAGTTGAGTTGTCCCCCTCTTGTATCTCGAGAGTCTCAGACCCCTTATCTTCTGCCCTTCTTACTCTAAGTCTAGTCCTGATCTGAGAGGAAGGCGGCAGGCGGGATTGCAACCCGTAGGGCCGTAGCAAGCCCTCCGTGGGAGGTTACCCCACCGATTTTGGGAGCTCTACCGGAACTCAGGAGTAGTTTTGGAGGCAGGGAACTGAGAGGTAACCACCCATCTCCCTCTATGAACCCAAATTATAGCCTTTATCTGTATAGCCCATTGCATGTTTGACTGAGTATATGGTATGCAGCCCTACTTTTACTTTTCGTCTGACTTTCAGGACTTCAACCAGATTAAATAAAAGAATGTTTGGGCAATCTCAGTTTCAGAATTGTTGACTGTGTGAAAGCAGACTGTTGAAAGGGAATGCACTTGGAGGGAAGGTTGGGGGGAAGGCAGTTTGCCTGAGGTTTGACTGGGTCATTATAGCTTGGAGGTCCCCATAAGTTTGGGGAGACCCAGTGCTATGTTTATTTTGGATTGTGTGCCGCGTCAGACCATTCTATAAGTTTAGGTGGTCTGATTGCTCTAGAGGCTGGGAAGTTCCCATAAGTTTTGGGAGACCTAGTATTGTGGATTTGCATTGAGAATCAGGTCATTGTATAAGTTTAGGTGATCTGGTTGCTCTGACTTGCGAGGGCTAATTATGATTGACTTTTTCAGGGACCAAGTGCATTTTGTAAGTTCAGGTGCCTTGGTTGCCTTGTTTATTTTGGGGTTCTCTTTGTTTATTTGGCTTTGAACGAGGAGGTTTGAGCCATTTTGTAAGTTTTCCTGTTTTATTCTGGGAAAAATGAACTTGACAGAGGGCAGACCATTCTTAAACTATAAGTTTAGGTGATCTAGCCCAATGCCACGCACAGATTAGACCAGAGAGAAACGAATCATGCAAAGAGTCAGACTGTTCTGTAAGTTCAGGTGGTCTGACTCGAAGCCTCCCACATGTTGGAACCCAAAGGTTATAATTTGGCTATATTTTATTACTATGTTATTTAAGAAGATGTTAGTCAAACTATTTTATAAGTTTAGGTAGTCTGACTATAGCTTATCACAATACTGAAGAGAGTATAATTAAGAATATAATTGATGGTAAGATGGGGCATGCTGAACTTAAGTTAGTTCAGTCCTATGGGGCCTTAGAAGACAAAGGGAAGACAAATATATATAATCTGGATATTTTAAACATTTCAGGGCGACTAGAATGGTCTAGTCATATGCCCAAAGAACAGAGAAGTAGTTGTGCCCTCTGTTAGGTGTATACTCTTTGGTTAAGTTAGGCTCATTCCATAAGTTTGGCTGGTCTGACTTTATGCCTGACTAAGTAAGGCACATTCCATTAGTTTGGGTGTCTTGACCTTATGCCTTATGTGAGCTGGGTATAAGGGGTTAAATCATTGAAAAATCATGAACTATTGTTTGTTAAGATAAACTTGGGATGGTGAGAGTACTTACCTTTGTGGTTTGGCTTGCATGTGGCTGAGTGAGATGACTATCTAGGTCTGAGTTTAAGTTTTATAGGTAGTTGCTTTAGTTGTTGCTCGCCACGTGCTAGAGCCATAGAAGTTAGTTGCAATTCCTGCATTTTCTAAGCCAAGTTTTTTTAGTTAGATCAATTCTCGCGGTTTTTTTAATCTTTTGTTATACTTGGTTTTGTATGAATTTTGGTAAGCTACTTTCTCTACGGAAAGCGCTGCCGAAATTTCCACAAATCCAAGAGGTTCGTCAACTTTTGATTTTTCAAAGTTCAACTTGTCTAAATTTTATATGGCTTAGTAAAAATTTGGGAAGTCTCTTTCTTTAAAGGGAGTGCTGCCCGAATTTTTGCTAATTCAGGGAGTTAGACAAAATTTGACTCAAGAAAGTTGAAGATTATTTCTGTTGCTATATTCGGGCTGATATAAATTCTGAAAAGGCACTTTTCCTACGGGAAGCGCTGCATAAATTTTCTTAATTTAAAGGAGTTAGATTATATTTTGACAGGTGGCGATTCTCGAAAAATTCACTCTGTATAGAGGAGATTCTGCCAGGGTTTACCTTTCTTTCAACATTTGCTTAGAGGTAGACTTAGGCTTAGTCAGATGGAATGATTTGAGTGAGATCGTGACATTGAGATTATTCTCCATGAACTAATAGACTTAGCTTGGGGATTGGCCTGTCTGTGTTACAGGTCTTCTTAATCGATTGATTCAGGATTTGGACTAGATTCAGCTTGATCCTACGAGGATCATCTTCTGTTATCGTTGATAACATATCGATTGACGATTCGTCGGTTTATGACTCAACTCCAATTTATCCTCAATACTCAACATAAAAAGGCTTTATCCCTGGTGATTTCATTGTTTTATTAAGGTTTCACCCATACTTTTATTGAATAACCATTTAACAAAGGTGCTGAGTATTTAATGATGGTTAGTTGGACAGGAGGCTGGGGCGTGCATGGCTAAAGCGAGGGGTATGAGTGCAGAGGTTGGTTGAAGTTGATTCCGGGTAGTGCGTGGACTTTTTGTTTGACTCTTTGATGTGATTGCAGGTATGTATGGTGGTTCGGATTTGGATTGGCCTGCCTGTGATCATACATACATATATGTGGCTGTGAGGAGTCACACTGTGACCGTGAGAAGTGATCGTCACATGCTTATTCCCCTTACATATATATGTGTGTACCTTTGTTGGATGTTCGCGTGGCCTGAGGAGCCCGCGTACTAAGGACTTAATTAGGGGTTGAGATTGAGAAAGGGGGGAAGACTCCTCTATTTTGCTTGTATGCTTCTAGAAGAATTCTTAGTCGGACGTTGGTCCTTGGCTGGGATTCGAGGTCCTTGTCCAGAACATCCCAGCCCCTAGACTCTGCAGGGAAGGAATATTCCCGTGCGCAGAGCCTATCTGCCCTGCCCATCGAGACACCCAACCCAAAGGGCAGAAATGTCGCGAGGGTTGAACGACATGTCCTTTAGCCATTCAATATCGTGAAGGGCAACCCCTCACGATATATTCCTTCAACCATTCAATATCGTGAGGCCGGAGCTGCGATTGCCGCGTAAGACTAGCATCGCCGGTTGATGTAGGAAGGGCTTGCAACCACGCAACTTTATATTAAAGCCTTGCGCACAACATTCGTCCGTCCTAATGTCTAGAGTTATGGGATTAAGTGATTCGTATGTGTACGCGTGTGTCCAGAGTCGTGATAGGCCAGTGATGCCAACCGACAAGGTTACCCAAGGCTGTGATTTTGGGATGTGGAGGCCCTTCAGCCTATTTTTTGCTTTTTTAGAGTTATTATAGTTGGACGTTGTAGTCCGTGGCAACCGTCAAAATCAAACCCCTTGACTCGCTTCCAGGCCCTAGGGGAAGGAGCTGGTCTCCAGGGCCATAAGAGATGATTGCCACCACAGGTATGAACCTGTGTACCATCCACTCTCCGCAGGGTGCAGAAGAGGGTGTGGTTTTCAACCGCACTTGGTGGTTGTCCAACATCGAGAGATCAGTCCCTCAAGGCGCGTGTCAGCCGACACTTGAGTGCCAAATGCGACCCTCGAGATTAACGAGGACCGCATTAATATGGGTACTACGTAGTACGCCATCACTATGACCGCTTGCATACGCGTGCATTGCGAGTCGATATGAGAAGGTCCGGCGTCCGAGCGGTTTTATACTAAGTCTCGTGCACGTCGCCTATCCGATTTCCGCGTCGGAGAGTTATGGGATGGCTACTAAGGGACTAGGAGTGTTGTTGCGTTGTTTGTTTTGCGTTATTTTGTGTATGTGTAGGTATGTGTGTTTTATGTTTATGTTCGTAGTGTGGTGTATGGGTGGTGAGTGGGATACGTCCTAGTCGACCGACGCCGAGTCGCGCTTGGGACCTCAGCCCCCCAAGATGTCGGTTCGCGTGCGGGTCCGAATAGAGGCGTAGTACCACGCGTACCCCCTATGCTACAGCGAACGAGAAACGCCCTCGGCTTGTCCACCTCTGCGATTGCAGCTGATCAGCTTTCGTATTGTGGAATGGTAGCTCGGCGAGGATAAGCCCACCGAAGGGAGGTGACAGCTCCCGTAAGGTGGAGGTAAGTCGTGCCTCGCGTAGGCCCTATCCTGTCGTAGGGGCTCGCGAGAGGTATGGCCGGCGCACTCGGCCGGAGCGGCTTGCGGAAGCTCCATGTATATTCGCGACAAAGGATTAAAACCAACTCCTGCATGACGCGGCCGGGAGGGTCCCGTGCTGCCCTGTGTGGTGCCGGACCGATGCGCTCGACATCGTGCATGCAAGTGCACGGTCAGCGAGCACAATAGAACTCAGCAAAAGTACCGCGCACACAGTAGTCGGGCAACAACCCAAAACGAGGCAGTAGAACTTACAATAACCGAGATTTAGGCAGTTGTTGACCAAACTTCAAATCCAGTGTCGAGTATGCAGACCATCGTCAAAGCAAGGTACGTATTTGTCTTGTATTTCGTACTGGAAGTCAGATCCCGAAGAGCTCGTAACGCCTCAAACTTCAAATCCTGAAATGCTAAAGGATCGGTAGGCTATGCTCTCACAGTTTATGTTCGCACCAAAATCAGGTTCGGATGAGCCTTTGCCCCCCCCCCGTGCTCTATTCTACAAAAGAACTCGGCTTTTGTTGAGCTCCCTTAGGATACTTGTGTTAGATCCAGTAATAATTGTGCTACTTTAGTTAAAATCTCCATACGTCGTCACTCTCCCTCTATTTCTTTCTCCTTCTGCCTAACTGCCTTCTCCTTTTTCGTTCCTTCTCACTACCTTCTGCACTCCGTTTTTTTCCCTCCCCTCGTTGTGTCTGCCGCTAGCCTACAAGAATGGGTGTTCTGCTAGACATGGGAATCTGCACCGCCAAATGGGCGGGATCATCTCAATAAGCAAGGCCCGGACCTCGATGGTTACACCACTACGACGACTATGATGGGAAGGGCCCTATAGGCAACTCGACCGCGACACGGGGTGCAACTACGAGAAACAAACCTAAGATGAAGATCCCGATAATCAGTAACGCATAAGGAATGCGACGGTGGCCGAGCGCACGTAGGAAAGGTCGTCCGCCATAACACCCCCAAAATAACCGAGAATGAATCTTTCGTTAAATTGCGAATAGATTCATGCCACATGGCTTGCTCACCGGATGTACTGTATATGAGTGAATCTTCCACTAGAACATGCGAAGATACACTGCTACCTTAAACGTCATGCTATCGCGGAGCTCACCTCTGCAACGCGACTCTCGATTCATCCGTATTGCTAGTCCTCCGAGTTAGATCGCCACTCTTCCTCTCTCTCTCTCTCTCTCTTTCTCTCTCTCTCTCTCTCTCTCTCTCTCTCTCTCTCTCTCTCTCTCTCTCTCTCTCTCTCTCTCTCTCTC
>BFEA01000073.1:489681-510770 GCA_003427395.1 Chara braunii | reverse complement strand
CTCTCTCTCTCTCTCTCTCTCTCTCTCTCTCTCTCTCTCTCTCTCTCTCTCTCTCTAGCCGATAGACCCCGAGAAGTCAGGCAGCGGAAGGGTGAGGAAGAGATGGTGGACTTGGAAGAGGAAGAAGAAGAACTCAATCCCTCTCTCTCGTAGCCAGTACTAACCTGTAAAGGTGGCGTCTTGCTGCAGATACACCGAAGACGAAACTGGAGCTATGGCGCCATAGGTGAGTATCCGTGGCCTCCGCCCATCATCTCTCTCTCTCTCTCTCTCTCGCCTCTTGCTCCTACTGGCGCCCAGCGCCGAGGACTACTGCTAACGCTACCGCTGCACCAGAGTGCCGCTGTCGGATCTTGAAGACTACCTCCTGCCTTCTGCACGTGAACGTCGTGAAGTGCCTGGGAAGTTCCTACGAACTGCCTCATGACTACCTGTGAGCTGCCTGCGAACTGCTTGCAGCCTACAGGGTGGGTCAGCCTTATATAGTGCTGGCCCGTCTGGGAGGCTACTCGTGCCTACGCCAAAACGTGCCAGACCCTGGGGTTGACACTCCACAAAATAGGCCGTCATGGCCTGAGCTAAGACCCCGGTCTGGTGCCTGAGTTTCAGGGTAGGTCGATCTTGCGAGGGCCTGGAAATGGCCCGTCATTTTCAGGCTGGAGGCCGAAACGACACAGGGTCTGTAGGCCCTCGTTTCAGACTTTTAGTCTGAAACGAAACAGGCTCTACTCCTACGGACCCTTAGTCTACCAGGTCGGGCACTGTTGGGCCCGTGTGGTACGGAGTATGCCACAGTCCCCCCTCCTTGAAAGACCGAGCTTACCTACGAGGGCGAAGCTGTCTGTTGGAGGGAGGGACTGAAGTCCGGGTGGGAGGCTGTGTAGCTTCCATCGCTAGCCGTTTCTTCTCAAAATGAGCATAGATGTCAGGAGCGAACGCTCGCAAAGTTGCCCGGGAAATCCATCGCGTGTCGTCGCGGTTGCACCACTTGAATGTGACTTTGTACTGCATTGGCTTGTTGCCGTGATTGCGATGCGTGATGACGCGGTCGACTTCCTGGTGACCATCCGTGGAAGGAGGGTCTTGTGATTGTCGTCCTGGGAAGTCGTCGCTCTTGGCTGGTGTATATGTGGCCAGCTTGGAGGCGTGAAAAACTGTGTGCACCGTGAGATGCGGCGGGATTTTGATCAAAAAAGAGGGGKCATCGGGCTCATCACCCGTGGCTGATGTGATGGGCCATGGTCCAAACCACTTTGGGAGTAGCTTGCGGGATACATCCAGTTCAAGCGCAAACTCCTCCGTGGAGACCCAAACAAGGTTGTTGGCGCGGATGGGGCATGGCACGCGACGCCTGTTAGCTTGTTGTTGCATGCGGACTTGAGCCTTTTGCATGTTGGCGCGGGTTGTAGCCAACAAGTCCCTATACTTTCGAACGGAGGCAGGAGAACAAGTGGCGTCAATGTCGACAGTCTTTGGAAATGGAAGATCGGCGAAGATACGACCTTTTCGACAACCGTGGTATAACTTGAACGGAGTCACGCCGATCGCCGGGTGCACCAAAGTGTTGGAGGCGAATTCGATGTCGGGGAGGCGGTCCACCCAATCCTTCTGATCCGTATGGATGAGTGTGCGCAGCATTACTTGAGCGGTTTGATGTGCCCGCTCCGTCTGCCCGTCCGTTTGCTGATGCCGAGCCGAGCTTGGTTTCAACTCTGTGCCGGACTCTTTCATGAGAAAGGTCCAAAATGCTGCCATGAAACGAGTGTCGCGATCGCTGACGATGTCCTCCGGAACGCCGTGGCCGCAAATCCAGCCGGTGTGTAAGAGGCATGCAAGTTCCGGAGCCGTGGCGTAGTACTTGCAAGGAAGAAATCGTGCGTACTTGCTCAAATGGTCAACGACCGTGAGAATGTCGTCGTGCCCGAAGCGGTCCCGGGGGAACGGGCCAGTGACGTCCATGGCAATGGAGAGGCCGGGTTCTCGTGGAATAGGCAAGGGGCGTAACTCACCGTAGGGGTTGCAATTGCGGGGTTTGCTTCATCGACAAACTTCGCAAGAGTCACAATACCAAGTGACATCGGTAATGAGGTCGGGCCATCGGAATCGTTGCCGAAGTCTTGTGATCGTACGGTTGATGCCGAGGTGGCCAACGAGTCTCGAGTCGTGGTACTCTCCGAGGAGGCGAGTCCGTAGGCGATGGTCATGTGGGACGCATAGTAAGTTCTTGCCGCTTGAGTGAAGAAACAAGTAGCCATCGACGACGTGATAGTGGCTGGCCAGTGGGTGATCCAAGGATAGTTGCTCGTAGAGTGTGGTGTATTCCGGATCGGACTTGTGTGCTCGCACAAAATGCTGATGAAGGGTTTCGTCGAAACTGAATGCGTGGTGAGTCACTGCGCAAAGATCTGATCTTCACGAGAGAGCATCCGCGGCTCGGTTGGAGAGGCCCGGAATGTGTTTCGGTGTGAAGTTGAACTGATCGATGAAGTACATCCGCCGAGCAATCGTGCTGCTCACCGTGTCTTGCGTCTTGTAGTAAGTCAATGGGTTGTTATCCATCACCCAAGTGAACCTGCGACGCCCGAGGAGGAAGTGTGGCCAACGCTTGAGCACCGTGACGAACGCAAGCAACTCCTTCCATGTATCATCAATCGTGTTGATGGGAGGCACCTTTTGGCTGAAGTACTCAATCAGATGCCAGTCTACTTCGTCGTGTTGTTCCAAAACTACACCCATGTCGTAGCCGGAAGTGTCCGTAGTCACTCTCGTAGGCAAGGTGGGATCGTAGATGCTCAAGACGGGGGCAAGGAGCAACGCTGTCTTCAATTTGTGGAACCAACTGCGGACTTCGTCGGTGAACTGGAAGGGCACCTGTGGAGACTGCAATCTGGACAAAGGTGCGGCGATCCGTGCGTATCCTCCGATGAAGCGTTGGTAGTACCCGACCAATCCCATGAAAGAACGAACTTTCGTGGTGTTGGTCGGATCCGGCCAATCCTGAATTACCTTGATCTTGTCCGCGAGCGGACGGATGCCTTGAGGCGTCAAAATGTGGCCCAAGTACTCGAGCTCTTGCTGTGCGAATTCGCACTGGGCTCAGTTGGCCTTGTACTTGGCCGTACGAAGCCTGTCCAAAACAACACGTAGATGCACGATGTGCTCGTCCAAAGCTCGACTATACACCAAGATGTTATCGAGGTAGATGAGCACGAACCGGTCCAACATGTCGCGAAACTCCGTTGTCATTGCCGTTTGGAAGGTGGCCGGGGCATTCGTGAGGCCGAATGGCATTACGACCCACTCGAAGTGTCCGTACTGTGTCTTGAACGAGGTTTTATATCGATCTCTTGGATGGATCTCGAGCTGGTGGTACCCGGCCTTGAGGTCCAACTTGGAAAAATACTTGGCGCCGCCCAAGCGTTCGAGAAGATCGTCGATGAGTGGAAGCGGACCGACATTCTTAATGGTTTGAGCATTAAGCTTGCGATAGTCAATGCATAAGCGCAACTCCTTGTTCTTCTTCCGAACGAAGAGAACAAGTGCATCGTAGGGCGAGCAGCTAGGGCGAATCCAGCCCTTGTCAATGAGGTCATCGAGTTGCGTTCGAAGCACTTTGAGTTCCTCCTCGCTCATGCGGTAAATACATCTGCGCAGAGGTACGGCCCCATCTTCGAGGATGATCTCGTGACGAATTGGCCGATTCGGTACGATTCCGGCGGGGGCTTCAAAGACATCGCCATAGGAGTCAAGAAGTTGTACAATGCGTGGATCCAATGGCTGTTCTGCCGCTGGCTCGTCGGGAGGAGGGAGGGCGTGCAAGAAACAAATGCCAATTTCTTCCACGTCGTTCCGTGAGATGGAGTTGCGAATGCTTGCCGCGGAGACCCCGTGACAACCAATCGAAGGATGAGGTGTGGGGACCGTACATGGCACAAGTACCCCGTTCCGGTTATGACATGAACGGTGCGGCAGTAGAAGTTCACCGGGTGTTCCTCGTTGCGCAGCCATGACATGCCCAAAATCATGTCGAACTGTGTGTCCAATATGTCAAAGGACACGGCCTCGCGTGCAAGCGGGGCGAAGTACACGGGGACGGAGTCAATGCACCGGTCGGTGAACTTGTGCGTACGACCGTCGGCCAACGTGACTTGCGTGGGCTGCGATTTCCTTCGAACGCGCGGCCCCAGGCCGGCGCGGGTCATGAAGTCCTGGCTGATGTAGTTGCGAGTAGCTCCACAATCAATCAAGGCGTTGCAGGTCACCTTCCCGATCTGAATGTAGACGTAGAGTAACGGTGCGTCGGTGTCGTTGTACCGTTGCGTGGCGTACTCATGGTCAATCTTCGCAATGTACTCGCGAAGGTCAACAACCGCTACTTCGTCTTCCATCAACGGAGCTGGTACTGCAGCGTGCAAGTAGTTGCGTAGCTCCGCCATTAGGGCGTTGCAATGCGGCTTCGCCGCTTCGGCAAGGAACCAGATGGGGGAAGAGGCAACCATTGGAAGTCCTCCGGTGTCAATGGGTCGAGTTCCTCAAGTCGAGACCACACCGACGAGTCCCCGAGTGATGCTGACGAGGATGCTGGTTCACTTGGCGATGGTGATGAAGTCGCACACGCAAATGAGTCTTGCACGTGGAGATGTTGGTCCAATGGCGGGACCAGCTGGATAACATAGTCCTCATAATCTTCGCGAAGACTGGCAACATACGCATGTTCCCCGGACGTGGAGGAGGTTGTTAGCAAGGCAATTGTGCCCGGCGGAGTAGGAAGTGGAGTCGCCTCACTTCCCGCGAAGCTCAGTTTCCCGAGCTTTGCCGTGGACGAACGTCTTCTTTGCCTTTGTCAGGGCATTGCGACGTCGTATGCTTGTTGTTGTTGCACCGGTAGCAACAGTTCCACCTCTGGCGGAGTTTTTATTGCTCCTCCGTGAGGCTGAACTTCGTCCATGGCTCATTCGGCTGTCCGGCTTCCGTTGTTGACGCAAATTTCGCTTTCTTGTTGTTGTTGTTGTTGTTGTTGCGTCGTGGCGGAAGGGTGTTGACTCCGTCTCCTTCACTAGACTTGTGAGTCATCGCCTAGTCGTTCTCTTGTCCATTACCTTGGACAATAGGGACTTGCTGCGGCCGCGGACCTTTGCCCTTTTCCACAAAATTCGGTTGGCTTCGTCGCTCGTTGGCTGCCCACCGTTTGGTTTGGATGACTTCGCGCGCCTTCTCCACGATCTGGTCGAAGTCCGTGTACAGGCTGCACTCCCCAAGGGCCGTGCTCAACGCGTCAACTGACCGCTGGAAGAATTGGCGACAAAGATGTATGAATGGGATGTCCAAATTCAGAGTCGTCATTATTTTCTGCCACTCGGTTAGCCATACGCGTGTTGTCTGGCTGCCTTGGTGCATGCTGAAGATCCGGTTCACGCCTTTGCCCTGAGCGTCGTCGACGATGAAACATTTCCACCACTTCTCAGTCATGGCCTCCCAAGTGATCTTGGTGTGAAGTTTAGAGACTTCGATGCCCTCGGTTTGAGCCAGGTGATTGAGCCACACTTGGCTGGCACCGGTGCTGCAGAGGTAAAGCGCTGAGATCTTCGACTCGGGCGGGACCAAGTGGATGGAGAGCTCATTGGTGAACCCTTGCCACCAACTGATAGGGTCCGCCTTGTGGTAGTCATCAAATCTGTCGATGCTGAATTTCGGCATCAAGAATTGTTTCGGCGTCACGTTGTTGCAGGTCCCAGTTGGTTGCTGCTGCAGTTGACGCAGATCCGCTTGTAGAGCGGCTATTTGCTGGCTGATGGTTGCCGGTTGTCGGAAGCTGTTCAAAGTTCCGACCAGCGCTACTAGATGATCCAGTCGTTCTTCCAGCTCGCGGATCGATGGATCAATGCTTGACGACGCCGTGTGCCTGTGTGGCACGTCATCCTTCTCCAGCATGTCAAGGCGGGCATGGAGGCTCTTGAGAGTCTCCTCATACTCAGCAATGGTATGTGCCTGCTGAGCCAGCTCCACTTGTTGCCAATTACAAGTGAGGATGACTTGGTACATCATGTTGGCGAAGGCTGACTTGGTCTGTTCCTCCGTAGTTGGTTCCGTCGCCGCCGCCGGATCAACATTCCAAGCTTGGAGTGCGGCGGTATGAGCGGCTTCCTGCTGCATGAGGACAGATGCGGCATCTCTTCGAGCTTTGTTATGGTTGGCAGCTGCGTCAGCTTGCTGCCGGCGTCGTTGCTCTTCTGCGCGTGCAATGGCATTAAGCCGCGCTGCTTCGGCTGCCGCCTCGCGTTGCTGCTCCTCTTGGACTTGCTGCATATAGGTGCCCAGGCGGGCCAGGAAGGTCGTCATGGTCTCTCCTTGCTGTCGGACTGGTGCAGCGTCGAGGGTTCCCGCAGAAGTCGCAGTGGAACCCTCCTGCTGGGCCTGTGGGGATGGGGGGTTCAAGCTGCACGCCTCACGTGGACTGCCGGATGCGGCATTGTCCACCGTGGGGTTGCCCTGGGTGTCCATTTCCGAGGGGTGGGGCAGAGGTAGCTGTTGTCCTGCTGCGGCTGCCCGCCCTCCGCGTGCTGCGATGCGGTTGCTGCGTCGGAGCATAAGCTGCGGTTAGCTGTACGGTGTCGATGATGCGGTACTGCTGACGTGGCCCTGCTGCTTACGTGGCACTGCTACTGACGTGGCACTGCTGACGTGGCACCGTTTGTCGTGGCACTGCTACTGACGTGGCAGTGCTACTGACGTGGCACTGCTACTGACGTGGCACTGCTACTGTCGTGGCCTGCTGATGGGGCACTTACCAAGCCGAGAAAACAGACAGGGGGCTGGGTGGGAGGGAAACGCAGGAAGACAACGAAACTGCAATTTCCATGCCGGTCCTAATCAACAGAATAATTGGAAAAAAAAAAAAAAAAAAAGAAGAAGCGGATCACCCCTTTTTTTTTTCTTTTTTTGTTTTTCTAGGTCTGTAGATCTGTTATCAGTGAGGCATTTTACGGACAATGCTATGAGTGACATCTAGGCAAGGTAGGATAAAGGTCCGATTTTCAGTAAAAAAAATAAATTCAGTTTCCGAGAATGTGACAACGTCCTCTTGTGCCTAGCAACGAAATGCTGATAGGCTGTCAGGGGCCAACTTTTTGCGAAATAGAAAAGAGATTCGATTTTCAGAAAAGAACAACTTCCGTTTCCCCGAATATGACAACCTCCGTCGTAACCCTAATATGCCTAGAAAACGAGATGCTCTCGTCATAAATTTTCGGATATCAATATCAGAAAAACGAGATGCTACTATCAGAAATTTTCGGATATTTATTGCGTAAAAAAACGAAGTGCAAATATCAGAACTTTTCAGATAAAACGAAATGCTAATATCCGAAGTTGCGAAAAGAGAAAAAAAAAAGATTTGCAGAGATTTTGACGAAACCCTACTTGATTTACTAATCAATCATCAATGCTTGACGCCGTGTGCCTGTGTGGCACGTCATCCTTCTCCAGCATGTCAAGGCGGGCATGGAGGCTCTTGAGAGTCTCCTCATACTCAGCAATGGTATGTGCCTGCTGAGCCAGCTCCACTTGTTGCCAATTACAAGTGAGGATGACTTGGTACATCATGTTGGCGAAGGCTGACTTGGTCTGTTCCTCCGTAGTTGGTTCCGTCGCCGCCGCCGGATCAACATTCCAAGCTTGGAGTGCGGCGGTATGAGCGGCTTCCTGCTGCATGAGGACAGATGCGGCATCTCTTCGAGCTTTGTTATGG
The DNA here is from genome assembly GCA_003427395.1 of Chara braunii. Classification (NCBI taxonomy): domain Eukaryota; kingdom Viridiplantae; phylum Streptophyta; class Charophyceae; order Charales; family Characeae; genus Chara; species Chara braunii. The sequence goes on along the minus strand of BFEA01000073.1, from coordinate 503,023 downwards.
TTGGCAGCTGCGTCAGCTTGCTGCCGGCGTCGTTGCTCTTCTGCGCGAGCAATGGCGTTAAGGCATGCTGCTTCGGCTGCCGCCTCGCGTTGCTGCTCCTCTTGGACTTGCTGCATATAGGTGCCCAGGCGGGCCAGGAAGGTCGCCATGGTCTCTCCTTGCTGTCGGACTGGTGCAGCGTCGAGGGTTTCCGCAGAAGTCGCAGTGGAACCCTCCTGCTGGGCCTGTGGGGACGGGGGGTTCAAGCTGCAGGCCTCACGCGGACTGCCGGATGCGGCATTGTCCACCGTGGGGTTGCCCTGGGTGTCCACCCCCGAGGGGTGGGGCAGAGGTAGCTGTTGTCCTGCTGCGGCTGCCCGCCCTTCGCGTGCTGCGATGCGGTTGCTGCGTCGGAGCATAAGCTGCAGTTAGCTGTACGGTGTTGATGATGCGGTACTGCTGACGTGGCCCTGCTGCTGACGTGGCACTGCTACTGATGTGGCACTGCTGACGTGGCACCGTTTGTCGTGGCACTGCTGACGTGGCACTGCTACTGACATGGCACTGCTACTGTCATGGCCTGCTGATGGGGCACTTACCAAGCCGAGAAAACAGACAGGGGGCTGGGTGGGAGGGAAACGCAGGAAGACAACCAAACTGCAATTTCCATCCCGGTCCTAATCAACAGAATAATTAAAAAAAAAAAAAGAAGAAGAAGCGGATCACCCCTTTTTTTTTTTTCTTTTTTTTTTTTCCTATGTCTGTCACTGCGTTGCACACCGTTCGCGTTCGCCAGCGAACGCGAACACGTTCGCCCGAACGTGTTCGGGCATGAAAATCTGGCGAACGCGAAGGGTTTTTTTTTTTTTTTTTTTTTTTTTTCCCCCAGGGGTCGTGGGGCATAGGCCTGTGTCCCTGAACCCCCGCCCCTGCTCTAAGAGTCGTGAATCGTAAATAAAGCCCCCGTCTGTGTGTGTGTGTGTGTGTGTGTGTGTGTCTGTGTGTGTCTGTCTGTCGGGGGCACACACACACAGAGACGCAGACACACAGACACACACACGTGGCACACATACACACACGGGGGCACACACACACATACACACACACACACACACACACACAGACGGGGGCTTTACGTGACACACACACACACACACTGAACCCATACCCCACTTCCCGATTTCCTGAAAGCTTTTTTTACCCCCATTTCCCAAAAAGCAATGAATAACCATATGCTACTGAAATCTTTATCCGTATTTTCTAAAAACTTTTGATGGGAGGACACTGTGACATTCTGTGGGTGGACACTCTGACAGCGTGGGAGGACACTCTGACAGAGAGTGTTCATGCTGTGTTTGGCTGTGCAGCCCCAAACTCGTTGCTGCGAAGGCACCAAGCCAGGAGTACTGTCTACGTTCATTTCATGTTGTCGTGAGTCCCTGTCTCCGACGTTGCGTAGTATGCGGAGCCTTTCACTGAGGATTGTTGTATTGTAGCGAGTCCCTGTCTCCGACGTTGCGTGCTATGCGGAGCCTTTCACTGAGGATTGTTGTATTTTCCATATGGAAAATACAACAATCCTCAGTGAAAGGCTCCGCATAGTACGCAACGTCGGAGACAGGGACTCGCTACAACATGAAATAAACGTAGACAGTACTCCTGGCTTGGTGCCTTCGCAGCAACGAGTTTGGGCCTGCACAGCCAAAGACAGCATGAACACTCTCTGTCAGACTGTCCTCCCACGCTGTCAGAGTGTCCACCCACGGAATGTCACAGTGTCCTCCCACGGCTGTCAGAGTGTCCTCCCACAGAAGGTCATGATGACACAAGCACCGTTGAACCCATCCTGGGCAGACTGTTGTGGTTCAACCTCCCGACAAGTCGGTGAAAGTCCGATGAAACAGTCTGGCACAGACATGCTTTTTTGAGTGTATAGCAAATATGACAATACACACACACACACACACACACACATGCCCCCACCCCAAAGACAACCACCGGTGCTCCCCCAGGTCCCTCCAAAGTCCCGCCGGCGACCGGTACCGGCCCAGGCGAACCCTGTTCGCCAGCCTCGAAAACACGTTCTCGCGAACGTGTTCTCGACCCGTTCGCGCAAACGGGAGAACGTGTTCGCCCGAACGCGAAGGGCCGCAAACATGTTCGCCGTGCTACGCAGGTCTGTCGATCTGTTATCAGTGAGGCATTTTACGGACAATGCTTTGAGTGAGATCTAGGCAAGGTAGGATAAAGGTCCGATTTTCAGTAAAAAAATAAATTCAGTTTCCGAGAATGTGATAACCTCCTCTTGTGCCTAGCAACGAAATGCTGATAGGCTTCACAAAATTTCGGCTTTCAGGGGCCAACTTTTTGCAAAATAGAAATGAGATTCGATTTTCAGAAAAGAATAAATTCCGTTTCCCCGAATATGACAACCTCCGTCGTAACCCTAATATGCCTAGAAAACGAGATGCTCTCGTCAGAAAAGGATGTGACACGTGGAGGGGACGGAGTGGGGGAAATCGCCACGACGGACACCATAGCCACCACGTGTTTGACACGTGGCTTTCTGAGGCGTATCAGGGGGTTGGAGAGAAGAAAACTTTGGAGGGCACCGAAGTGCATAGGGCAAGATGATATGAGCCGGCCACGGCACATGAAGGTACCAAAGGACAGATTGGAGGCAGGCGAGGCGTGACACGTGCGGGGACGGAGCAGGAGAAACCACAAAGTCACTGAAGGCACAACAGAGGCCAAAACCGATAACGAGGCAGGCGAGGCGGGACACGTGGAGGGGAAGGAGCGGCTGAGGAAGAAAGGAGGTTCATCTGAAGGATACTCTGGACACAGGGTCTGTAAAGATCGATCGACGATCAGGTGCGCGCCCAAGTATCTCCCCATCTCCCACAACCGGGCTTCCCTCCCCGCCCACCGAGCCAGCCAAACAGACTGTCCTGATACCAATCGGGATACCAATCGAAAAATTACAAAAAACAGAAACTCAGCAATCAGGAAACACAAGGAATAACGAATCAGTGGCAGGTGAGCTTAGGTCAACGGGTCTTCACAAGTTGCACCCAAGGAAAACGAATCAGTTTGGTGAGCCTCGGTCAACAGGTCTTTAGAGTTTGGCCGATGGACAAAGGCCTGGGAAGACCGAGAGCAGCGGGCCCTATGCTCTTCTTCCAAGGGGCCATGAGACATACTTGGGGCACACGGGCACCCAACTCCCCGTATGATCGCCCGCGTTCCACCCCGTCGCCCGCACTTACCGACCCAACCTCATCCAAGGAGAAGGCAGCCTGGCTGGACCCAGGGATGCTCACAAAGACCGCATCAGCGACATCCTCCTCATCACAGCACCAGGAAACGGAAAAGGGAGGGAGTGAAGGGTCAAAGAGGCAAGACAAGGTCGAAGGAACCCAGTGCAGTGGGAGAAGCGAGAAGGACGATACAGAGATGAGGGACACAGAAAAGGAAGATACGGAAATGGGGGAAACCGACGAGAACGAGATTCTGACCGAGGAAGAAAAGGCAGAAAAAAGGAAAAGGAAAAAACAACAATGGCTGCGCAAGGGGAGAAAAAAGAGACAACGACAAAGGGTGCGGAAAACCCCTCATGGGCACAGCGGGACAATGCAGGAAAAAACGCTGAACATAAAACGACTCGTGCCCGGTTCGCAGCCAGGGGAAACAGAGGATCTGAGGGTACCGTTGAAAAGTCTCTCCTCCACGGAAGCTTATTTTCTTACCCTTTTCCTCCTCCCCTCGGAAAGCAAAGTGGTGGATTAGGGAGGAAGGAAGACGATAATGAGAACTTACCCGGCGGAAAAACTTGAGGACAGGGACAACGCATATATAAAGCATGCGAGCAACTGGGTCTTCCAGGGCGACGTGACACAGAAATCGGTAAACGACAAAATCAAGTGGATATACAAAAAGCTAGAAGAATTGAAAGGAAACCCTGATGCTGTTCGTGAATTTTTCCTTATACAGCCCCTGTCGTCGACAGTTTTCACGGTCCTGAGTCTATTCACACAGGACAAACAACGAAGCGACGGATGGAGAAGCATCAGATGGGAAAGATCCGAGGTACGTATATTTCCATGGCAACCGAAAAAACTCTCCCCGGAGGAAAAACGAGAACATATGATGAAGGATTACTTCTGGGTAGAACTGCGGCACATCCCGGTGGAGGTGCAGGCCACTTTCATACACGACCTGGCACAACAATACACAATTGTAGACTTCATCGACCCGTTGCCAGCACATGTTGCAAACAGAGATGACTATGTCATGCTTGCCCTCGATCTGTCGAAGGGATCAACCCTTCTCCATCGACGACATCATCCCCTTCCGAGTAGGGGGGAAACTTCACCAAATCCACACTGCGCACAAGTTCCGGCCCTGGTGCTTTAAATGTAGGGCATACGGTCACTTGTGCACAGAATCTGCTTGCCCGCACCACCCAAACAACAGACGACCGACTGCGGGGAAGCTACAACGCGATCTCCACAGGCCAAATAGATGGCATACTGCGGACGCAGGGCATGAGGGCTGGGTATACCTCGACGAGCTAGACTCGAAATGGCAGACAAAGGGATGGACTTGGGAGGGAAGGGGGGATCAATGTTGGGCTATTAAGCCACCAAATGAATGGGCACCCGGGCACATATTGAAGCCCCAGGATCGACCTGCACCCCCCCTAAAAGTCAAAAGCCCTACGAATCAGCAACCACAACCACAGCCAAGTAATACACAGAAAAAACAGCAACAGTTGGTAAAAGGCCCGGCTGCAGAGGACAACCACCCCGGTGGGGACCGACAACAGATGCAGCGGGGGGGGGGGAGGGGACGGAAATGGCAGATCTTGAAAAGGAAAGAACCAGAACCGGAAGAAACCACCGATGACAGATCCCAACAGTCACGGTGGGATCGGCGGATGAAGGACCCAGAACAGAACAACTGCACCGAGAGAACAGCCTGGTTGTTGCGTTTCGGTGCAGGATTTGCACCCATCTTCTAGAGGCAGGTCCGAAATTGATTTTTTTCAGGCATTTATCTAGGAACATCCAGTCCACGTGATCATAGGCCTTCTCAAAATCAATGAAGATGATTGTCGCGTTTTGTTTGGATTGTCTTGTTAGTTTGATCACCTCATCGACTAAAAGGATATTGTCCTGGATGTTCCTACTCTTGATGAAGCCTGTTTGGTTTGGGTGTATAATATCCTCCAGCACTTTGGTCAGCCTGTTTGCTAGTGCTTTGGCTACCATCTTGTAAACCACAGTGAGGAGTGTGATTGGCCTGTAGTTCCTTATATTTATCTTTGCGCCTTTCTTGTATAGGAGGGTTAGGACTCCCTACCCGACAAATTCTCCCGTACTCCCGGTCTCCCACATTGTTTTATAGAAGTCCATTAGATCCTGTGAGAGGTCCGCCCACATTGTCTCCCAAAACTCTTTTGGTAGACCGTCTATGCCCGGGGGTTTCTCCTCCTCCATAAGCATCAGTGTTGTCCACACTTCTTCTTTTGTAAGTGGTTGTTCTAACAGTTCTTTTTGTTGGTCTGTCAGCGTTTCGGTAAGGGGGAGCAGGAACTCATCGATGTCCTTCATTCTCTGTTCCTCAAGTTGGGTCCCACACTCTGATTTGAAAAGATCCTGAAAGAAATCCCTTGCTATTTTGGTGCAGGCTGTTGTGGATGTCAACAACGGGCCTTGATGCACYTTCSGRTCCTCSAGGGCTTCTATCGTGGATCGTCCAAGTTTTGCCTTAGCCATAGCGAAAAATCTGGTGTCCATAGTTGCTTCTAGGTTGTGTTTGTGAAGTTTCCCGCGGATCCTGACACCTTGCCATCTATGTTCCATTTGCTCCAGGATGCGGGTTTCCAAAGTCCTGATCTCGTCGGCCAGTTCTGATAGTCTCGTGGCGTCAGTCATGTCGTCTTCCTGCTGCTGGAGTTGTTTCAATTTGTGTTGGAGATCTATTTCTTCTGCATTTCGTTTTGTTGCAAGCAATCTTGAGTATTCGTCGCACTTGCGGCCCAGAAATGCCAAGCCGTTGTTGAACCATAAAATGTCGTCCTGAATCAAGGTTTTTTGCTGGCGCCAATAGGCCCAAACTTCTTTTAGATAGGTTTTAAAGCGGTCAAGGGCTAATAGTGATGTGTTGAGTTTATAAAAGTGATGGATCACTTCTGCACTCTGTCTGACATGAGAGTCAACAGGGGCAACAAAAACCTTGGCTGGTGGATTCATCATCAAGGTGTACGCCCCCCAGAACAACCAACGATGAGGTGGCTACCCTTGGAAGCCCCGATTAGGGTACTGGGAGTCTCCTTGACTGCAGAAGGAAGCCCAACAATTAATAATGAATGGATTCCTAGGCCCCCCCTGGAAAAATTAGCACAATGGAAAAACAAACACACTTCGCTATTAGGGAGATCCTTGGTGATCAACAATGTAGTGTTGACCACTCTCTGGTATAGGTCAGCCAATTGGGGATTAGACAAAGACATTTTGTGTCCCCTCCAGCGACAGATAGCGGCCTTTTTATGGCGGGGGGATCATGAGAAACAGAAGGTGATCAATAGAGTGGCCTGGCAATCGATTACACAACCCAAAGCAAAAGGAGGGTTGGGACTAATTGATCCTATGACACAAGTCAAGGCACTGGCCATGCAATGGCTCAAGCGCCTACTCTTTAGCCCACAAATCCCTTGGTCCTTGGAGAGAGTTGGCTTTGGAACAGATTTCAAAGCTAGCTCCAGAGACCCCGGCCCATATCAACCCGATCACATGGATTGAAAACAGAGATTGGACAGTCCCGCGGCGACCGTCTCTGCGAGAAGCCCCCTCCGCCATCTCGTCAAGGGAAGAGGCAAGAAGGGACCTGCATAAGGATCCCTTCTGGCCAACTCTCTTGCGAGTATGAAGGAGCCTCCCCTTGCCAGACAAGAAAGCACCCGAAAGATGGGAGGATGTGGTCCGTCAACCGCTGTTTGGGAATAGGAGAATAACCGACTCCAATGGTCGGGTGCTACATTGCATGGACGCCCCTTGGAAATGATGGATTAAGAAAGGAATTCTCAGAATCAACGACATCTGGGACGCGAATAGAAGGGATTGGATCACGGAAGAGTGTCTCAGAAGGAAGCTGAGATACTGCCATAGACCAAAATAGGCAATGGAAAACGTGATAGAATGTATCCCCCTAAGCTGGTGGAAGATCCTGAGAAAAGGAGCCTTGTTACAAGAGTCTGATTGGGTAGCAATTCGGGGTTGTCAGGGGGAGGTGGGCAATGTGGTTGCTTGTAACCAGGAAGGACCAGTGGTAGTGGACACATTCAAGATCTGCAATGGCAATATCCTTCAAAAAGCTAGCCCGGAACGGATACAGTTCCTCGAGAAGGACGACCTCTCTAGAATCAGGGTGTTGAAGGGAAAGGCCGGATGGGTGGCATTTTTCCCAGACACGCCGATTCCCCATCTTCCCATAGACCCGCTGGAATGGGAATGGACAATCACATGCGGTAGAGGCAGGCCTAACACCCAAACTTTGCACATCCTAACAGTTAAAGCAACATACAGATTACTGCGTCACAAAATTAATCTGAAGGACCAAGTGGAAGCTAGATGGATGAAACACTTAAACATCAGCAGAGCTTCACTGAACAATGTGAAATGGTTTCAGTTAACAAAAAAGAAACCGGCAAGTCTAGCCTCCCTGCAGCGGCAGATCGAACACCGCTGCCTGCCAACCAACAACAGGTTGATCGGCAGAACTACTCTGGAACAGAGAGGACTGGCACTCCCCTGGTGTAAACTCTGCTCCAACGCATTCCCATCTAGAAAGATATCAGAAACCATTGAACATATCAGATTCTTTCTACAATGCTTAGGGGCAGTCTGGCTCTGGCGTTGGTGGGACAGAGTTTGGGATCAGTTGGGAACTGCAGCACCCTGGCCCTGGGACTGGAAAGCCTTGTTGTTCGAAAGATGGTCATCTGAACAGCAGGACGACTTTACCTTAAACATGTTTCAACTGGGACGGTGGGCAGTAATGTGGGCACTTTGGAGACGCCGCTGCACGTATGAAATGGAAAAAGTGAGGCTGGAAGGGCCAGAATTTACAGAAAACATTCAACAGCAGATACACACAAACATCATAGCGAGATGGGAGGAAACTAAAGCACGGATCAAGCACATCCATACTATAAAGGAAATACAACAGAGGATACAGGACTTCTGCAAGAGCTGGCTCGGGGGGGAAACTGGAGGGAAGCTTGGGAGAGTGGAATGGAACGGGGGAAATGGGGGGCAAAAAGGAAATGGGGACCACAAGCCATTCAACAGGGACTACAAGCTTCTTTTCAACAACTGGACCACGCTGGATGACTCAATCCCAATGCGGCCAAGCAGAGACTTCCCGGACTTCTTCCCCCCCCCTGCAAACAGCCTGGTAGGAGTCTCTTGGTATGGGGGAGAGTGAAGAGGGGGAGAGTGAAGAAAGGAAGGAAGAAGTAGTTGCAGGCAAGGGATGATAGGGGATAGGGGACAGCAAATGACAGAGAGCGTGCATGATGCTGTTACTCACCTTCGCCTCAGAGGTACTGGCCCTCCCCGGTTACGGGCTGAGGGGGTATGGGCGGGACGGAGGACAAAAGGCAAGAGAGTTCCCAGTTCTTACTCATTATTGTCACTTTGTTATCTGAGCAGCAAGCCAAGAAAGGAGGGAGGGACCAGCTTTCTCTGGTAGATGTCTGGCGCCCGATACAAAGGGTGAAGAGGTCTCCTCCCCATAAGCACCTGCACAGTTAATCCTCTGGACACCAGAGCAATCAATGCTGGCAGGTGCTACAGTCAAGTCCCATCACTCAAGTTGCATTGTTCTTATTGTAAAGGGATGTTGGACCCGATTTCCAGCAGGTGATGCTTCCCACCAATAGATGGAGCCTCTCCCTGGGTGCTAGTGGTGACTGATGTCAGCACCACTAGCACTAAAGGGGGTCGTTTAAAAAAAAAAAAAATAATAAAAAAAAATCGAGATGCTACTAAGCCTACTATCAGAAATTTTCGGATATTTATTGCGTAAAAAAATGAAGTGCAAATATCAGAACTTTTCGGATAAAACGAAATGCTAATATCCGAAGTTGAGAAAAGAGAAAAAAAAAGATTTGCAGAGATTTTGATGAAACCCTACTTGATTTACTAATCAATCATCAAGCGATCATCAATCAGTGGATCAAGCATGCTGACTACTTGATTGGGCGGATCATGATGAAAAAGGTCCGCTCCGATACCAAACTGTCGCATACCCTAACGGTACAGACCAGACCAATAACCGACTTTTCTCGCATGATACAAGATAGCGCAACGGAAGGCTTAAATATCGATGATCCGATCAATCAAGCTGCCATGCAGACCAAACATGCATCATCATCATTCCATGGTGTGAAGGGGGCTGACGCGCACACAGGAAGAATGCGTCAGTCCCCGATCATACACAGACGGGAATAAATGTTTGTGTGTTCCTAATAGAGACTCTTTGCGTAGTTTGTTTTTTGGCGAGTGCCATGATGCCACCGGCCATTTTGGGTACAAGAAGACCGCAGCCAATCTGCTGCAGCGGTTCTGGTGGCCCACGATGATGCGAGACGCCCAGCTGTACGTGGAGACTTGTCAGGTCTGTCAAAGGGACAAGCCACGTACCCAAGCTTCTTTTGGGTTACCGAGGCCCCTTCCGATTCCTGAACGGCCTGGTGAGAGTCTGTCCATGGACTTCATGGATACTCTTGTCACCAGCAAGAGTGGGATGCGACACATCTTCGTCATCGTGGATAGATATAGTAAGTATGCTAGGTTAGTAGCAATGCCGGAAACAGCAAGGACGGAGTATGTGATCAGAATATTTAAAGAGAACTGGGTCAGGGATTTTGGGTTCCCGAAATCCATTATCACTGACAGGGATGTCCAATTTACCAGCGAATTATGGAAGGCCGCTGCTGCAGAGCAGGGAACCCAGTTGCAGATGACTTCTGGGAATCACCCAGAGGCCAACGGTCAGGCCGAGCAACTAAATCACTCTGTACAGCACCTGTTGAGGCATTACATCAAGCCCAACCAGGTGGACTGAGATGAGAAACTTACTCTCATCGCCAGTCTGTACAACAATGCAGTACACAGCGCCACCGGGGTGAGCCCAAATAGTTTGCTATTGACTTTCAAGCCTAGACTACCCTTAGATTTTCTCCTTCCTGAGAATCAGTCAACTGCTGCACCAGGTACTTTAAAATTTGCTTACCGGTACGAACAGAAGATGCAGCAGGTTGTAGAACAGATGCAAAAGGCACATGCGGCTATGATAGAATCTGCGAACAAACACCGCCGTGAGTCTTCATTTCAGGTCGGGGACAGAATCTGGGTTAAGTCCTCAGAGTTGGGACAGAAGCACGAGATCTCCCGCAAGCTCATGCCACAGTACTTTGGACCATGGGAAGTCTTAGATATTGTTGGGACTGATCCGGATGGACTTCTTACGTAATCCGGATCCCTGGTCATCTTCGTACTTACCCTGTCTTTCACGCCTCCAAACTTGCACCTTTTGAAGAAACAGATCAGTTTCCCTCTCGTCGCTCAATGCTGCCCCCAACCATGGACGGAGAGGTGGATATCGACGGGGTCGTTGACCAGAGGGATCTGCCAGCGCCAAGACCAACAGGCAGGGGACGTCCTCCGAAACCGAAGCTGCAGTACCGCGTTCGGTGAAGGCATCACAATGATCCAAAGGAGGACCGCTGGTTCACCAGGGAGGAACTCCTGCAGACCGCTCCAAAAGTTGTAGCCCATTACGAGAAGTCTCTGCAGAAGGGAAAGCGCCCTATAGTTGAAGACTGAGCTTCTCAGAGGACTGTTGAAGCTAAGGAGGAGGGAATGCGAGGCTACTGCCTCTATGAGCCCATCTGGCCCCCTCTATGAAGCCCGTCGGCTGCCCTAAGTGAAGGCAGGCTCGACGAGGCCCTCAGGGCCCTATTTCGGCCACTAGGCAACTAAGGAAATTCAGGCAGTTGCGCAGCGCCAGTTGGTTGAGAAAGTCCAGACCCTGGGCCGCCTGTGTGAATGTATGGAAAGCAGGCCCTGGGCTGGATACGGGTACTGGGCCGAACACATGCCAAAGGCAGTGGGGCGCATGCAACCACCTGAGGCCCCATGCCTATTCTCAATCGAGTTGGGCCTCAGGCTACCGGGGCCTACTGGAAGCTTCTTGGGACTGGACGCAGGCAGGCCACTTCGATATAGAAAAGGGCTTGCCTCCGCATTCCTCATTCGGGTGCTGGCTGCATGTTGCGTAAGCGCTGCTGCGCTATTTTGCTGGCTGGCGCCCACTCGCTCACGGGCGAGCAGGGAAGGAGCACGCACCCATAGTCGAGCTGCGCTACTGTAAGCTGGGTGTGGCGCAGGCTGGTCCTTGGGTGCAAGTGGCATCTGTGTGTTGGGGAACGAGGTTGTGAGTAAGGCGAGAGACATGCGTGCTGCTGGAAGCGTGCGACATTGGTCGTTGTATGCTCGTACTTTGGGAGAGCTGTTGTCGTCAACTTCGGCATTGTAGTATAGGCTAGATAGGATCTGCCACATGTAGTCTGGGCGCCGAGCGCCAGATAGGATATCAACTCTGGTTCTTCGTTGATGATGATGATGGGACTATTTCAGCATTGTCAATTATGAATTCTTGGTGTGTTCTTATTTGGTGAATCTCGTGATGCAATTCTGTTGTTGGTTCGAGGTCACGATTATCTGGACTCATATGTATGATGCTGTTTGATTGCCGAAGTTTTGCTATTGCTCATCTTCCTTGCAATTGGTTGATTTATGATTGATTGATTGATAGATTGATTGATTGATTGATTAATGATTGATTGATTGATTGATTGATTAATGAAAAAAAAAAAAAAAAAAGATGATGCCGCGCACCTTTTTTTATTTATTGATTGATTGATTAATTGATTGATTGGTTGGGGGAGGGTCGCCCCCCCCACACACACACACACACTTACACACACACACACACACACACACACACACACACACACACACGCACACACGCACACGTGCACACACGCACACACACACACACACGCACACACACACATATTGTCACATTCTGCGATTTCACACGGGCCTTCACAGGCCCGACGTACCGGTTCAAGGGTACCCAGGCCGGCCTCGCCAAAGGCCAGGCCTTTTTTCTCCCGGTAGGCCCTGTTAGGCCAGCGGTTGGCGCCGTAGCACCCAGCAGACCAGGGTTGGCCCAAACGACATGACTGTTTGGGCCTGGCGGCGCTCTTGAGGCTGTCGCCCGTCGGTCTGAGCTAAACGGTCATTTCGACGGTTCAGCCCACGACGCAGGAGGCCTGTATCGAGGCCGACCAGCCGCCGGACGGTACTTAGGCCGGTCCAGCGGCCATTCTCACAAGTGGGGAACAGCAGCAGCAGCCAGTGTTAACGCTGCTCTATTTGGGTTCAGCACAACGCTAAGGATTGCAACGCTAGGTGTAGCGCACTGCCGCCTAGGAGGAGCGAGGAGGACTTCCTGGTAGACAGCGGGGCGCCATAGCTCCAGCGACTTGCAGCAGGACTCCCGCCACCGCCAAGGCGCCAGCTTGCTCACTACAGGTTAGGCCGAGGGCACTCGCCATCTCCCCCCTTCCGTCTCCATCTCAGATCTTCCTCTTCTTCTTCTTCTTCTTCTTCTTCTTCTTCTTCTTCTTCTTCAGACCTTCTCCTTTACTTCGACTTCATAAGACTTCTACTTCGATGAACAGAGATCATTGCTTGATCTATTAGGTGACATTGAGGATTTGACGAGTTACCAGGTTAACACCGGTTATTTGAGGTTCTGTGTCACCGACTTTGGTGACTTATGAGTTCAACAATTTGAGTTACTACTTCGATGACATTCTGGGATTCTGTTTCGGTGACATCTGGCGCTGTCCCTCTCTCTCACCCCATCGTCTCTTCTCCCCCCCTTCGTCTGTGTATGGTTGTACGGGGCTGAAGCATCGTCTGTGCACTGCTTTAGGACCCCACCATCTCACGTTTGAGTGTGTGGAGAATGATATTTATGTGAGTCGAATCTGTGTGAGTCAGTCCTCATCCTATATTGGTTGATTCTTTGTTCTGCCCATACTTCGTGAACACTTTCACTAGTATACAACACGTACTCTGTGTGTGTGTCCCTCGGTGCGTGTGCGCGCGCGCGCGCGCGCGCGAGAGAGAGAGAGAGAGAGAGAGAGAGAGAGAGAGAGAGAGAGAGAGTATGTGTGTGTGTGCGTGTGCGGGTGTGTGAGTGTGTGTGTGTGTGTGTG
>BFEA01000073.1:389046-402074 GCA_003427395.1 Chara braunii | reverse complement strand
GAGAGAGAGAGAGAAAGAGAGAGAGAGGAAAAAAAAAAAAAAGACAGAGAGAGAGAAAGAAAGAGAGAGAGAGGGAGGGGAAGAGAGATCGAGAAAATAATTTGGTCAGATCTGAGATTCCGCCTTAGATCTGGTCCTGACTAGATCTTAGACCTGGTCCTAACCAGATCTCAGATCTGTTCTTACGCAACTCTGAATAACTTTACAGTTTAAATTTTCAATTTTTCATATGGATATGAAGTATTAGAAAGTCTAACTTCAATGTTCAAAGTTCTGTTTTTTTCTGATTCTCGTACTCTTTTCTGAAGTAACTTAGGATTGGTCTATTGAGAACTGGTATTAAGTATTGTGTGAGCCTTTGTGAATGTCTGTGACAGTATTGACTTTATTGAGCTGTGAAGTTGTGAATAGTGAAAGACAATAAGTTGTGGTTGGTACTGCTTATTAGTAGTTATTACTAATGGGTTTTGTTTTTTTTTCGGTCCATACATTTTTGTGTCTGGTGTACCAATCCGGACGGTCCCGGTCCGATCCTATCCGGTTGTCCGGTGCCTGTCCGGATTACCTGACGTCTATAGACGAATCCAGATAAATGCTTGGGTCTCGGTCTAGACATGTCCGGGTCCGGGTCCGCCGTTGTCATGGTATAAACAGGAAGTACTTTATCTATATTCGCATGTGAACTGACAGTTGAACATAGTTTTTAAACAAAATGGTTCAGCACTAAGTCAGATCATTAAGAAGAGAAGGGAAACAATAGAGTATAACTGAAAGTAATTTGGGCAAGTTGAGCATTGTTTCTAAGCATAATGACTCGGTCCTTTGCCCATATTTTTCTTTTTCTTCTTGGAGAACAAGTTAGAAATTGTTGAACTTTGAGTATTAAACAATTCAGGGCGACTAATATTGTTTCTAAGCATAATGGTCTAGTCATATGTCCAAGGAAGAGAAAAGTAGTTGTGCAACCTGTTCGTGTATATCGTAAGGCATGCTAGACATTGTTTCTAAGCAGAAAGGTCTAGCATCATGCCATATGTAAGTTGGGTATAAGGGATAAATCATCTAAGAGTTTAATGAACTGATCTATGAGGAATTGACTTGGGGGCTGATGAGAGTACTTACTAATGTGGTTTGACCTTGCATGTGGCTGACTGAGATTACTACTTAGTCTGAGTTTCAGTTTGACAGATAGATGCTTTAGATGCTCGCCACGTGCTAGAGTCATAGGAGTTAGTTCAATTCCTGCATGATTTTAGCTAAGTTTTTTTACTTAGGTCAATTCTCATATTTTCTGGGATCATTTCTTATATTTGGCTTTGTATAAATGTTGATAAGCTACTTTTTCTATGGGAAGCGCTGCTGAAATTTCTACAAATCCAAGGAGTTAGACAAATCTGACTTTCAAAAGTTTATTTTTTTGTCTAAGTTTATATCTGACTTAGTAAGAATCGGGAAGACCTTTTTTTTTATGGGAAGTGATGCCGAAATTTTTACTAATTCAGGGAGTTAGACAAAATTTGACTTTGGAAAGCCAAAATTACTTCAGGGTTCTAAACTTAGCTTTGCATAAATCTTGGAATAACACTTTTTTAAAGAGAGTGTTGCCGAAATTTATACAAATGTAAGAAGTTAGTTAAATATTGTCTTGATAAAACTCAAGTCTTATGTTTGAGTTCTTATCTGGCTTGGTATAAATCTGAGAAGTCTACTTTTCTAAAGAAGATGCTGCCCAAATTTGTACTAATTCAGAAAATTAGATAAAATTTGACCTTCAAAAATTAAAAATCATTTCAGTTTTTATATTGAAGTTAGTATAAATTATAAAAAGACATTTTTTCTGCGGGAAGCGTTGCCGAAATTTTCTTAGTTTAAAGAAGTTAGATTATATTTTTACAGGTGACGATTCTTACAATTCACTCTGTATGGGGAATATTATGCCATAACCCACCTTTTTTTGGCCACTGGCTTAGCGGTAAACTTAGACTTAATTAACAGGAAAATCTTGAGTGGGAATGTGCTATGGAGATCCGTTCCCATACACTGATAGTTAGCTTTGAGAATTGGTCTGTCCTGTGTTACAGTTCTGCCTGATCGTTCCAATTCAAGATTAAGACTAGTTTCAGTTTGATCCCAGGAGGATCGACTTCTGTTATCACTGATAACAGTTCGGTTGCCGATTCGTCGGTTTACGATTCAACTTCAATCCACTCTTGCCAACTAAACCTAAACGCTTTAGCTGTGTGGTTTGAACTGTTTTATTTGGGTTTTTCACCCGGGCTTTATTAAATGGTCATTTGACAAAGAAACTGAGAACATTTAATTATGGAGGGTTGAACAAAGGTTAGGGCTTGTATGGCTAAAGCAAGGGGTATGAGTGTTGATAATGGTTGAGGTTGACCCCGTGTAGTGTGTGGACTTTTGTTGCATCTTTGAGGTGATTGCATGTATGTTTGTGGTTCGGACTTTGGATTTGACTGTCTGTGATCACCCACATACATATATGGCTGAGAGGAGTCTCACTGTGATTGTGACAAGTGATCGTCCCATATTATATACCCATTTTATCGATGTGCATGCTTATGTCTTGAGTGTTCATGTGGTCTACTGCGGTCGTACGTGGGAGTTAATCAGAGCACGCCTTGAGAGAAAATGGCGATCCCCTTTTACCCTTTCGTCTTTTAGAGTTTCTATGGTTGGACGTTGTAGTCCGTGACAGCCATCCAAGTCAAACCCCTTGAGTTTTCTTCAGACCCTGAACGATGGAGTTGGTCTCCAGGGCAACAAGAGACGACTGTCACCATAGGTATGAACCTGTGTACCACCCACTCTCCGTAAGGTGCAGAAGAGGGTGTGGTTCTTAACCGCATTTGGCGGTTGTCCAGCGTCGAGAGTTAACCCCTCAAGGAGTGTGTCAGCCGACAGTTGAGTGTCGAATGTGACCCTCGAGATTAGCGAGGACCGCATGATTATGGATACTGCACAGTACGTCATCATTGTGGCTGCTTGCGTAAGCTTGCATTGCTAGTCAATACGAGAAGGCCCTGCGTCCGGGCGGTTTATACGAAGTCTCGCTCACGTCGCTTATCTGATTTTCCATGTCGGAAGGTTATGGGATGGCTACTGAAGGGACTATGATTATTTGTGTTGTTTTGCTTTGTGTCGTTCCGTGTGTGTGTGCGTTTTTAATTTGATGTTCTTAGTGTGGTGTAACGCGTGGTGAGTGGGATACGTCCTAGTCGACCGACGACTATTCGCGTTTGGGACTTCAGCCCCCCAATGCGTCGGTTCGGGTGTGGGTTCGATAGAGGCGTGAGACCGCGCGTAACCCCTATGCTACAACGTACGAGAAACGCCCTCGGCTGGTCCACCTCTACGATCGCACTTGATTAGCTTTCGTACTGTGGACTGGTAGCTCGGCGGGGATACGCCCACCGAAGGGAGGTAACAACTCCCGCAAGGTGGAGGTAAGTCGTACCTCGCATAAGCCATATCCTGTTGTAGGGGCTTGCGAGAGGTATGGCTGGCGCACTCGGCCAGAGTGGCTGCGGAAGCTCCAAGTGTATCGCGAGTAGACCAACTCCTGCGTGACGAGGCCGCGAGGGTCCCGCCCTGCGCGGGACCAATGCGATGGACAGCGGTGTCGGGGCAGAAACCCTGACAAGGGTATCTGCCCTGGATTTTCAATGTTGGACAACTGTCCGACTCATGATAAAATTTCGATTGGATGATCTGACTTGATGAGATTGGGGTACCTGCCAAAGCCCATTTAGACCAAACCTACGACTGAGAGACTAAAATTTTTGCTTAAGTCCGAACGCCTGTGACATGCTACAGTGGCGGTGCAATTGGTCACCAACTGTGTCTGGCGATGACGTAGGGGCGTACGAGCGTTGGAATACTAAGTTTAACTTATATCCTACTTAACAACCACACGATTCAAAGCCTAAATGGCTAATAAGGACCGTCGCATAGCAGGGGGAAATTTTTTCCTATGGCAGAAGGAGGCCAGAAGGGCCTCCTGTGCCATAGGCATGAAAGATGGTTGTTTGTGGCTCTTCTTATAAGAGAGTTGCTCCTCCTACTTTCGAAGTGGGAGCTAACCTTGTAGGTTAACGCATTGGACCGCCACCCTGTAGATACGGGTAACGAAACCAGATCGCGCCCTACCGGCACTAGTTTCTTTTGGAGCAGCCAGGGGTTAGGTGCAAGATGGCGCGATCGAGTTCAACTGCGAGATGAACGAGATCTCGCTGTCGAAACCGACCGCGACAGTAGTAGCATGACCCCTGCGCAAGGAGGACAAACATAAATCGATAAATGTTTTTTATTTTTTATTTTTATTTTGTTTTCTTTCTTTTTCTTTCTATTGATCCCTTAGCAGATTGAACTTTGGTCTACGGCTGGACAGTAGGAACAGGGGTAGCCGTTGGTTGTGATCAACGACAAAAAAAAAAAAAAAAAAAGGAATCTAACTAAAGCGGTGCGTCAGATGGCGCTCAGGGATATGACGGGGCGTCGAGGGCTGCTGAAAGGACAGCAAGCGCCCGTTGAAAACGGACAGCCGTTTTGCTGTTCAAGGTAAGTTGTTGTTTTTTAGATTTTTTTTCCCTTTTGTTTGTTTTTCTTCATTTTCAATTCCCCCACGTCGTCGTGGCGTGCAAAGAGCAGGGGGAAAACGGGGAGGGGTTGCAACGGAAAAACAACAACAACAGCAACAACAGCAACAACAACAACAACAACAACAACAACAACAACAACGAGGCAACTGCCTCATGAAAAGAAAACAGTCTTTTGGACTGTGTGGGAGCACGATCAGCTCCCCACTGAGATAGGCACGAATATTCGTGGCCGCGAGATCTGAAATCTCGGGGCTCACGACGACTCGCGTGAAGAAGGGAGTGAGGGAGTTTGAATGGAGGAGGTTGAAGAGAGGGAGAAGGGGAACGTGAGAGTTAGGAGGGGGAGGTCCTACTCCCAACCTGACAACTACCCTCCCCGTTTTCAGGGGAGGGCAGGAGAAATGCAAGGGGGGAGGAAAAACAACGACCACAACCACGAACGTGGCCGCGATTGTGCTTGGAGTACAGGCTAAACTGGCCTGAATGTGGCTATTCATGCCTTATTTGTAACTCGAAGGGACAGGGGGGAAAGTGGTTGTGTACAACCACTTTTGAGACGTACCTGCACTTGAAGTGTTGGGTACAGGGAAAAAAAGGAAAAAGGAAGGAGGCAGTTGAGGGTAACTGCCTCCCTAAGTGTGTGGTTGAGGTACGACGACCTCAAACCCTTGGGCCTCAGGCAAGTGACGAATTTGTCTGGGGGCAGCTGAGGTTGTTGCTGCCCTCCTCAGCCACTACAAAAGAGGCAGCAGTCCTCCAGCTACCTCACAATTGCCTCCAGCAGCCAGTGTGCGACAGCACACTCGCCTCATTGCTGGAGTGTTGGAGAGGAGGCAGGAGTGCTGCAGACGGAGTTGGAGGACGGCAGCGGAGTGCGGCGAGGAGGAGGAGACAGCCATAGTCTGGCTGGAGCACTCTGCTTCATCCAATGGCTGGCTAGTCTTTAGGGGGATTTACGGGAGTGCAGCAAGGAGCGGCCGTGAGATGCGACAGGGGGCGACGACGACGCTGCGGCGCTGGGAAGGTGTTGTGGCACGTCATCATCAGCGGCCATAACGACAGTATTGTGGATGTGTTGCATGAGCAGGGCGGCGTCGCTAGCAGCCATTTTTCTTACGCGCTGGGGAGGTGCTCTTCGGGTGACGCGGCATCGACGACGGCTATTGTGGCAGTGCAGGGAAGTGCTGGCAGATTTTTGGAATGGCGGCACTTGATTTTCTTTTGGCGGGGAAGTGTTGTTGGATTTGGGATGCAACGACACTTGATTTTTCTTTTAGCGGGTGCTGCCGGATTTGCGGCACTGTGGCACTTAATTTTTTTGGGGGGGGAGATGCTGCCGGATTAGTAACGCGGTGATACTTGTTTTTTTTTTTTTTGTGGAAATGTTGATGGATTAGCGACACGACAACAGAGATTTGCGGCACGATAATGGCGGAGTTGTTTTTCTACGGCGCGGTGTCTGTTTTGTTTGATGAGGATGTGCTACCGGAGTTGGAGTGTGCGGCGGCGACAACGTGACGTGGTGGCAGTGGGCGCGCGCGACACTGTGAAATCTGCGTGAGGAGCGAATGTTGGTGGCGTAGGACCATCAGGGACCATTTGGAACAAGTTGGGACAGACGTGGGACCAGTTGGGACTGTTTAGGAACCAACCTTTTTTTTTGGGACTCATGCGACTTGCCGCCATCGAATCTGGGACTACCGTGTGTGGGACTTGCGAGCCAGGAACAGATTGGGACAAGCAGTTGGCTTGAGATTTGCCTTGGTACTGCAGTTTTCTTTGGCGACAAGTATATTCTTTCTTGGTTTTCTTGAGTGAGCCACGGCGCGTTCGACACCACTTCACTCAAGGTCAGTCGGGTGATTGACTCAGATTTCCCTTCACACCTGTGTGAACCCACACTTTGCTTGACCCTGTTCATTGAATGTTCATTGAATAGGTAGAGGAAGTCGTGCGTATCGTGCATGTGAATGGAAAGGTCTGACTTGAGCATGGGATTGCGCTGGTTTTTCCTTGAACTTGTTGTCTCTTCCTGTTGTGCAGGTAGGTAGAACGATGTTTGCAAAGGAGATTGATTATGTTTATTTGAGAAAATGGAAAAGGAGTGTCTTCTTTGGAGTTCTCACCTGCCTGCATGCCGAGAAGGGCTGGTTGTTTTGAAAAATGTCAATTTTTGCGTGCACCGTAAGACGAATTTGAATCAAATAAAGCAGATAAGGTCAAACAAACATAGTCTTTTCCCAAGGATTGACCATTTTTTTTTCTGAACGACTTTTATCTGTCTAAATGGTTCTCATTTTCTATCTTTTCAAACTATTTTCGTTTGAGTTACGTTGGGCAAGAGACGAAGGGGACAACTGAAAATCTACTTATGGTGAACACATTCTCTTTCTTCAGGAAGCATTCGGGGCGAGGGTTCGTTGCTTTAGGAGACGGCCCTGTTATCGACCCAGAGTGGACCGTTCTACGGGGGGGTACTTTGTCGATTCGGTCGAGACGGTGTCGGAACCTTTGGGCCCCCAATAACATCCCGCACTCGATAGCCTATATATGACCAAGTTGTGCACGATAGAGAAATCTGGCGTAAGGAGGCAAGAGAGGGAGAAAATACAAAGGACTAGGACGAGATCACAAGAGGAGTGACGCTCTGGGCTAAGTACCACAGGGAGAAAGAACCGGCAACGGCAAGTAAGTAAAGAACGGGACATGGACACTTAGGGATGTAGCATGGGGTCGTAGGGCCGTCTGAATTCGGCATGACAAGGACCCGACGGTCCACTAACTTAGCAAGTGCGGCGCGACGGATGACAAGAGAATAAGGAAGCCGAGAGGTGGACGGCCTGATGGCCGCGGGACGCTAGAAGATAAAGACTTAACATGGGGGCCGCCTATAACAATTAACGAAAACCACGGATTGGAGGCCCGCAGCCGGAGATACCGACGCATGCAAGGCCTGAGAAAGGCAAGGGAAAGAGGTCAACGTAGGGCGGTAGACGCCAAAAGAACATGGGGCACCTTGAGGAAAGGCACCAGGGACCACGTGGGACTAAGCAAAAATAATGGTAGTCGGGATAAAGTGTCAGGGACCACCGGCGGGACAAAGTGTCGGGGACCACCAGCGGGACAAAGTATTGAGGACCATCGGCGGGACAAAGTGTCGAGGACCACCAACAGGACAAGTGGCGGGGACATGAGAAGGTCCCAAGAGAAATGGCGGAGCGACATGAGGAAAAAACAATTAAAACAAGATGCACCGTCAAGATCGAAAGCTTAACGACAAAAACTATTAGCACCACAAGTGCAAGCACTAGTGGTAACAAACGGGAATGTCAAAAGGAAGAGAAAAAGTAAAGAATCATGAAGTGGGAGGCATGAGAGCAATCCGAAAAATCTCGGATCAGCCTCCCTCAAGAAAATGGAGTTAAAAAAGGCTCCATGTGAAACATAGGCCTCCGGGAGAAAATCGGGGTAGGAGGGGCTTCTGTGGGAGAAAAGTAAAGGTAAAAGGAAGCTCACATGGGCATGAGGAAACCATTATTGCAGTCCGAGATATAACGAACTGGACCATGGGCATAGGGAGGGCCAAAACTAAGAGGAAAGGCCTTAACGGCCACTTGACACTTGGCATGCTAGAAAAAGAAAAAAAACAAAAAGAAAAATGTGGGAGAATAAGACAAAAAGAGTGAGAGGGAGTGACTGAATTGGCCGTCAGTAGGGACTGGCCTACTGTCAAAAAAAAGAGGGAAAAAAAAAAAAAGGAGAAAAAGATCTTAACGGTAAAAACGGTCACTTGGGGAGATGCATCCGTACCCAGATACATTCTGGAATATGACGGTTGAAAAAGACATTGATTTTCTCTTGATTTTGCAGAGAAAATCAAGAAAAATCAAGGCCTCGTGCAACCGAGATACAACGGATTACATGGGGGAAGGAAAACACATGTTTTAGGTGCATCCGAAGCCAAGATTGAGCCCGGATGCACTTGGAAGTTGGTCGTTTCCTTTTTTTTCAGTTGAGGGTTAGTTGTGGGGCACTGGGGCTAGGAAATTAACCCCCGTTGCAGTCTGAGTTGTAACGGACTGCATGGGGAATAGAAAACACATGTTTTAGGTGCATTCGGGGCCGGTATTGGGTCCGGATGCACTTGGATACTGAGCGCTACATTTTTTTTCAGTTTGGGGCAAGATGTGGGGCTATGCGACTAGGAAAATGACCACGGTTGCAGTCCGAGAAACAACGAACTGCTTAAGGGTACCTAGGTCAAGGAAAAAGTGAGTCATGACAAACCCAAAAAACTAGAAAAAATATATTTCGGCATGAGGAAAATATAGACGGTAAACGGCAACCGTGAGATGAAATCTCATGACAAAGAATAATCAGCACACATGAGGCACTTGAGAAAGGGATATTGGAACCAACAAGGACAAGAAGGCCCAAAAATAAAAATGAGACTTCGACCGGGACAATGTCGGGGACTAAACGGGCCCAAGTAAAAATAACCGAAAAATGAGACATGCGTGGGCGGAACTACTGGCGGGACAAGAAAACGGAATTAGTACGGAGAAAAGTGGTGGGGACTTGAAATGTCTCAAGAGAACTATGAGTCAACATAAGAAATGGTCATATGAAGCAAATGGCACCGTCGAGATCAAAAATCTAGACGGTGGAAAATATTAGCATTACTAGTGCAAACACTAGTGGGGTCAAGTGGGAGAGCCATGAGAGAAAAGACAACAAAATATTGATGGTGGAAGGGTTGCCCAGCAGTTCGGGATATCTCAGACTACCTAGGCATAAGAAAATAGAGCCCCATAGGGCTCAACGTGGGAAAAAGGTTGTCCAAAGAAAATCGAAGGAAAGGAGGCTCAAAATTGAGACTAACGAAGGCAAGATGACGCCCCCTATGAGCTTGGGGGTGTCATTATTGTAATCCGAGATATAACGATCAACTAGTGAGTCTGAATCTGGCCATGGATGAGGATCCATGGCCTAGGAAAAGACTCAACAGATACTTGACACTTATCACATCATAAATAAAAGAAAAGTAAAAAGAAATGAGAGAAAACGAAGGGAGAATGAGACGAAGGAGGAGAAAAGAGTGGAGGAGAATGTGCCGGCCTATTGGGACCTGCACAGTACGGATTGGCAGGTTTCTACTGTGACCTTATCCCTCCAAGATTCAAGGAGGGCAATCCGGAATGCAGCGATATGGCCCTTAGGGCAATATCTCCACAAAATCTGAATTAAAAATGTCAAAATCAAGAGAAAATGCAAAGAGAAAATGACCGTTTTTTTTTTGGGCCATGGATCTGAGATTCAGATCCGTGGAGGAGGGAATATGGCCGTATTTGGGGAGGCCTACTCAAACGGTCAACTCCGAAATAAGTCGACAACCCAAAATGGAAAGAAACAAAAGAGAGAAAAATATAAAATTGTGCATTTGGCCCAAATGGAGAGCCAGATGCACCAAAAGTTGAAAAAATGGACTTCGGGGCTCAAATTTGACGCAAGGACTACTTGGGGGTGGCACATAATATTGCTGGCCTTGGATCTCAGCCAGATCTAAGACTGAGATAGCACCGAGGCATGGAAAAATACCTCGGCCTACCAAAAATGTGGTAGCAACTGAAAAAATCGAGAAAAAGGTTCACTATGCCTTTTTCTATCAAGTAAGGCTGCCCCTTAGGCATTAGGACCCAAGGGGGCAGCATTTAAAGAATGAAAAAGAGGCTGAAGGAGACCAAGAGGCAATGCGAGTTGGCACCAACCACTAGGACTGCATGTAGTTGGCCAAAATGATGCTCGGGTACCTCCGGAAGGGCCTAGTGGTGAAATTTTGCATTGGGGGTACCTCGGTTCACCTCACGGCACATGGGGAGGCCCATGGGCTGGCCGAAGTGCTGGTTTCAGCCTACATAAGCTGAGGATTCAGTCCGCCACACTCACATTTGCATGAGGAGTGCCCGTGCTGCCCAAGTGAGCTCATAAGAGCACCTCTCTCACTTGGAGAGAGGAGAGGGGAACCCCTGCCAGTTTGGGAGCTTAGAGGAGACTGTGGACTAGTGGAGGGAGCTCTAGAGGTTGGAGGTAGTAGGGCTGGCCTAAGGAGGTGATCCGCCATAGCCCCCAAGCTGTGTGGAAGGAGGAGAGGCTAGAGGGGGTCCCATTAGCCCTCCTAGAGGGGAGGACTCCATAGCCATAGTGAAGGAGTTTGCAATAACTTGGGTGAGATTGAGAGAGGAAAGAAAGAAGGGTTTGAGGAAGAAGAAAGTCTTAGCTAAGGTGACACTTGTCCAAGGAAGGAGGAGGCTTCATCAAGATTGGTGCTCCAACTCCAAGAGACTAAGGAGGTGAGTGGAAAGAAGAAGGCTCTTTTTTTGCCTCTTCTTCTTGTCCTTTTTTTTTTTTTTTTTTTTTTTTTTTTTTTTTTTTTTTTTTTTTTTTTTTTTTTTTTTTTTTTTTTTTTNTTTTTTTTTTTTTTTTTTTTTTTTTTTTTTTTTTTTTTCATCTTCATACTCTTCTTCATCTTCTTCTTCCTCTTCTTTCTCTTCTTCTTCTTGTTCTTGTTGTTGTTGTTCTTCTTCTTCTTCATCTCCCTCCTCTCATCTCCCTTCTCCTACCCCTCCAATGGTCTCTCATCTGCATTCTCTTTCACTCTTTCTTCAATGTCTCTCTCTCCAAGGAACCTTCCAAAGCTTAGAGTAAATGGTAGGAAGCTTATTCACTAGTAATGGCGTCTCCATGGGCTTTTTCTTCACTCCCATGAGAATCGTCACTTCCCCTCCTTGTGATTTCATGCATTTGAGTAGCTTCACTCACTCTTTTCTCATTTTCTCTCAATTTCTTCACTTAGGAACAAATTGCGACTCTCGTCTATGCTTAATCTAGTGTTTTGATGGTGATTGCCTCTTGTTTATTCCATTCCTCCACTCCTATGTGAAGCGCCACTTCCCCCATTTGTGATTTCATGCATTTGAGTGAGTTTCACTCACTCTTTTCTCACTTTCTCTCCATTTCTTCACTTAGGAACAAATCGCAACTCTTCTCTGTGCTTAATCTAGTGTTTAGGTGATGATTGCCTCTTTTGTAATCCACTCCTCCACTCCTACATGAAGCGCCGCTTCCCCCCTTGTGATTTCGTACATTTTGGTGAGTTTCATTCACTCTTTTCTCACTTTATCTCCTTTTTTTCGCTTAGGAACAAATCGCAACTCTTGTCTATGCTTAATTTAGTGTTTTGATGATGATAGTCTCTTGTTTAGTCCATTCTTCCACTCCCATGTGAACCGCCACTTCCCCATTTGTGACTCCATGCATTTGAGTGAGTTTCACTCACTCTTCTCTCACTTTCTCTCCATTTCTTCACTTAGTGACAAATCGCAACTCTTGTTCATGCTTATTCTACTGTTTTGATGGTTCCTTTCACCTACTTTGATCAATTCTCTCACATGATGATGTTCCGTTGCATTCTTGATTGCTTTCGTGAGTTTCAAGCATGTGTTTGAGCAAGTCTCACTCACGTGCATGACTCATCTCTCACATGGTGATGTTCCGTTGCATTCTCGGTTGCATTCATGAGCTCCAAGCATGTGTTTCAGCTAGTCTCACTCACATGCATGGCTCATCTCTCACATGATGGTGTTCCGTTGCATTCTTGGTTGCTTTTATAAGCTTCAAACATGTGTTTGAGCAAGTCTCGCTCACAGGCATGACTCATCTCTCACATAATGATGTTCCGTTGTATTTTTGGTTGCCTTCATGAGCTTCAAGCATGTGTTTGAGCGAATATCACTCACATGCATGACTCACCTCTCACATGATGATGTTCCGTTGCATTCTTGGTTGCCTTTATGAGCTTCAAGCATGTGTTTCAGCAAGTCTTACTCACATGCATGACTCATTTCTCACATGAGGATGTTCCATTGCCTTCTTAATTGCTTTCATGAGCTTCAAGCATGTGTTTGAGCAAGTTTCACTCACATGTATGGTTCATCTCTCACATGATAATGTCCCGATTCACACTAGGATGTGCACACTACTCATATGCATGTGTTCCCACTAGTTTTATCCTCACTTTGTCAAGTTCATGCATTTGGTAGTGTTCCGATTCACACTTGGCTGTTCCATTACTCATGTGCATGTGTTCTCACTAGTTCTACCCTCACTTTGTCAAGTTCATACATTTGGTAGTCTTCCGATTCACACTTGGTTGTTCCACTACCCATGTGCACGTGTTCTCACCAGTTCTACCCTCACTTTGTCAAGTTCGTGCATTTGGTAGTGTTCCGATTCACACTTGGTTGTTCCACTACTCATGTGCATGTGTTCTCACTAGTTTTACCCTCACTTTGTCAAGTTCATGCATTTGCTAGTGTTCCGATTCACGCTTGGTTGTTCCACTACTCATGT
>BFEA01000073.1:360041-370056 GCA_003427395.1 Chara braunii | reverse complement strand
CCCCCCCCCCCGCCGGTGAGCAGCGGCCAGCAGGGCCGAAACAGCCGGGCTGCTATTTGCCCCCCTCCCTCCCCCCCATGGCTGCTGCTGCCTGCAAACGTGGCTATCGGCAGTGCCACGTGGCAGCTTGCTGTGGAACTGAAAACCCCCCTACTCAGGGGGCTGATCTACACTGGTGAGGGTCTGCTCACACAGCATACCCTGGATCTCCAGATCTGCAGTACCGCTGCTAAGGGCTGATCAAGATCTCAGGCCCCTCTCTCCTCCAGCTGGCTTGCTGCAGTGAAGACCACGACCCTACTGGTATTGGTATACCTTGTGCCCTTGGAGACACCAAGGGCCGGGTATCATCCCACTCTCTTCCCTCTCCCTACAAACCCACTTTCTCTACCTTTTCTCTCTCCTCTTACTCACCCCCTCTACTTCTCCCTCCTCTGCCTCACTCACTTCCCTTTAATCTATGTATCACCCGCGGTCATGACCGCGGGCTTTTTTGCCGCATGCGGTCGGGACCCCGCCCGCGGCAGTCGACCCCCGTGACCGACCGCGGGCATGAAACCTGGGGATTTAAAAAAAATAAAATAATAGGCAAAAAAAAAAAATGCGGTTGTAGGGTTTGAAATTCCCTACAACCGTATTATTTTAGTTTTATTTTTTGACTTCTTTTTTTATTTAAAAAAAATAAAAAACAGAAATCCCTCAGGCAAAAGTTCTTCACTTTATTTTTTTGGTAAGAAAAATAAAGGATTTTGCTTGATTTTTATCTCAAATCGGGTAATGAATTTTGATATGACCCCAAGACAAAAAATGTTCAGTTTAATTTTTGGCATAACATATATTTTTTTCAGATTTTTCGGAATTCCTTTGTTCTTTTTTTTTTTTTGTTTTTTCATGACCGCGGACCGCGGTCATGACCGTGGCCTCGCGGCCGAGACCGCAGTCCGCGGTCGTGCCCGCGACGACCGCGACCGCAGGGGATTCATGGCCTCTAATCACTCTCACTACTCATACCCCTCTCCCCACCCCACTTTTCTCCCACCACCCACTATTTTACTCTACTTAATTCATCTATTTTCTTTTCTTTCTCCTCTTTTCTCTTTGCTTCTTGATCCCTCCCCACCTTTCCTATCCCTTTCTCTCCCATTCTCTCACCCTCCTCTCCCCCAACTACAACCCCATCACTTCCCCCATCTTCCCCTTCACTCTTTTTTTCTCTCTCACCTATTTCTCCCCTTTCTCCTTCACTTTTTCATTCCCCTTCCCCCCAACTTTGAAATTTTCTGTTTTTCTTTTTTTATATTTCTTTTGATCTATATCTCCTCCTTTTTCCACAAAAATTCGAATTATCTCATTCCCCACCCTCTTTTCTCATTTTCTGATTTCTTTTATTTTATTTTTATTTTATTCAAGAAATTTGAATTTCTTTGTGGTACCCTTAAATCAGATTAGGAGTTAGTCATTCTTGCTTTCGGCACACATTTCGACCCCGTGGGGGTAACGAAGTGCTGCTGAAATTTTCTGTTTTTCTTTCACTTAGTATTTTTCAGCACATTTTGTCCCTTGGGGATAGCCAGGTGCTGGCAAAATCTCCTCATTTTACTTAGCCTTTCTTCTTGACGGCACACTTCGACCCCATGGGGGTAACAAAATGGTGCCGAATTTTTTGAAAATCAGATACTTCATTTCGCTCCACCTCCTCATCTACTTACTTATTTATTTATTTATTTATTTATTATTTTTTTATTTATTTTCCATTTTTTTTTTGAATTTGCGACATTTTGAAACCTAGTGTCCTTATCTTGGTCTCTCCTTTCCCTTGCCACATTCTCGACCCCATGGTGGGCAGGGAAATGCTGCCGAAAATTAAAAAAATATATATATTATTTTTCTCTTCATATTTTGTTTCCTTATTTTTTTAATTATTTTTATTATTTATTTATTTTCGTATTTATTTTTATTTTTCTCTCGAAATTTTATTGATTTTTCCTCCTGCCTTCACCCCCTATGCTTGCTATTTGATTTTCTTGATTAGGTCACCGGTACGCTACCCTAACCACGCAAACTCCGGTTAGGATTTTCTTAGGGTTTTTCTAGGGTTTAGGGTTTTCCTAACCCCTGTACTTTCCCTTCTCATTCGGCCACCCTGGATCCGAACCACCCCTCCATCTTTGACGGCGCCCTCGCTCGATTGACTAGCGCCGCCCGTCGCCTTCTATCACAGACCTCCCCCTACGCCCTCCGCTCACGCGGACCTCCTCCAACCCCCTCTGGTCCGGCCCGTTACCTCCTCATGGCAAAGGGCGTGTCACGACCTCGGCATCGGGCTCCACACCCGTGCTGACGGACCAGGGCCATCAGCCCCAGGGGGATCTGCACACCCTCCTCACCTCCCTCCTCGCGCCCATCAAGGCGCAACTCGTGACCCTTGCACCCTTACAGGCTCAAGTGGCGACTCATGTTGCTGGCATGCGACAACTCCAGGACGCTGCCTGTCCTCATCTCCTGACTCTCTCTCTTCTCCTGGCTCCCAGTTTGGGTCCCCAGTCCTCCGACGTGGTGGCCACAGTGGAGCTTCCTCCTCCGCCGCCCCCGACCCGGCCATCCTGGTGATCGTCCACGCCCCTAGCGCGACGACCGCCACGGGTCAGACTTCTCCTCACTCTGCAGCCGCACCCGCCCAGACTTCAGTCACTACGGCCACGGGACTACATCCCCCTGCCGTGGTCTCAGCTTTTCCGGGCGCCCCGCTTCTCCCTCCCCTTCGCACGACCACAATGCCATCTGGCTCTCCCCCTTGCGGGATGCCTCGCGTCGCTCGTGCGTCTACTCCTGCCACTCCTAGCTCGATCTACATTCAACGTCTCGAGGACAAGCTTGCCCAGACCCGGGTCGACCTCGCCCTCTTACGCCTTCAGCCAACCCTACCCTCACAGGTGGCCGTGCCTTCAAGCGCACCCCCTTCTTCCTCTACTCTTCCATTCTTGCCGGCTCGCTTCCCCCGCCCCGCACCCCCTCCACCCCCATCCTACCTCCTTCCTACTCCCTCGGCTACAGCGACCTCTTCGACCGCAGCTCCCTCGCAGCCTGTCGCTGTTCCTCCCCCGCTCCACCATGCGGCCGGGGCGGACAGTGAGCTGCACCCCCTTCTCCAGGACCTGCGCCGACTTACTCGGCCGTAGCGCAGGCCTCTTCTCCCTGCTCTCCTTGCCGTCAAAACGGTGGCACACCACTCGTCCACTTGACAGACATTGCCTTGTATGACAGTACAGGCATACGCGTGCCTCGGTGGCTGTAGTCTGCCGCCCGCACCCTCCAGCTCATGGGCGCCCCACCCGACACATGGGTTGCTCACCTCTCCACGCGGCTACGTGGCGGTCCTTTCGATGCCTGGGAGGATTTTTACGCTTATTCCCTTCGTGCGGGTCGGTCTCCGACCTTCATGGATTTCCAGGCGTTCCTCGAGGATCGCTTCGGAGCCCGACATGACGTGAATGACGCCTTCGAGCGTGTCGTCACTATACGCTGGTCCAACTCTGGTAGCGCTGCCGGCCTGGATCGCCACATCCAGGTCTTTCAGGACGCCCGCCTCATTTGTGATATGGCGGTCCTCCCCGAAGGTGTCCTTATCGATCGTTTCTTGGCCAGCCTTCCCCTCGAGTACTGCTCCGAGTTATGGTGGTACAAGTTCACATCGACCCCGTAGGCTTACGAGGCCGCCAGGGACCATCAGCAGATGTGGGCCCGTCTTCAACACACTTCCTCCTCCCATCCTCAGCGTACTGGTTACGCCCCCTCCTCCTCTCACTGCACTTCCCAGCGTTGTTCCCCTTTCCGCGGTCGCCCCAGCCGTTCCGCACAGCAGGGCCGCCACTTCTCGCTCCGCTTCAGCGCGCTCGAGTATGGTGAGCAGGACGCTGTTGCCCCGCTGTTGCCAGAGGGTGACCATAGCAACGACCTCGACCTCGGCGAGGCCGTCCACTACCACCTGGGGGACTCTACTCTCACTATGGCCGAGCGTCTCCAGCTCATCCTCTCCGCCCTCTCCCGGGCACACAGCCGCTCCGGTCACGCTGGCGCGTCGCCCCCCGAGGTCCCTAAGCAGGATCTCCCTCGGGGTTTTGTCCCTCCTCACAGTGTCCTTTCCGTTGAGGAGCGCGCGACCATTTTGGGCCGATGTGGGTGTTTGCGCTGCCGCCAGGACGGTCATACCTCCTCGCGGTGCCCTTACACCGCCGCCCTTGACCGCCACTACGCTGACCTTTCCCGCCAGCGTCGGGCTCAGTCCCCTCCCGGCGGCTCGCATCCCCGCAGCGCCTCCTAGCCACGGTGCAGTGTACACCTGCGCCCTCCTCAGTAGCCGGCTTTCCGACATCCCCGTCGCGGTTTGCCCCTCTCACTACTTGAGTTGAGGTATCGTAGGACCCGACAGAGTGTACTCAGCCCTCTGTCGCAGTACCGTCTGCGCCTCCGTAGACCACCGTCTCCCCTCCTACCCTGCCGCGACTATCGATGCGTCGAGCCATTCGCTCAGCCCGTTGCAGCGAGCAGCTTGCGACTTGCGAGGACGTTGTGTCCTCTCTTCTGGACTTGAGCATGCTCCAGGCTCGTCAGGAGCGACTCACCCTCCATGTTGCTGCACTACGCCACCTTCTCACCATCCTCTCTGACTTTGATCGCACCCTCCCGATCATTCGAGTATGACTGGGGACCTCCACGAGGGTGTACTCAACGCTGTGGGATTTCGGTTCTCAGGGAGACTTCATTCAGCCACGTGTGGTGAAAGAAGCCCGCTTACCCACAACAGGGTCTCCAACTCCCATCTCCGTTACCCTAGGGGATCACAACCCCCAACGCTTCTTCGATCAGACGGTCACCGACCTCCCTTTCTTCCTCACTCTCGAGCTGACTGATCGTCCCGCAGCGTCTCGTCGCCACCGCTCCTCTGCATATTTCGATGTGATGGAGACGGGGTACGATTTCATTCTCGGTACTCCGTGGTCTCGCCGGTTCTGCAGCACCGAGGCCGATTGGGCGACCAACACTCTCGTTCTCAAAACGAAGTGTGGACAGCCGTATTGCGTACCTTTCGTAGGTACCACTATGACACCACGCCTTGATCTTCCTCCCCCAGAGCCCTCCGTGCCCACACCATCTCCTACTATCACTGTCACCTCGCCTCGGCAGTTCGCTCACTTCATTCGACAGGACGACGTCACCTTCTTTATGGTGAATGTTACGGATCTCTTACACTATCATCCACCTATGAAACACCCGCGGACGCGTCAACGGGGTCGAGCTCAGAGGGCGGCCGTGATCACGCCCGCCGCGGCTCCGGACGTGGTTGGGTGCGGCCGAGACTTTCAGGGATTTGTTTAGACTTTAAAAAAGTCTCAAAAACAAAACAAAAAATATGGGGTTGTACATCTTTTGGAGATCTAAATTGTGCAATTTTGTATTTTATTTTTAGAAATTGTCTTCAAATTTTAAAAATTCAAAAACTAATTTTCCTGAGGTAAAAGCTGTTTTTTTTGTTTTTCAAGAAAAAATTATGAAACTTATGTGTTTTTTAATTTTAGATTCAGTAAAGTTTTTGGATATGACCCCAAGGCAAAAGTTGTTTATTATATTTTTGTGCATAACATATTTTGTTTTCAGAAGTTTTTGATTTTTTTTTTTTTCATGGGCGAGGGCTCGCGGCCTAGGCCGCGCATGGCCGTCGCCGGGGAGGGTTCATAGTGATCCGCCCTGTCCCGACGCCAAGCTCATCCCTATGGAGCCAGATCCTCCTTCTATCTCCATAGCTCCCATCTCTACTTCCCACTCTCCGCCGTCCGTCAAGTCCACCCCGCCGTTGCGAGTTGACGCTGACGCTGAGCAACTCCCACGACTGACCTGGAGCCCGCAGTTCGTGACCTCATTCGAGAGTACCACGACGTTTTTCCATCGCCGTTCTCGTACACCGGCATCCCACCGATGCGCGATGTCGAGCACTCCATCCAGCTTGTGCCTGACTATCGTGTTCACCACCAGGCACCCTACAGACTCTCGATCCCCGAGGCCACCGAACTCAAGCGTAAGCTTAAGGAGCTCCTGAGACWGGGTTTCATTAAACCCAGCAACTCCCCGTGGGGTGCACCCGTCCTCTTTGCTCGCAAAGCAGATGGAACTCTCCGTCTCTGCATCGACTATCGCGGTCTCAACCACTACGCGGTTAAGAACAACTACCCTATGCCTCGTTCCGACGAGCTATTCGACCGCCTAGCAGGCAACCGCTTCTTTACGAAGATTGATCTTCGTAGCGGTTACCATTAGATCCGCGTCGCTGCAGCGAACCAGCCGAAGACAGCGTTCCGATCACGCTTCGTCCACTACGAGTTTACGATGATGCCATTCGGCCTCACCAATACACCCGCTATCTTCTAGAGGGCGATGAACGACATCTTCAGGGACATCCTGGAGCAGTACGTTCTCGTCTACCTCGACGATATCCTGGTCTACAGTCGTACCCTTAAGGAGCACCTCAGACACCTTCACAAAGTCCTTGACCGCTTGCGCA
The DNA here is from genome assembly GCA_003427395.1 of Chara braunii. Taxonomy (NCBI): domain Eukaryota; kingdom Viridiplantae; phylum Streptophyta; class Charophyceae; order Charales; family Characeae; genus Chara; species Chara braunii. The sequence continues at coordinate 363,500 of BFEA01000073.1, read as the reverse complement.
GATATGACTTTATCCCAAGCTGAGCAAGTGCCGCCTTGCCCAGCACAATGTGGATTTCTTATGACACTACGTGTCTGACCAGGGTCTCCACATGGACGACGCGAAGATCACTACTATTGCGGAGTGACCCGTCTCCACATCCGCCAAGCAGCTTCGTAGCTTCCTAGACCTTGCCAGCTACTATAGTAATTTCATCCAGGGATACGCTAGGTATTCCTACGTCCTTACCTCCACCCTCCTCCGGAAGAACCCGCCATGGGTTCGGACACCCCTCCACGAGGACGCCTTCCGCGCCCTCAAGAAGGTGGTGACATGTGCACCAGTTCTTCACCTACCCAATTTTGATCGCCCTTTTATCCTTACCACTGATGCGTCCGACTTTGCTGGAGGAGCAATGCTTTCTCGGATTTCCCCCCCCTGTCCCGATTCCTCTCATCATTGTATCCCTCGTTTCCCACCCCCTACCCCACCAGTACCACCACGACCTCCCGCCTGACGCCTACTCGATCCGCTACTAACGAGCCTTCTATTGACTATTCTCCTACCATCGTTGAGGACGACACTATCGAGTCGCGCTCAGATGATTGTCTGATACCCTTTTACTCTCGTTAGCTCCTGCACGCCGAGATAAACTACACTGCTGATGAACGTGAGGTTCTCGCAATAGTTTATGCCGCTCGACACTGGCGTCATTACCTGCACGGGACACCATTCACCGTGCGCACGGACAACTCTGTCGTCCAGGCTTTTCTGACAAAGCCGAAGCTCACTTCTCGACAGGCTCGCTGGTGGCGCGATATATCCGAGTTTAGTTTCACCACTGAGCACATCAAGGGTGAGACTAATCGGGTCGCAATTGCCTTATCCCGGCGCCCTGACCATGATCAGGAGCAGCTCTAGCTCGCTGCCATCTTGGTCACCACCATCCACCACTCGGTGATCAACGAGTTCCGCACTCAGTACCGTCACTGCCTCGACTATCGCTATATCCATGCGAAGCTTCAGAGTGGCAAGACCGTCCCGAACTAGTCTCTCGGAGACAACGGTCTTGTGTATTGGCACGGTTCACAGGGTACCTTATAGCCCCGTATTTGCTTTCCCTCCACTAGACAGCTACGTATCCGGGCAGTAGCAGAGTTCCATGACCAGGCACCCGCCGGTCATATGGGCTTCCGCAAGACATTGGCTCGTGTGAGCCGCCTGTATGTCTGACCAAAGCGAAAGGACTTTATGAAGGACTACGTCGCAGAGTGTCCCACCTGTCAGGAGGTGATTAATGCGAACCACCTGCCTTATGGTTTGCTCCAACCTCGTCCTACCCCTGAGGGTCATTGGCCGTCCATCTCGATGGACTTTATTGGTCCTCTTCGTCCTACGACCTCCCGCGGTCATGATGTTATCCTGTTCATTGTCGACCGCTTCACGAAACGTGCACACTTTGTTCCGTGCCGTTATGCCATCAGTGCACGTGAGGTCACCAACATCGTGTTTGATCGAGTCGTGCGTGACCACGGCTTACCTCTGAGCATCATATTTGACAGTGATCCGCATTTTACCAGCCGATTCTGGTGACGACTCCACAAGGTATACGGCACCCAGCTCCGCTTCTCCTCGTCTTACAATCCCAGACTGATGGTCAAACTGGATCACGAACAGGACTCTCGGAGATATTCTCCGAAAGATTGTTTGTGATGACCAGCAGTGGGATCTACATCTTGCCCATGCGGAGATAGCCTACAACCACACCGTCTCGCCAGCCACGGGGATGTCGCCTTACTATTGCGACCTCGGCTATCACCCTCGTGTTCCCGCGGACTTCCTTCGACCGTCACAGATGCATTTCGACATGATTTGTCCCGCGCTGGATGATTGGGTTGCACACATGACGTCGATCATGACGACCACACATGAACACATAGCCGCTTCCCAGACTTGTATGGCCGCACGTGCGAACCGATCGAGGATGAATCATCCATTCAAAGTCGGTGATGATTTGCTTATCGACGCCCGCCACTTACAGCTCGAAGCGGACACGCTTCACAAGTTTCGGCATCGCTTCTTTGGCCCATGCCGCATCCTCCAAGCCGTCGGTTTTGATAGACATCTAGCCCGGTCAGCTTCCGTGTGAAGCTGCCCGACTACCTACGCCAGACTCGTGTGCACGATGTCTACCACGTCTCGTTATTGCGTCCCTACCGTAGACCGTCTGAGTGTTCCGCTAGACGACCATACGAGCACCGTCCACCCATCATGGTGGACGGCCATGAGGAGTTCCTCATTTCAGACAGCATTGGTCGCCGAGTCACCGACGATAACCCTCCCCATGTTGAGTATCTCGTACGTTGGAAGGGTTACCATGATGAGGAGGCTACCTGGGAGCCCCTCGAGCACTTGCAGCACGCTCGCATGTTGGTGTGTGCCTATGACCATGCTCGTCGTGCTGGGTTGACTGCTCCTCCTCAGCACACTGACCCTCCTTCTCCCTCGGCTGAGAAGACCGCCGAAGTCGAGCCTGCTCCATCTGAGGCAAACCTTCAGCAGCAGTCGGATGCTTGTAAGCGTCCACAACGCACTCGTCGTCGTCCTGCTCGATACGACAATTGACTCAGACTTCTCTTCCCACATCTTTGACTTCTTAGTACTCCATCCACTCCAATTTTGCCACTTCAGCTCGTCGACGTTGCGGCTCTTCCGCGACGGCATTCCAGACTTTTCATCATGGACGTCATCGACAACTTCATGGACTTCATCACGATCAGCTTTGCCTACTTCAGACGTCATCACTCTCTTACCACTTTACCCTGTACAGTACCCTGGTTGTGTCACATGATGGTCTCCATTCGCCGGGTTCCTCTGACTTGGGTTCTTCCTTGGTATACGCATAGGCATCGAGACCGTAGCGTCGCCTTGGCTTCCCAGCTTACGGATCCAGCTCCGACTTCCCCCACCTTGGGAGTCATTTCCATGATTCCCTTACGCATAACTTTTTCTACCCTCTGCCGGCCCTCACGCCCTAGTTAGGCAACCTCGCATGCTTCATCTACGTGCGCCCAGTATACCAGGCTCCCTTGTTCCCTTGCATGGTCGACCCTTTATAGCAGTCACCCCTTTAGTCGAGCATTACCCACCCTGATGGTCTATCTGTTAGGATCATTGGTTCTGTTCGCTCCCAGTTCCCTACCCTTATTGAGCCTGATGACATGTATCTCCCTGTCATTTTTGTGTGGATGCCCTTAGGAGTTATCGACCCCTAGGCTGCATTCGCCACCCTCAAAGACCATCCCACCCTTTGGTTCGTGACACTCTTCTCCTGGGACATATGGTTGTCTTGTTGTTGCTTTGTTGCTCTCAAACTGGGGCTACTGCCTCTAACATTCTAGGATTTAGTTGTTTCTGCTTTTGCTGTTCTTAGGACTTATACACTAGTCAGCTGTTTCCAAACTAAGGCTACCGCCTCTA
>BFEA01000073.1:330192-346234 GCA_003427395.1 Chara braunii | reverse complement strand
CGCCCGATCCGAGATCCCTCCGCGCGCACGTGCGCGCAACCTCCCTAACCCTCCTCCTATGCCCCTTCCCCCATCTACTTTCCCCCCCGCGCGCACGTGCTCGTCGGGATTATTGGCTGGAGCGGCACATCTGTTCGAAAATAACGCAAGTCTCCTAAGATGAGGTCAACGAGAACAGAAATCTTGTTTGGAGCAAAAGGACAAGAGCTCATTTGATTTTGATTTCCAGTACGCATACAAACTGTGAGAGCTTGGCTTATCGATCCTTTAGCATTTCCGGACTTGAAGCCAGAGGTATCCGAAAAGTTACGGCAGGGATAATTGGCTTGCGGCCGCCAAGCGTTCATAGCGACATTGCTTTTCGATCCTTCGACGTTGCCTCATCCCATCGAGGTGGAGCAGAATTCATCAAGTGAGCTTCATCATCATCGCCATCGCCGTCGCTGCCGACATTGCCAACATCAACGCAACCACAGTTGTGGTTCGTCATCATCTGCCCGCGCTTTGATCTGGTGACCTTGTCGTTCCACCGGGGGAACGATGGAGAAGACCGTTCAGGGGTTGATTGAAGACCTTCCTCGACTAGGAGGAAGGACCTTGATTGCTCCCGGCCGACTGGGAGCGCGGTATTGCCAATCTCTCTCTCTCTTACTAATCCCTTTCCTTCCTCTCGCCGCTTTCTCTCAAAGATCTCATCTTTTTCCTCTTCTTTTATCTCCTCCCCATCTCCCCTTCTCTCCTTTAACCCCCCGCCTAATCGGTTGCATCACCCCAAATTCCTAATGCGCATAACGCATATTCTCTCTTTCAGGGTTTGTTTGACAATGTTGTCCATCTTGCCGTGCGGAATTTTGATCTAATTCAATAGGATTAATCTTTATTTCCTTCCCTCCTAACGCCGTGATCGGAATTAATTCTGGCATTTTTGTTCAAAAGTTACGTGAAATTCTTTATTATACCAAATCCTTTTATTAATTCAATTTAAAATTTGACTTTATTTCAGAAATTCGTGAGATAAATTTCGAAATTTACTAAATTCAATTCTTTTGATGTTGAACTTCCTTCTATTTTCTATCCCTCGTAAAATTCCAAAATTCTTCAATTCTTTCTGAAATTCCTTTGAAATTCTTTTGAAATTTCTTTGAAATTCATCTTAATCTTGTAACAAGCTGATAAATTTTGTTGACTTGATCTCCATAATCTTTGAATTTCCCTCAACCTACTTTACGTGGCTATCATTATTTCTTTATGAAATTTCATCGTAAATTCTTAATTTAGGAATTAATTTTCTACTTTTATTTCAAATTCTCTTTGAAATTCTTTCAATTCCTGAAATACGTCAAGTAATTTTTCATTTTACTTCAAAAACTTTCCTCCCAACTCTATCTCTACCTCTTCTATTATCCCCCTGAACTTTTGGAAATTCTTACGAATATTTTTAAAATTTGTTCAATTTTGCTTCAATTTCCTTAAAAACTCCGAATTTACGCCCAAACAATTTCGGAATTTTATTTTGACCTCATGATTGTCTTATACATACCTTCTCCCATACCCCACGCCATCCTTTGGAAATTTCCTCTCATTCCCCCGCCCGGATTGGAAATTTTACTTTTCCTCCCTCAATCTGATTTTCAAATTTTCGATTTAATCTCAGAAGTTCGTTAGACCCCATCTCTACTCGCCTTCCTCTCGCAGTCCCTTACTCCCCTTTCTGCGTGCCACCCTGGCTCCCCGTGACATCCAACAGCGCGCAATCCAAAATCGCGTTCGAAACGCTCGTGCCGCCAATCGACTCGCTCGCTTTGACGTACCGACCGCGGCCACAGATCGTCCCTCTCATCACGGTCCTCCCTCGACATCATCTTCATCTTCTTCATTTGTTGACTCCATGCAGAGTGCAGAGTCGGTGAGCCCCTCTCGCTCCATCAGTGAAGGGCTTGCGCAACTAGCTCGCGATACCATGGCCGATTCAACTCACATTTCCACCCCTATGGCCACTAGTTCGGGCCCAGCCGCCGAATCGGATCACCTACTGGTTCTCCTCGAGAACATGCAGGTCAGATTAGAGGCTAAATTCATAGCCCTCCATACCGAATTTTCATCCTTGTCGGCCCGCGTGTCACAGTTGGAGCCCCGTACCAGTGCACCTCCCTCCCCACCCCCCTCATCTGCATCTATGCCAGCTTCCTCTTCTTCTTCGGCTGGCGTCATCTACACACTTGACAATGTCTCTTCTACGGTTTGCATGTCCTCACCCCGGTCCCACCCTTCTCTTCCTCCCAGGTTCCAGCCCTTGCACCTCCCCCCTCAGGACCCATGGCATCTTGTCCCGCCACCTCCTAGACGTTAGTTTCCACGACACCTCCGTCATCACCCCCCACTCCTTCCCCCCCCCCCCCCCCCCCCCCCCCCCCCAGGACACAAAATGCTGGGCTCCAACGCCAGCTCGCCTTGGCCCATTTCGACTGCTGCCCCCTTTAATGGGGTCAATCCCTGCCTCCCCCCCTTGTGACATATCCTGTTGCCCCTTTCATCTACCGACATCATCAGACACGGGTCGCTGCGATGCATTTCACTCTTCTACCACCGGCCACCACGATGTGTGAGGGACCTTTGGCCCAGCTCCCTGCTCTTTCTAGTTCTCTTGCTGGTGCCACTACGTCCTCTCTCCTCTTGTCACAGTCAGCTCTTCCTCTCCCTACCCATTATCAGCCGCCGATATATGTTCCAAAGTACCGACCGGATTGTCTCTCGCAGTTTGACGGCAGGGCCTCAGAGCTCCAAGGATGGATCTCTACTGCTGAGGAGCAGCTTCGCTACCATGGTGTCGCCATGGAACTGTGGCCCGTCGAGATGTCMTCCCGTTTCACAGGTCGTGCAGTCTCCACCTGGTGCGACTTCCTCGCCCTTCGCTCACAGCGTGGCGTACATGAGGGCATGTCTTATCCTGAGTTTCGTGACTTCCTTCAGCAGTACTTTTCTCTCCCTGTGCCAACCCGCGACCCGATTACCCGTGTGGCTGAGATCAGATGGCTTGGTGGCGAGAATGCCCTAGAGTCATACATCACGACATTTCACCGTGTACGCGCTCAGATTCCCGTCACAGCCATACCCGAGGACACCATGATCCAGCGATCCCGCGCACGTCTACCACAACTATTCCAGTTGCAGATGATGGCGTATTCGATCCCCACCTTGCCAGAGGCTTTCAACATTGCTAGGGCCATTCATCTCACTTATGCTCCACTCGTCAGTCCCTCGCCTCAGCCCGCCGCTTCCCAATCCGCTACTACTGTAGGCCCTCGCCTCTCCCAGCCTCGACAGTCTTCCACGTACCGTCGTGGCCCTCGTAGAGGCTCTGGACGATCCCTCTCTCGCCGCTTGCATGCCCTGCTTCGTGATCCGTCGAACGTTGATAATGGCACCGCCTCAGATGGTTCTGCGGGTGACCCAGACCAGGGACCCGACCCTCAGTACCCCGCAGAGGACGACGCCTCTTCCCAGGACGACCGCCTCGTCCGGCCCCCTTCCACCCTCCTCCTTCGTCAGCCCTCATCCTCCATAACTCGCTCTACTGTCCCTCAACTACCTCTCCCCGCGGGCTTTGTGTTCCCTCGCAGCTGCTTGACCGTCGCTGAGAGTGAGGACCTTCGTGCACGACGCATCTGCACCCACTGCCGCCTCGTTAACGATACCTCCTCTACGTGCCCGTACGCAGAGGCCCTCCAGAGTCACTTCACACAGCATGCTCGCCCTCAGGTTGTTCCCCCCGCAACAACCTCCAGCGCAACACCCACCTAGTCGCGATGTCTCATTCCCCTGACCCTCCTACGGTAGCAGGCATACCCGTCTGTGTTACCGCGCGTTCACTGAACTTGCGTTTCGCGTTCAGGTTTTGAATGCAGTGAACGTGCGTTCACTCAATGCGGTTGAACGTTTTTGACCCGTTCGCGCAGAAGCCATGTAGTGTTGGGGGCAGCAGGTTTGGGGTGTGGGGGGGACACGGTGGCGTGGGAGTGGCCAACGACCCTGCAAAAAAAAAAAACGACCAAGTAATGGCCAAAAAAAAACAACGAAGCATCCATACGCGACAAAAAAACTTTGGCCACATGCGCTCCTTTTTTTTATTGGGGGGGGGGGGGAATCTCCCTAACATGGCTTAGAAGAACCATGCAGGCTATCTGAAAGGTCCTCGCAGACATGTAACGCAGACCGCCCACCAAAATTGAGGCAGGCAGTGAATATGAAATAGAGCACGAGCTGGCCGAATATATACCCGAGATTCGAATTCATGTCTATGTTTCAGCAGTTATGGGTCGCTCACGTAGCTAGGGCCTGTTGGTCTCTGCACGTGACTCTTAGGGCTTGGATGCACTACTCACCAAATGTGCAAAACTAGAATGAATYTTCTGCAGAACATGGAATAATATGCCGCCATATATTTTGTCTTTTGTGCATGTGGTGAGTAGAGGCCCTCAGGGCCACTGCACGTATTGCTAAGAAAAGAAAAACGAGAAAAAAGAAAAACGAGAAATTTTTATCGTTTTTCTTTTCTTAGGAATACGTGCAGTGGCCCTAAGGGCCTATACTCACCACATGCATAAAAGACAAAACATATGGCGGCGTATTATTCCATGTTCTGCAGAAGATTCATTCTAGTTTTCCACATTTGGTGAGTAGTGCAGCCAAGCCCTAAGAGTCACGTGCAGAGACCAACAGACCCTAGCTACGTGAGCAACCCATAATTGCTGAAACACAGACCTGAATTCGAATCTCGGGTATATATTCGGCCAGCTAGTGCTCTATTTCATATTCACTGCCTGCCTCGATTTTGGTGGGGCGGTCTGGGCTACATGTCTTTGAGGACCCTTCAGATAGCCTGCATGGGCCTTCTGAGCCATGTTAGGGAGATTCCCCCACCCTGCCCCCCCCCAAAAAAAGGAGTGCATGTGTGTGTGTGTAAATATCTGTGTATTGGTGTGTGTGTGTATATATTTGGATGGGGGTATTTCGTGTTTTTTTTTTCTACTTCTTTTTTTGAATGCCACGCGTTCCAGAGTGGTGCACGACGCGCGCATTCTGGGAGGGGGTGCACGTTCCTGCCCCCCTGCCACGTGGCACGTTTGAACGCATTTGAACGCTTGCAGAGGGGGATTGAACGGGCGCGTTTGAATGAAAACGCGCATTCACGGCGTTCAAACGGTTACACAGATACCCGTTCGCGACTCTACCTTTGCGTCGCTTGCTACTCTTCCCGATGACTCTGCCCCGACTTTATCTTTGGCTGACCCTACCGACACTGGTATACCTTCTCCTTCCTCGCCTAGCGTCTCTCGTGACCCCCCTCCTCCATGTCCTCCTACCGGGCGTGCTCTTCGCACAGCCCGTTGCAGTGCTCCCCTTATTGCAGCCGAGGATATCATTGACTTCATGGACCTCGAGTGTGTTAAGGTCCATCAGGAACGTCTCTGCCTTAAAGAGCGCACCCTGTCCGCGATATCTCAGTGGCTATACAATCCCGATCGTACCTTACCGATTATTCCAGTGCGCCTCGGGACCTCTACTAGAGTGTATCGCGCACTATGGGACTCTGGCTCTACTGGCGACTTCATTCATCCTCGCGTAGTTAAGGAGGTATCTCTCTATACGTCCCCCTACCCTTTCACTGTCACTGTCACGCTCTGTGTAACCGTTTGAACGCCGCGAACACGCATTCGCGTTCAAATGTGCATTTGAACGCGGATTTAAATTCGCGTTCAAAATTGAACGGCGTTCAATTATTTTTTTATTTTTTTATTTTTATTTAAAAAAATATTTCGATGCCTAAAAATAACTTTTTTTTTCTGATTTTTTTTTATGAGTTCGGTATGATGTGAGGTACATGCCTCTCAATTTTGTAGTGATTTCGCTAAGACAAAAAAAAAAAAAAAAATCGCCAAAATGGCAGTGTCAAATCGTGTTCGCTCACTAATTTCCATTCTTTTTTTACTTTCTTCTATTTTCTGTTTTCTATTGTTTTTTGTAATTTCGTAACGAATTTAGATGTAATGCTCGTGCAAATGTGGTTTATTTTCTTTTTCTTCATAACATTTTTTTTTTTCGGATTTTTTTTTTTTTTTTTTTTTTTTTTTTTTTTTTGCTTTTTTTTTTTTTTTTTTTTTTTTTTTTTTTTTTTTTTTTTTTTTTTCCCGCGCGGAATTGAACTCGACAATCAGGTCAAATCCTTCGTCGACTGTGTGGTGCCTGATCTCCCATTTTCTCTCCCCTTGCGGATGCCCCATAGCCTTCACAAGGCCCCTCGGTTCTATGACCAGTGGACCTTCGACGTCATGGAAACCCTATACGATCTTGTTCTCGGCACTGCCTATTCCCATCAGTTCTCCCATGTCGGCCCCGATTGGACACACAACGATCTCGTCCTCGACGCCAAGGATGGGAAGCAATACCGTATTCCGTTGTTGGGCAAATCGGACTCTACACTCCCCCCCTCTTGTTAATGCCACCATTTGTACACCTGCCCAGTTCCACCACTTGCTTCATCAGCCTGATGTAGAACTTTATGCTGTCGACATCACGGATCTCCTTACCTGCGACTCCATGCATCAGGACGTTGAGTTGGTCGAGCTCGATCCACCACCTCCCGAGCCCCCCGACCCTCCTGATTCCTCAACTTCCTTACCCTCCTCTACCCCTGCTAGCCCATCTCACTTCCTCGCTTCCCTTATCACGGATACACCCTCACTCCCTACCTCCACACAGACTCCCTCCACCTCTGCTTTAGACGCCGCCGCTGCCAAGGAATTTGACACCCTTCTCTCTTCCTTGCCGCCTAGCGTTGGTGCCCTCCTTCGTGAGTATCGCGATGTTTTCCCACCATCCGTCTCCTACAGCATTATTTCTCTCATGCCCAATATCGAGCACCACATCCAGCTCGAGCCCAACTATCGCATTCAAAATCGAGCCCCATATCGCCTTTCGGTTCCCGAAGCCTAGGAACTCAAGCGCCAACTTGAGGAGCTGCTTGGTCAGGGCTTCATTAAACTGGGTACTTCCCCATGGAGTGCCCCGGTCCTCTTCGATCGCAAGAAGGATGGCACCCTTCGTCTTTGTATTGACTAGCACGGTCTGAACCACTACACAGTTAAAAATAGCTATCCCATGCCTCGCGCAGATGATTTGTTTGACCGCCTCGCCGACCACCATTTCTTCACAAAGATCGATCTTCGTAGCGGATATCACCAGATCCACATAGCCGAGGAGGACCAGCCCAAGACCACTTTTCGTTCTCGTTTCGGGCACTATGAGTTTACCGTCATGCCTTTCGGTCTCCGTAATGCCCCCGTCACTTTATAGACGGCTATGAACACGATGTTCCAAGATCTCCTTGAGGACTCTGTTCTAGTCTACATTGACGACATCCTGATCTACAGTCGTACCTTAGAGGAGCATCTGATCGACCTTCGCACCGTCCTGCAGCGACTACGCGACCACGGGTTTTATGCGAAGCTTTCCGAATGCAGCTTTGGTCAACCCAAAGTCGACTTCCTCGGGCATCAGGTATCCGAGCACGGCCTCCACAAGGAGGACTCGAAGATCTAGGCCATCATCAATTGGCCTATCCCTACATCTCTCCCCGCCCTGCGTAGTTTTTTTGGTTTGACCAACAACTATGGTTCTTTTCTAAAAAACTATGCGCAATATTATTCTCAGCTTACCCCTCTGACCCGCGGACGGCTACCTTTTCATTGGACCCCGACTCATGAGGATGCCTTCCGCTCTCTCAAGCGACTTGTCACGTCAGCTCATGTCTTACACTTACCCGACTACTCGCGTCCATTCATCGTGACCATCGACGCGTCCGACTTCGCTATTGGAGCTGTTCTCTCCCAGATCTACCCAGCCCCTTCTACTTCTCCCGATTCTACAGAGTCTCGCTTCCCTCGCATTCCTCGCTTCCCTCCCCCACCTCCAGCAACTGCGGCTCATCTTGCACCCTTCGAGCCCAACCCCTCAGGGGCCCCACCCCCTTATATTCCTGACGTCGCTGATGATGGTACAGTCGAATCTCATGATGGAGAGTGTTTGGTTGCTTATCTGTCTCGACAGCTACTTCCCCCCGAGCGTAACTATACAGCCGACGAGCGTGAGGTCCTTGCGCTGGTCTACGCTGTTAAGAAGTGGCGTCATCACTTGCACGGTCACACTTTCACTGTTTTGATACACAACTCCGTTCTCGCCGCCTTCCAGATGAAGCCTAAGCTCACTTCTTGTCAGGCTCGTTGGTGGCGTGACCTCTCCGGGTTCGATTTCACCATCAAGAAGATTTCCGGCGAAAGCAATCGCGTCGCAGATGCCTTATCCCGCCGCCCCGACCTTCAGTGCGAGGATCGTCAGCTATCTGCTATTTCAGCTCCCACAATCCACCCCACCTTTCTGGATGAGTACCGCCGCGCATACACCCAGTGCCCTGAGTTTCAGTCCATCTACGCTGACCTACGAGCTGGCAAGTCCATCCCTAACTTCCAGCTCGATCCCTCTAGACTCCTATACTGGCTTGGTCGCCAAGGTACCCGTACTCCTCGCTTATGTGTGCCCTCTACTGGCCAGCTCCACGTTCGGGCTGTCGCTGAGTGTCACGACCAGCGCGTCGCCGGTTATCTCGGTGTCTTCAAGACACTTGACCACCTCTACCGCCGTTACTACTGGGAGCACCGTCGTCCCTTCACTAAGGAGTACGTCCGCATCTGCAGGATCTGCCAGAAGGCCAACATTCCCAACCACCCTCCCTACGGTCTTCTTCGGCCCTTACCCATTCCCACTCAGCGTTGGACTTCTGTCTCCATGGACTTCATCGGTCCTCTTCGTCCCCCTACCCCATGAGGCCACGATGCCATCTTCTTCGTTGTCTGCCGGTTGACTAAGCATGCTCACTTTCTCCCTTGCAAGTATGCTAGTTCAACCATGGAGACAGACTAAGCATGCTCACTTCGTCTTCGTCTTGGGATTTCAATTCTTGCCTCTTATTGTATTTTATTGATCTGCATGGCATTGTGGAATGAATGGCTGTGGGATAATGTGAAAATATATTTTATTCCTCTCATAAGTCAACGCTCAATTGATGGGGCAACCTCCTAGTACGATAGCGTAAGGAGGATTGCCTAGCATCATCTGACACAAGTTGATTGGTTATCCCTGAAAGAGGGTGGTACTTAACCTAGTGAAGTGTTCCAGTGGCAAGGGACTCAGCATCGTCGGGATGGGGTTCCTCTCCAGATGGGCCTTCGCGGTTAGGCACTGCCGAGCTCTAAAGGGATAGGTAGTCAGTCATGTGTCATAATCGATGGAGTGATCTGTCCGATCTTATGGTCGGGGCGAAGATCACTCAACATCACAGCGGTTTGGGGCTTGCTGCATTCTTCGTGATGGAAGGAGTGCTCCCACTGCAGCCGCCAGCTTCTCACAACGGTTCACCGGCGAGAGTCTAACCACAGTGGTGTCCCCTGCGGTGTCAGCACTTATGCCCTTCATGAAGAGGCAGAGAGTTTCAAATGCGCCTCTTGAGCAAGAGATGATTCCCTGAAGCAGGTTCTCACAGGTTCAGAGGCTAGCTGGGTTGGCGGGGCGTCCGAGCCATAGTGGCTGATAGCCTCGAACCCTCGGGTGGTTAACCGTTCCCGGGTCGCCGCGTGGGCGGCGTGGTGACCAGGTCCGCCTGCTGGAAAGGAAGGAGGCATCCTGAGCCTCTCCCAGTCTAAATCCGACATTTGGCTGATCAAGGTGGTAGACTCCTACTATCGCTCTGATCGGGGTGTCTCTAGGGAGCCGTGTGTCCTGAGGCATTCCCTTGGCATCGGGCCAAGCCAGGTATCCCCTGCTCAGCTGGCCACAGGGCCATTATGGCCTCCTAGCCCACTGTTGCAAAGCTTAATTGTGGACTCACTTTGACTCACCAACTGGGTCTGGTCGGGTGTTGATTGGCTCCCCGCACAGCTGCAAAGAGCCGGACGTTAGTCAAGAAGTCAAGCGAGTAGACAAAAACTCTGATGTCGGCTAATGAGCTTCTGAACCATGGGTCTGCACTCATCGGAGTGAGGGCTTCATGAAGGGGTGTGCGGCTCCCCGTGAGCTGTTCTGAGCAAGGGCTCGGAGGGTGGTCGGACCGCCATGACTGGGAATCAGGACTGACTTTGCTCTGCTTGCCGGGTTGGGTCAGCGAAGGAGCCCACCAGGGCGAGCGGGGACACTCTCAGAAGGCCGAAAGGTAAGACTCTGAGAGTGAGTGAGGAAGGGGAGTTGGCAAGGGTCTTTAGGGGAGACCCTTTTTCTCGTATTTTTTTTTGGCATGACATGATCTCTGTTTTGCAGGTACCCTACAGCCAGACGAAGACAACGGGGTTTGGTATGACCCGACAGTTAGTGGCATAGAGCCAGCAGACAAAGAGAAAGGGGTTTGGTATGTTTCCCCCTTATGAGGCGGCCTTTGGTCAAGATCACCCTGAGTTCGTTGATTAGTCCCTTATCCACCCGTGGCTGGATTGTAACTGAGATAATGATGAGGATTATGTTGTGCTGATGAGATGGACTGATCCGATGAGGTTGAGATGAGCAGGCCAGGACTGAGACTTGGACTGCTAGGCCAGACCTAACGATAGGGTTTGGTTTAAGATTTGGCTTTATTGTGATGATGCACGAGGTCAAACCTAATGAGGGAATTGACCTAAGATTGAGACTGATTTAATAGTGCAAGAAAACGGAATTGGTATTGTAATTGGGCTGCATGAGCGGTCATGATATTTGCGTGCGGTGACTGCACCACGCAAGCTTGATAAGACTAATCCTTCTTTGATTTTGATGGTAGGTTGGACCAGAGGTCCATGCCTTATTGAGCAAGCACTCAAGCCCTAGCGGGCGAGCACCCTGATGATTGGAGATATATTTTATATGATGCCTCTATATATTAGATAACATACAAGGCCGCATAGCTCAAGTTGATATATGAAGAACTGCGGAAGTATGATGCACAAGCGATGGCCGGGCGGCACGGCCTGGTGGACGACGGGCGGGTCTAGTACATGTGGCAACGGCGGTAGCGCAGGGCGAGGTGGCTGTGGCAAGACGGTGAGCTGGCGAGGATGTGGTTGAGCAGAGGAAGAAGGACGGTATGGCGAAGGGTATGATCGAGAGGGAGGCTCGAAGCGTGGAGGAGGAGTGTCGTAGCAGTGCTCGTACTTATACGTATAATATATCATCGACCCCGGCAACGACGTGCGCTCGCGCCGGTCCTCTGAGCGATGGTGCAAGCGCGTTCCTTTCCATCTCTCCTCCTCCTCCTCTTCGGATCTCTCCCCCTTGTACGTCAGATCGATTGGTCGATCTGGCGCCTTCCCTTGTCGGCCTCCTCTCCCACGTCCAGCGCCCGAGCCTCGCGTCTTTGGCGCCATGGCAAACGCTGATTAGCTGCACGACGGTAAGCACTAGTGCGACAAGAGCACAAGCAAGTCGAGAGCGATGAAACTAGTGGTAGTCACGAGAGCGTAACAGCGCTACACACTTGACGATGCGGGTTCGAGTGTGAATGATGAGAGTGAGTAGGCTATTAGGCTCTTTATAGTGGCCAGATCCTGGCGAGGACATCAGGAATGGGGTTTGGTATGGTTGTTGGAGAGCAGCGCTCTGCGTCAACGTATAGTTGACTCGTCGCGCTCCGCCTCCGTGATGCAGGGTTGCTTGTGGTCACGATCAGCAAAGTGTTAATGCGCTGGTTGGTCCCTTGGGTCGAGTTAACAGGCAAGACGGCACGACGGTCCAGCCCCATGGAGACCGAAGCATGGCTTTTGGGCTGAACCGCCCCGTCTACAAGGGCTAAATTAGTAGGACCTGGTCCGAATGGCACTGAAAACGGACCAAGGGTTAGTGAGAATTGACCACTTGGGACCGAACTTACCGCATCGGGAAGGGTACGGCTCGAAATGGTCAAGGGGGAAACGGGATTGGGCCCCTATTATGATTAAGAGGGGTGTTTTGTTTTCAAAACAAGGCCGACCCTTAGTATTCCAAAGTCGGGTCAGTTTAAGCCCGACACTAATTTTAGTACTGGTCTGTGCTATTTTCAGCGTAGGCCACGCTATTTTTAGCGCAGGCCTGGGTTATTTTTAGTGCAGGCCCGCGCTATTTTTATCCCAAGCCCCGCGCTAATTTTAGCCCTGTCCTGCGCTAATTTTAGCACAGGCCCTCGCTATATTTAGCGCAAGCCCATGCTATTTTTAACACGGGACTGACTATTTGTGTCCAAAAGTCGGGACTGTCCCAGTCCCGCGCTAATTTTAGCGCAGTCCCGCGCTAATTTTAGCACAGGCCTGCGCTATATTTAGCGCAGGCACGTGCTATTTTTAGCACGGGACTGGGGACTGACTGTTCGTGTCCCAAAGTCAGGACTGTCCCAGTCCTGTGCTAATGTTAGTACAGGCCTGTGCTAATTTTAGCACAAGCATGTGCTATTTTTAGCCCAAGGACTGTTGCACTTCGCCCGACCACCCGGGCTCTTTACTATAAAAGAGAGGTTGTGCCACTTGGAGAGAGAGGCCCTCACTTGCGGGAATGCGGAAGCGCTGGAGGAACGGCAAGGAGGAATGAGGACCAGAGCTGCAGCGCTGGAGCAAGTAGGAGAAGGAGCAAGACCAAGGCAAGCAAGAGGGAGGTAAAGGGGTGGGGCTGCTCGGGGAAGCACGACGGTCCTGGTTCCCACTAGGGCCATTGCCTTCTCCCTTGCCTCCTCTCCTACCTCTCCCTCCCTTTGCTCCTTTCGCTTCCTCTCTTCTTTCTCCCTCTCCCTACTCATTTCCATCATTTCCCTTAGTCAGGCCGTTCGCTTATGAGTAGGCCCCTTTACTTTCTGCGCGCACCCCCTTTTATTTTCTGTGCGTGCCGTTGCTGTATCAGGGATCCCCGTATGCCTGCGCGCACCGTAGCTGAGGGCTGTTGATGCCGAATCCCTGCGCGCACTGTACCTGAGGGCTGTTGTTGACCACGTATGCCTGCGCGCACTGTACCTGAGGGCTGTTGATACCGTATGCCTACGCGCACAGCACCTGAGGGCTGATGATGCTGCGCCCCCACGTGCACTGTGTCTGAAGACTGTTGGTAAGCCAGGGATTGTGCACCCTCGTATACCGTGCCCCGGGGAGAGGCGACACGATCCATGAACTTTGCTGTATCACATTCAAGCAGTGTGCGAGAGGGCACTCGATCAGTGAATTGCATTTTATTGCATCTGAGCCAGCGTGCCAAGGGGCGCTCGAATTACAGATTTGCTTTTATTGCATCTGAGCCAGCGTGCCAAGGGGCACTCGAATTACAGATTTGCTATTATTGCATTTGAATCAGCGTGCCAAGAAGGCACTTGGTCCATAAGCCTTGCTTCATTATTGCAAGCGGGAACTCAATCTGCGAACCGCTTTGATAACCTTGAGTATGTGCGACTGTGAGCACTCAAACTTGAGTGCGACACTGCGCCCTCGATTTACAAACCTTGTTTCAGTGACCTTGAGTGAGTGCGATACCGCGCACTCAGCCAGTAAAGCCCTGCATTGACGAGCTTGAATAACTGCGACTGTGCGCACTTAGACTCAACTTTGACTCCTTTGAGTGGGTGCGACACTGCGCACTCGATCTGTAAACTCGGCATTGATGATCTTGAGTCTGTGCGACAGTGCACACTTCATCTGTAAACTCGGCATGACGATCTTGAGCCTGTGCGACAGTGCGCACTCAATTTGAAAACTCAGCAATGATGATCTTGAGCAAGTGTGACTGTGCGCACTCGAGCTTGAGTGTGACACTGCACGTTCGATTTGCAAAACTCAACTTTGATGAATTTGAGACTGTGCGACAATGTGCACTCCATCTGCAAAACTCGACACCGATGATTTTGAGTCTGTGCGACAGTGCGCACTCCATCTGCAAAACTCGACACAGATGATCTTGAGTCTGTGCGACAGTGCGCACTCCATTTGTAAACTCGACATTGACGATCTTGAGTCCGTGCGATAGTGCGCACTCAATCTGTGAACTCAACTTTTGATGAATTTGAGTCTGTGCGACAGTGCGCACTCCATCCAAAAACTCGACTTTGATGAACTTGAGACAGTGCGGCAGTACGCAGTCAACTTGTGAACTCAGCTTTTGAAGAATTTGAGTCTGTGCAACAGTGCACACTCAATCTGTAAACTTTGCTTTGATGAGCTCGAGTCAGTGCGCCCATGCACACTCAATCTGTGTACTCTACCCTGATGATTTCTGAGCCAGCGCGCCAGTGCGCACTCAACCTGTGGACCTTGCGGTAGATACTGAGAGCCGACGTGCACCCCATTGAGAGCTGTTTCATCAAAGATCCTTGCCGATTCAGGACCATACACCAGTGCGGATTCCCACTCGGGCAAGTTGTCTGAGTGCGCGCCCAGGCTCGGGCAAGTTGTCTGAGTGCGTGCCCAGGCTCGGGCAAGTGGTTTGAGTGCGTGCCCAGGCTCGGGCAAGTTGTCTGAGTACGTGCCCAGGCTCGGGCAAACTGTTTGAGTGTGCGCCCAGTCTCAGTTTGGCTGTTTGAGTGCGCGCCCAGTCTCGGTTCGGCTGTTTGAGTGTGCGCCCAGTCTCAGTTTGGCTGTTTGAGTGTGCGCCCAGTCTCAGTTTGGCTGTTTGAGTGCGCGCCCAGTCTCGGTTCGGCTGTTTGAGTGTGTGCCTAGTCTCAGTTTGGCTGTTTGAGTGCGCGCCCAGTCTCAGTTTGGCTGTTTGAGTGCGCGCCCAGTCTCAATTTGGCTGTTCGAGTGCGCGCCCAGCCTCAGTTTGGCTGTTCGAGTGCACGCCCAGCCTCAGTTTGGTTGTTCGAGTGCGCGCCCAGCCTCAGTTTGACTGTTCGAGTGCGCGCCCAGCCTCAGTTGGTTGTTTGAGTACGCGCCCAACCTCAGTTTGGCTGTTCGAGTGCGCGCCCAGCCTCCGTTTGGCTGTTTGAGTGCGCGCACAGCCTCAGTTTGGCTGTTTGAGTGCGCGCCCAGTCTCAGTTTGGCTATTTGAGTGCGCGCCCATGCGCGCCCAAGCTTGATAAGTGTTATTTAAGTGCGCGCCCATGCGCGCCCAAGCTTGTCATTGTTGTGAGAGTCCGCGCCCATGCACGCCCGAGCTTGGTTTTGCTATTTGAGTGCACGCCCATGTGCGCCCACGATTGGCATTGTTGTTTTAGTGCGCGCCCATGCGTGCCCATGCCAAAAATTGCTATTAGAGTGCGCGCCCATGCGCACCCAAGCTCAGCAGTGCCATTTGAGTATGCGCTCAAGTGCGCCCACGATCAGTATTGCCATTCGAGTGTGCGCCCATGCGCGCCAATGCTCGACTTTGCCATTTGAGTGCGCGCCCATGCGTGCCCAAGCTTGGAACTACGATTTGAGTGCGCGCCCATGTGCGCCCAAGCTTAGTATTGCCTTTTGAGTGTGCGCCCATGCGCGCCCACGCTCGGTATCATTACATGAGTGCGCCCTGGCTCAGGTAGGCTATGGGCGTGTGCGCTCTGATGTTCTGATGATTCTAGAACGCACGCCCCACCGGTATGATGGTTGGGGACGCGCGCCTTGCTAGTGTGATTAGTCTTGAGGACGTGACTGGATGTCTCTGATGGTATGCCTAGCCCCAACTCCCGCTGATTTGATTTCTTGCCGATCAGTCTCTGCATGGACAATATGCATATTAGTCCCTGTGTGGACGGCAATTTTCCTGCACATATGATATTAGCGCAGTCCAGGTTGCACACAGAGTATTTTGCAATTGGCCTCTGCATAGATAACACCTTGATGATGATTCCTTCACAGTGACGATACTGGCAGTCCCAGTCCTCATATTCTAGTCCACTCGCTACAGAAATACTCATATGACGTTGCTATGTTGAGTTGCTGAGCTGCTGAGTTGCTGTTCAGGCGGGCCCATTCAGGCGGGCCCCTATATCGAGTTGTTGTTGTTCAGGCAGGCCCATTCAGGCTGGCCCCTGTATCGAGTTGTT
>BFEA01000073.1:306698-321135 GCA_003427395.1 Chara braunii | reverse complement strand
TGTTTCGTAAGTGGCATTGCGCCATCACCACCTTTTTTATTTCCAACTTTTTCCGAAAAAAAAAAACCAGAAAAACAGCAAATTCCCATGCGATATAGGGGTTCGTTCGACACTCCTTGGGCGTGTAAAATCCCCGAGGAAATCATCGTTCCACTTATCCTCGGGGAACAAAACGAAAAATAAATGTGAAAACAATTCCTCGGGGATTCGTCGGGCTACAGCCATTACGACGCGTTCCCCAAGGGACCTCCCGAGGTCCCTTGGAGGTCGAGCATCCGGAAGAATCGGGGCGTCGACGGCAGCTCTCTCGACGACAATTTTCGATGCGGCTGGTCCATTGTATGTTCCTGGCGGCCCGTGGGTGGACATCTCAGGTTGGCAACGGTCGGCGTAAGGGAACACTCCGCCAACGGTCCCCTTTGGCGGTCTGCCGTCCTCCGCGACGTCGAAAAGGGGCTGCCTTGCGTTGCTGCCCTTCGACACTAGTGGGAAAGCGCCCAACGGTCGGCAGATTCGAATACTTCCGCCCGGCCCCGCTCTCCCGATTGCGCAGTGTCTCTCGCGACGGAATACGTTACCCTGCTTTTGTCGGTAGATGCGATCGGCTGTTTGCGTCACTGACCCTCGCCGTTTCCTGGATGTCCACGGTTGTCTTCTAGCTGTTGGCGTCGTCCGCGTGCGTTTCATGGCCGACGTCTTTTGGAGGCTTCCGCTGCTGGTGCTGGTCGTCCTCCTGCTCCTCCTCTTGGTTGTCTTCCACGTGCGCATCCTCGGCATCGTTCCGCGACGTGGCCGCAGAAGACGGTCTTCGAAGAAGGACGTCAGTATGGAGGGGCGGCAGGGGATGTGCAGGTCTGCAGGGGATCAGGGTGGTGGCCAGCGGCCTGGGCAGAGCCCGTCGAGAAGTTCAAGGTCGTCGGAGCGTGCTGGGTACGCGCACCTACCACCGCACTTGCAGCCTCTGCCGGACACGTCCGACGAGGAGGCAGAGGACAGACGGTCACGAACCGTGCTGCTGGGAAGCGGTGTCGGACAAAATACCCTTACAAGGGTATTTTGTCATGTCTTTGCATTCGACACGGTGGCAGCGTCAACCACCATGACGTAGCCAGTCTAGAACGAGAGAGGTGTGCACGCTTGGCGTGACGCTGGAAGCAAAATCCTTGGCCACTGAGGCCGGGGCAAAAATCGGTGAGAAAATTTCGTTTAGTATGCGTGCCCGTTGTTATGACACGCGCCGTGGTGATTAGAGTCAGTAGTAATACCCCTCGATAGAAGAAGTCGAAGGGTCAGTTGGACTGATGGTGTGTCAAGTAGATCTACGACACGCACTGAGACTTGGTCTAATACCTGTCTGCCTACTAGTACTAGGGGCTTAAAAATTTTCAACTTTTCGCCCTCCGAGTCAAGTACCCGTCGCATCTACCTCTACCTGGTGAGGTACCGGCCTACCCGCCACTTGAGTGTATACCCTGCCAGGACCTCGATGCCGCAACCGTGGCTGAGTACCGGCCCTTCGGGCCTTCCAATGAAATACGTGCCCTTGCGGGTCACGCGTGCGCCCAAGGCGACAGGCATTTAGATAGGCACGCAGATTAGCAAACGTGCACGCTCACACTAGCTAGAATGGGCTCAGGGCATTGGTTGGACTGAGCCGCGGTACCTTATACATGCTAGAACTACTCCCCTTCTACCCGAAGTGGGAGCTAGCTTTATAAGTTTCAGTACAAGATTGATATGCGGGGGATCTGGGGATCAAGGCCCGCCGCCCTTTGAGCTAGCTCCCTTTTTGACAGGGAGCTCTACTTTTCATTTTGCCTAGGTTTGAAAGGCCGGGACTCAAACCCGCGACCTCTATCAAGAAGTAGTAGCGGTAGTTGCCTCGTTGAAACGAGATACTGCCCTTGGAAGTTAATGGTAACCCTTGTTAGATTCGTTCATTTCTGTTCTTTCTTATTAATTTATTTTATTTAGGGGGTTAGATTCATTTCTTTTTGTTTTATTAGTTATTATTCATTTTCTCTTTTTGCCCATAACTTCTACTTCCCTGATTTGTGCGAGTGAAACTATACCCAAAAGCTGGGATGATTAATCCGAAGAGGGGAAAGGGGTCTGGCCATCCTTACCGTACCGCATCTACCTATAGCGCAGGGGTCCCTTCGTAGGAGAGAAAGCAAGCCACCGCGAGATCTCGCAGAGGCAAGATTGGGAATCGGCCGCGCGGGAGCTGGGGAGAACGCTGCGAGGCGGTGGAACGCGAGGAAGCCGGGAGAGACAAACGCATAAGGAGAGAAGAGCCGCGAGAGATAAGGGTGGGGAAAGTGAAGGAAGGAGAAGGTGGTCGCACGTGAGAGAGAAGGAGAAGAGAAGGATAGAAGGAGAGAAGAGAAGAGAAGAAGGAGGGGGAGAAGGAGAAGAGAAGGATAGAAGGAGAGAAGAGAAGAGAAGAAGGAGGGGGAGAAGGAGAGAAGAAGTGGAAGGGAAAGGCTCACCTGGCCAGACGACGACGACGGGTTGCCGAAGACGACAGTAACAACGACGAAGACGGCTGCTAAAGACAACGGCTCCAACGGTGACTCGACGACGACGAGAAGCGAGAGGAAGAACGGGTAAGTCGCGACCAATCCCGTTGCTTCCATCAATAAAATAAACAAACAAATAAATAAATAAATAAATAAAATCGAATGAATGCTTCCACGTTTAAGGGGAAGATTCATTCCGTTCTTATTCATGCCCTCCATAGTAAGAGTGTGGACGTGTATGTGTGTGTGTGAATAGAAGAAGTGCAAGGTGTGTGAGGCAGAAAGAGAGAGTGAGTTTTTCTTCTTCCTCTTCTCAGTCCATCTTCTTCATCTCACCCTCTCATCGCCTGACTTCTCAGTATCGACAGACTACGACAAGAGAAAAAGGGAGTTGTGACTTGAGACTTGACGACATTGGATCGAGACCAGACAAGGGATTCAGACGTTTTGACGAGGGACTATTTGGGCCTGTGCCGAAGAGATGATGTCGACGAAAATTCCATCTTCCCCTCTTCTTCGTCTAACCTCCCTCTTCTTCGTCTGGTATGGTCAGGACTGGCGCAGTCTTCCGGTGTAAGGCGCCAAACCCCTTTACACCATGGAATGATGATGATGATGTATGTTCGAGGCTGCATTGCAACATTGATAGTTCGGATCATTGGTATCAAAGTCTCCCACTACGCTATCTCATACTGTGCATGAGAGATCGGCTCTTGTTCTGGTCTGCACCTTTACTGTATAAGAGAGAGGGGAAACTGAGAAAGGGGGGGAGAGATCGAGTAAGAAGAGAGATTGAGAAGGGGAGGAGAGATCGAGTAAGAAGAAAGATTGAGAAGGGGAGGAGAGATCGAGAAGGAGATGAGAAAGAGATGAAAAGAGAGAGAAACGTGTATATATTTCGCGCCTCGGGCTCCCGTTGCCACAATCTGGACACATGAAAACGCCACCGAACAGGCATGACGAAGAGAGAGAGAGAGGTGTGTGTGTGTGCGTGTGTGAGAGAGAGATATGAGAGGAAGAGAGAGAGGAGGAAGGGGAGTAAGGCTAGGCAAAGGCGGTGAAGATGAGTGCGTTGGGTAATGGGCCTAAGCAGCATAGCAAGGAAGAGATCGGTGCGCGGTGTATCGGGAATGAGGCAGGAAGCGCGAGTAGGAAGAAGAATAAAGATGCGGGAGGAGAAGAGGTAGGAGAAAAGTGAGATAACGGGAGAAGCTTACCTCGTCGCCGTTGATCGATGTTGTAGCAGTCGGGCGGAAGAAATCCCCGAAATACAAGGCACTCACTTTGACTGTATCAGACATAGAGGATACCTTGTATACATTACTATGTGTGTTTTATTATTAATATTATTATTAATATTATTATTAATATTATTATTATTATTATTACTATTATTATTATTATTATCATCATTATTATTATTATATTATTATTTATTTATTATTGCACGTGCAAGCGGAAAAGAGATGCACGCCGCCCCAACCATAAGGGTTCCCACCTATTCCACGCCTCAGACCATTTGGCCGGGTCGATCTGAAGTCCACTTCGTTGATAGCACATAGTAGTGGGTATCTTGGTGGTGTATATGTGTGTGTGTGTGTGTGTGTGTGTGTGAGAGAGAGAGAGACTGTAAGTCTCCAAACTTGGCCAACAGCCAAGTCTCCAGACCCACGGCTCGCCGCACGCTACTTGGAGCGATAGACTGAGCAAACCAAAAAGTGGTTGTGTATATTGCCACGTTTCAGCGGAAGATTCATTCCGTTTTTGCTCATCCTATCGATGGGATGTGTGTGCATGTGTGTGTGAGAGTGTGCATGAGCGTGCTTCAATCGCGCGGTTGATCATGTGTTACTTCGATCGATGGGAAGAGCATACACGACTGACTCTACTGTTTGAACTTGGAAATATACGTTACTACACACGCGGGTGTGTACGTGTAGGTGTGAGTAGGTGGGTGTATGTGAGTGTGGAAAAGAGAGAGAGCCGTGGGGAAGCATGAGCAGCGTGGTGCTCGGAGTTGATGCTGAAAGCCGCCAAAGAGTCGAAACTTTTCACATCGTCGGAGGGGCGGTGAGCAGTTCTGCGCGGAAGAGATAAGCCGCGATCTTATCCTTCCTCCTCATCAGTCTCCTCCTCCCTTTACTTTCAGACTCTGCATCTTTCCACATCCTGCTGCAATGCCCGTTTTCACTTGCTTCACCCATTTTCCCTTTTCTCTTCCACCATGGCGACCTTCCCCCGCGCTGACCTTTTTCCTCATCAACATCTTGAGATTCTAAGTCCGACTGCTTCCACTCCTACCATTGTGCGCTACCGCTGCCTAACGAACTCATGGGTAGGCGTGCACCACACACACACACACACGAAGTGTGAGAGAGAGAGAGAGAGGGCTTTGAGTGGAAGCATATGGTTACCCAACGTGCTCGATGTGATTGGGCCACGTGGCTAATCAGGGATGACTGACACGATAAAGGGATAATGAATGTGTGTGTGTGGGAGAGAGAGAGAAGCTTGCACGTTGCCGACGGTCGTTGCGGGTACTGTAGCACACCAATCCCCGAACACAACACACCCTCTCTTCGATTTCACCGGACCGGAAAGGTAGATTGTATACATGTATTATCACTATATTGTTATTATTATTATTATTATTATTATTATTATTATTATTATTACTATTATTATTAGTATTATTAGTATTACTATGTCTATTACTGTCGAGTACCAATTAATGCTATGCACGTTTGTGAAAACAAAATGAGAAACAGGAGGGGGAGTGCATGTGGCATCTGTGAGTTGGGGATCGAGGTTGAGAGTGATACGGGAGACGTACCTGCTGCTTGAGGCGAACGGCATTGGCCGAGATCTGCTCGTACTTCGGGGAGCTGTTGACATCATCAGCGGCATTGTAGATAGTCTAGGTAGTATTTCCATCTGTAGTCTGGGCGCCGGCCCATATAGGATATCGATATGGGTTTGTGATAATGGTGATGATAATAATGATGACGTATGTTTGGTCTGCCTTATAACACTGATCAGGCGGATCAGTGGTATTCCCGCACTCCGCTGCGCTACCTTGTACTTGGTATGAGCGGTCGATTCTTGTTCTTGTCTGCATCTTTACAGTATACGACAGGCTGTGGGTGTGTGTGTATGTGTGAGACGTTCATGATTCGACCAAGAAGAGAGAGTGGGAGAGAGAGGAGATGGAGAAGAAGGAGAGAGAAGGGAGAGAGAAGGAGGAGATGAGGGGAGATGGTGATGATGATGATGATGACGATGATGATGATGATGATGTGGGGGCACTTACCTGGTATTGGCGATGGTCTGCATTGCAGCAGATGTCAACAGTTGCATTGTCTTTTGTAGTCTGTAGTAGCTGCGTAGGAACAGGCTGGGCGCTGAGCTCCAAGTGTGAGTGTGAAGGAACTGGACTCTTGTATTGAGGGGAGAGAGTTGCTCTCCATGGACGTGGGTTTCAGGGCTACGAACCTCCACTGATGTATTATTGGTACAATGTTGTTCTCTGAGCACGGTGTGACTATCTGGCTTTCAATGTGATGATGCCATTTGGAACATCATCTCGCTGTTATATTATTATTATTATTATTATTATTATTATTATTATTATTTTGCTTGATAGCCTCGTGGCATCTATAAGCAGGCAGAGAGAGAGATCGGCATTGGTGTTGATATCATCACTTGCTGGTAGTCAAGTTGTTCGGTTGCTGTCATACTGTAGTTGTAGTGATAGGCTGTAGAGTGGATAGGGCGCCTGGCACCAGTCGGAAGAGAGAGCTACATTAGGTTATGTTGTTGGTGTGGCCCTGTTGGGCTTGGACATTGACTCACGATTCTTTTGTATCATTCTCAAATGGATGGTTACTTGGTTCCATTGTGCTATCTGCTCTCGCTTCGACTACTTGGACATCTGTGTGAATTAACAACTTGGTTTTCTGTTTATCTTTCACACTCATATTCCTTATAATTATTATTATTATTATCGTTGTTATTATTATTATTATTATTATTATTATTATTATTATTATTATTATTGGACGATCAAACCCGCTTCCACTCTCACTTTTCATGCATGTAAACAGTAGCGCCGCGAACTGACGACATGTGCCCACTCAATACTTAGAGATAGGGCTTCTAGATAAGAGTTTACTTCCACTGGCTATGGCGACTCAACACCCAACAATCCACTGTTCACACACACCGGACCACCCGGGGTATCCCACAGTGCTACTTACTAAGCACACACTAAAAGAGAACAGACAAACAGGTTGAACAGACATACAAAGTCGCACAGATTGTAACACACACACACACACAGAAGAGGGAAAGACGAACAGACAATACCGGGCGAACAAATATACCAGGTAACAGACACACCGGGAAGACGAATGCACAAGCACACATGGACAGACGCAGACCTATCAAGACAAGCACTGATGTGCAGACAGATTGAACCAAACGAGCGGACCAACTCGACAAACCAACAGCGAACAGAAAATCAGATGACAAATAGACAGTTGGGAGGACTGATATACCAAGAAACAGACAGGCAGGAAAACTTACCTGTGGCTCCATAGCTTTCGCCTGATCCCTCTGCTCTGTCTGATCCCCTTCTCTCCATTTGTGTATACGGGAGGACTGTGCCGAGCTGTCCATTATGTGGCCCTAACAGGTGCTACTTCGTTTCTGCTTTGCCTTTTGCCTTCCATGGAAATGTCCCAAGATGCGCACCTGACATTATGGTTCTCATGCGAATGCTACCCCGGGCCAATCGTCAATGACACCGTCCGACCCCACCAAACTGAGACTCACCCGCATGTGTTTGCACTTGCGCACACTACGTCCAAGCTCACCAACTAAACGCGGGGCATGCATGCAAGATCGCTTGATCACAAACATAGCCAGAGAAAACAGCAAACAAAGTCTGATTCTCAAATGACTGGATTTTATCAGAAAAGTCCTGAGTTTGAGTATATGAGTCATCAAGGTCTAATGAGGGTGACGAGATACATACCTGGCGCATGAAGGAAGAGGCGGCTATGATATTAATATCACGTCCGTCATTGGCCTTCGGGAGTTGGAGTGAGCCTATTGCATGAACGCAGCTGTAGGTAGGATAGTAGGGTAGAGTAGGCTGGGACGCTGGGGCGCTGAGCGCCCGACAGCAAGAAGTGACCATGGATTATGTTGGTGTGACTTACTGGCTTGAACATTGGCTCGTTTCTCCGCCAGGTTGCTCTATAAGGAATGCTTCTCGGTGCTTTTAACTCTCCGTTTGATCACGACCGTTTCACATCTGTGTCATCTCACAAATTGTTCACACTCATATTCCTTATTATTATTATTATTATTATTATTATTATTATGATTACTACTGCTGATATTGATTTTCAGTAGCTTGTGACTCCAGCCGACCTCGTGCCCGCCCTAAGTGAAGGCAGGGTTGAACATCCGCTAAGGGCACTTGCCCCAACATTCCCAGTAAAGGTCTCAGATAATTGCTGCAAACTAGTTGATTGAAGCGCGATCCGGACCTCGCTCTGTGCCTGGGCATACGTAGTATGGGGCCGACACATTACAAAGTGGTTGCGGATCACAAGGGACTCAGCGCTGACACCGCACCTGTGTGCAGGAATGAGCTGGCGTGAACTGCAGCCGGACAGCAAGGCGCCAGTGGCTATGGCAAGGAAATACGGAACAACGGGTGCTCGTGCAGGAAAGAGGGTGTGTACGTGCGTATGTGGGACACTTAGGGTAGATCCTAGTTGGATGAGAATGTGTTGTGTGTATGTGCAAATGACTTGGTAAGGTGCAACGAACTGGAAGGTACCCTGTTAAGGGCGGTGTGTCACAACCACGACCAAAGGAAAACTGAATCTGACTATATTCCTGGTCAGGTTCATACCTATGAAGTTCATGGATACCGGATGCCAAATCAAATTACCATCATTTTATCCTTTCAAGTATTTACTTGATTCACTGTTATTATTACTATTGTTATTGCTATTACTATCTTGTTTTTATATTATTATTATTATTATTATTATTACTATTATTATTATTATTTATTATTATTATTTTTGTGTCGTTTATCATCGTTAGGCATCATACAAGGCCGGAGACGACGAGAAAACATGGGGTATTGGAGGGGAGGTGAAACTATCCTCTGCGATAAGTGCCCACCTCCTTCATCCTTCTCCATACTTATCATTTGGTGGTCCTCTCAAATGCCTGCCTCCTCGGTCTATTTGTTTGACGACATGATCCCCATTGATTAATCATGGTCTCAGCTTAACCTAAGGACTAGCAATTGATTGCATAGATCACACATGATCAGTGACATGACGATTGCGGGAGCTCTGCCGGAGTTCAGGCGGGACTTTGGAGGCAGGGAATGACGAGGTACGTTACTTCGACCCAGGTGTTGTCTCATACAGGCTATCATCGTAACAATGATCATAAGGGTTAAGAATTCAGAATCAATAAACTCTTAAAGTCTTGGATTGCGGGTAGAGAAAAGTTTGGTTGAATGGAGACTAATTGTTTCTGGATACAACAATCTTAGTGTGGGCATTGATTGAAGGTATGGATACAAGCTATCAACCTCCCGCGATCATTCTCTCTATATTCCATCTAAACAGATGATGGGTACCTTAGTTTGAGTTGCCATAATCAACTGTCATAGATCACACCGATCATTGCTCATTATACATCTGATACTGCAACAAGTCTCCAAACTAACAACGATTCTGGGCCCGAATGCCATCGAAAACGATGACTTAAGTCATAGATAAGACTTGTGTGGGGGTAAGAATAGCAGGGAAAGTCTGTCTTAACTCCAAATGAGCCTTATGCTTGGTCAGTGGTAAGTGCAAGGACCCTTGGACACCCGCCTTATTGAGGGCTAGCAGGGAAATCCTGCCTTATCAGTGACTAGTCTGATATAAGAGTTGTGAGGTTTCAAGGACACCTTCTTTATCATTAACCAACTTAACATTATTTTCAGTGGTAAGAGTAAGCAAGGACCATTGGACACCCGCCTTATTAAGGGCTAGCCACTGATAAGAGTAGCAGGGGAATCCTGTCTTATCAGTGACTAGTCTGATATAAGAGTTGTGAGGTTTCAAGGACACCTGCCTTATCACTGATCAAACCTAACATTTTTTTCAGTGGTAAGAGTAAGCAAGGACCCTTGGACACCCGCCTTATTGAGGGTTAGCCAGTGATAAGAGTAGCAGGGGAATCATGTCTTATCAATGACTAGTCTGATATTGTGAGGTTTCAAGGACACCTTCCTTATCAACAAACATCCTGGGACTTAGTCAGGGATAAGAGTAGCAAGGATCATTGGGCACTCACCTTATTGAGGGTTAGTCAGTGATAAGAGTAGCAGGGGAATCATGTCTTATCAGTGACTAATCCGATATAAGAAGTAGCGAGGTTTCAAAGACACCTGCCTTATCAGTAACCGCTAAATGTGCTTTGGCACACAGGGGCCAAGGCCACTAAGTTGCCTTTGTCAAACAAAGCTCCAGTAACAGACGGATATGTCCTGAATGGTCTGCCATACCGCCGCTAACTTTCTCCACAATTTGCATTGTTCAGTCCTAACTAACTATCTCTGATTCTACTGAAAAGGGATAAGTGAGATCTTGCCTCAGAGAAAGACTATCCATTTATCTGATTCATTTCCATGAGATTCTTTCCACAAGTTGGATTGATGGTGTGTCCATGTGTGTTGGGAGAAGGAAGGGAACTCAGACAGGATAATCCCAAAAAGGGATAAGAATGATATAGTGAAAGGAATATGGAGAATTACCGTGACAGTAAAAAGAGGAGTGAACTATTATTCACTACCTGAAACGGAAGGGCAACAGCCCAAACGATTAGTTAAGGATAAAGAGTTAGACAGAAGACACATAGTCTAGAAGAAACTTACTAGATCTCAGTTAGGAAGAGGAATGTTAAGTTTCTCTTGGACTTTGTTGTGTCTACAAGTTTCGATACTTCGGAGAACTTACGGGGGAATCCGTAAGAATAGCAATGCTGTTATCATTCGATAACAGGTCGGTATAACTCCGACTCAACTTCCACATGGCTTGATACCCACACCTAAGACAAGACCTAAGAAGGGAACATATAAATCTTCCTCCTGTATCTATGCCTAAATTGTCCAAATCACACTCAAAGGTCCTTGAAAAGGTGTGGGGCTGGGAAAAAAGGAGTCAGGTTAGGAAGGAATGTTGTTTTCAGGGTTTTGGGGCGTGAGTAGCTTGCTATGAATGGGCTAAGGGTTGACGCGTGTAGCGCATTTTGTGTCTGCATTTGTATGCTTGTATGTGCTTCGTGCATTTGCACAGGTGTGGAGCATTGATTTTGTCTTCTAAAGTTTGGGATCACCTGGGATACTCGGACAGCAGGACACAACAACTGTGAAAGTGAGGTCCACCGCTCATTCAGCTCCCCTGATATTACACACATACTTATATACATATCTGTGAGTGAGATCGTAGGTTGGTCGGTATCTAGGAAGTCATTTGTTTGAGACTTCTTTTTGAGAAGAAGAGAGATTAATAAGGATTTGGTGCTGGCAACTTTTCATAAGGGTAACAGAAGGGACGCAGAGACGTTGTCATAGTTAGTTAAGCGTGAAAGACTGTCCGAGAAGTCGACCCGATTAGATAGTCGGTCCGGAGAGTTAGCGCTTCGGGCTCGACATACGGGTCAGTCTTAAGGCGTTCTACCGCCCGTATGCCTATGCTACGGCGATCGAGAAAACGCCCTCGGCTGGCCTACCTCTGCGATTGCATGTAAAAGCCTTCGCACGTGGGTCAGTAGCTCAGCAGGGATACGCCCACCTAAGGGATGGTGACAGCTCCCGCAGGTGGAGGTAATGTTGTACCTCGCGGGACCCTAACCCGTCGTAGGAAGTCGCGAGAGGTATAGCACGTGCGCACGGTCAGAGTTGGTATCGAGTAAGGTGACAAGGAAAACTCCTGCGTGACACGACCGTGAGGTCCGACACAAAACTTACTTCGCGTCTGGGTGTCGGATCGCCGCGCGCGACAGCGGGCCCACCCAGGAGTGGACAGCTACAAGGCTCCGTGGAAGACGCGACGGCGGTTATGGGCAGTCGTACACCCAACTCCTCCAGCAGGGGCTGAGTGGCGACGAAGGCGATGGCGGCGTCAATCTGTCGTTCGGCTTATGTAGTGGGAGGTCGTCGGCCACCTCTCGAACGGTGATCGTCGACAACCATCCCGACAACGACGACGGGCCGGTGACGGCTGTTGCGCGGACATCGAAGTCTCCAATGCCGGTGCGGGACGCGTCTGAGAACAACAGGAATCCTCTGAGACCACAATGTCGGGCGCCGTCTGTGTCGAGGGGTGCCTCAGCTCGCCCCCTGTGGATGCAGCCTGTGTCTCCCCTGTCCGCCAGTTCGACTGCAGCCCACCATCGACGGCGTCGAGGCGAATGCGGGGGGACTGATTGTGGCATCGACGACGTTGGTGATGCACGCGACGGGAGGGAGGTGTGGGCAGAACACCGACAAACGCTTCATCCTCGGCGGGAGGAATCCATAACTCGGGGGTGCAGCGACTGCGTGTGGGGGACCACGAAAACGACGACGACGCACCTGCCGTAGAACGATCAGGAGTGGAAGGATGACGACGGCGAAGGTGGGGAGGAGGACGCAGGCCACATATAGCCGGAGAAGCAAAGCAGCATGGGAGGGAGGGACGGGAAGACGAGGGCGTGTACTCGCAATGGTCGTCGGGCGAAAAAAGCGGTGGGGAAGGGGAGCGATGTCGAAGCTGACGCTGATGCAGAAGGAGGTCGTCAGTTCTGGTCTGTGGACGACATGATAGCCCTCATCTGGGCTAAACGTGACCAGGACACGCATCTGCAGGGGATGGGCATCGCGTTCGCTCGTATGAAGCCGCGAGAATGGAAGTGGTTGGATGTGGAGCAGAGGTTGAAGAAGGTGGGCATCGACAGAGAAGCAGAACGGTGCGGGAAGAAGTGAGACAATTTGATGCAGCAGTTCAAGAAGGTGCATCACGTCCAAGGTTTGTCCGGAAAACAGGACTTCTTCCAATTCTCCGGGAAAGAGAGGTTGTCGAAGGGCTTCAATTTCAACATAGATCGTGCGGTGTACGGCAAGATCCTCGGGTCGACCGCCAAGAGCCACACCATTAACCCAAAGAATGTCACCGACACTCGCGCTCCGAGTGGTGTGCGTCTGTCGTGCGGCACTTCTGCGGATCATGAATCTGTGGGCGATGGCGACGCTGCCGCATGCCACGAGGACGACGACGACGGGTTGACGAGAGGTTCTTCGCACACGACGGGATGCCCTGCCGGTTTCGGGAAGAGGAAGAGCACGAGGCAACAAACTTTCGAAGCGCTGACGGAATGCATGGAGAAGCACGGGGCTCTGGTGGCGTCGACGATGGAGAGCAACAGCAAGCGGCAGTGCTCCATCCAAATCCGACAGTGCGAGGCATTGGAAGAGGAGGTCGAAGTGCAAAACAAACACTATGCAGCATCCGACGAAGTCAGCAAACTGATGTATCACGCTCTGCTGGAGATAGCGAAGGCCATCCGCGAGCGTTAGACTACATGCCGCCTCTTTTGCGCCCCTCGTCGCTCCCATCGTCCGCACGAAACAAAAGTGAGAGTGATGTCCTCGTCGATGTAGTCGTCGACTGCCTGTCTTGGACGTGCTGGTTCCCGATTGGCCGTGCTGGCCAGGGAAGTGGGTGGTGGCCCGATTGGGTGGATGATTGCTCCAGCCACTTCGGCGTCTATTTCTTTTTTTTGCATTTTTTTGTCGCGTTTTATTTTTCGGTTTCTCACAGGCTACTGCCGTTTTCCGGGACGGATAATTCCCTCATCTCTGAATTTGTATTGGCATCGATGAAGTGCATTATGCACTTTCCTTTTTTATATGATGACGTACATTCCTTTTTTAAATGACGACTTGGATTCACTTTTTTGTCACTCCCTTTCTATCTATCTACTTCTCTCCCTCCCTTTGTCTCTATGTTTCTCTCTCTCTCTCTCTCTCTCTCTCTCTCTCTCTCTCCACCAGCCTGTGTTTTGCTGTCCTCGCCGTGATTGAAATGCAGAGGTGTGATAACGGTGTTGTCTTGAATGTCGTCCATTTATGGAATGCTGTTGTTCACATCGTCAACACCCTCACACATTCGTCGATGGAGATGTCATGCTTCTGTTCATTGCAAATTGTTGTCTAATTGTGGATGTCCAATCATCAGAAGTGGAGTTTTCGAAATGTATTGTTTGTTGTTATCTTATTTCGTGCCGTTGTCGATCCCTCGGTGGGGTGGCGGTTGTCGGAGGTCCAGCAAATGAACACACCAACCCGGGGCAATTCGCTGGCTTCTCGATGAAGATGTGGGTGCAGTCGATGCACCCATGGCAGTTAGGGAAACCCTTGTCGGCGAAAGCGCGCAAGACGACAGCCTTCTGCAGATCCGTCGGCCATAATATCTTGTCGGGGTACGCACTGAGCAACGACGCAGTTACATCCCGCACAACCACCAACCCAGAAGATCTGCCAATGTCGAAGCTGCATATCCCGCTCTCGTACATCTCCCCCGATGCCCACCTGTACAAAGCGTATGAGACAATGTGGTCAGGCTGGAGGGCTCACTATAGAAATTGACACGTCGTTCAAGGAAGGGAGACAAAGCTTCCGTGATCTCTCGAAACACACGTGGCGACATAACAAGCGGTTATCAGGTAGCTGAAAATTCAGGAATGAAAATTCTGAAGTGAGAGTTTTGGGCAGTCTGAAAATCCTGAATGGTCGTGAAGTGGTGAAAGGTCCGAAGACCCTGAAAACCACCTGTTTAGGCAGGCTGCAT